>JAPKLX010000006.1:454018-779671 GCA_026898415.1 Leonotis leonurus
AATTCACCAACAATTTTATTTGAAATTCACCAAATTGAACCAAATTCACCAAATAATTTTGGGAGCTCCGTTTGTGTTCTTTGGAGAAGAAAGAGAAAGTCGTACATCTGCGATGCTAGATACGTCAATGCAGTCACGACATCCCCTATCAGAGGTCTCGTCGTGGCTTGCTCTTGCAAGCACATGGCAGCCACGGCTAGCGCTTGATACAAACCCTAACTCACCTTCGGCCCAGAGTACCAGAACAAAGCTCATCTTCTCCGAGGCATAGGGACGGGAGAAGGAATGCATCTGGGATAGAGAAGGAACTGGAAGGGGCGAGAATTGGAGAGAGAGGAAGAAGACGAATGCAAGAAATAAAGAGGAGAAAATTTTGTCTGTGAAATGAAAAATGAGAACGTGCAGGTATAATGTGAGGGTATTTTAGTCAGTCAAAATCATCCTTCTTTTACTGTTTCACCATGTTAGAAATAATACCATCTCGTGGGTTTATAAACCCACTTCAACCGGACGAAATTCTCGGGCCGAGTTTATTACATAGGGCCCTTCTCATTGCCACAAATGCAACCAAATGGAGGATAAAGGTGGATTATTTTAGCCCAACAGGCTTAAACCATGGTACCAAATGGAGCCTTAATATAAAGAGAAATTTTAAAATATAAAATTTTTTATGAAGAAATTGAAATAAGAATATATTTGGAGCAGTTTATTTTTGCTATTTGTGGAAATAAATGAAAAGAATGGATAAAATATTTTGATTCCATCTCTTTTTTTTGCCCAGTTTTGTCTTGCTCTTAGCTCACAATTCACACACACACAAATCTCTCCCTCTCTCTCGTTTTGCCTCTCTATCTATGGATTCGATTCGGTGCTCAAAATTCAGCTTCGAGCAGGTTTGCTTCGCCTCCATACATTTTCAACTTTCTTAGCTGCTTTTTTCTCGTTGTTCAACCGATTTCTACTTATTTTCTTTTCCTTATGTTGGTGTTGAGCTGCAGCTTCATCCCTTATCGCTCTTTCTTATACGCAGATTTAGGCTGTGATATTTGATATACTCGATAGGAGAAATACTTTATATAGTATAGGAACTGTTTATGAAATGGCCGCGATGAGAATTTCAAGATTGAAGCACCTCTATTCAGCTTGTGGGTTTGATGTAGGGCCCTCATTTGCGTATAGAAGCAAATCTTATCACACTAGAGAGTTGAGCAGTGTGCAAAGCTTTGATCAAAATGGTTTTGGGATGTTGGGTTTTAGCTCTGCGAAGATTCCCAAGTACTCTAGAGGGTATTGTTCTCATTTAGGCATTTCCAATAGGCTTATGAGAAATTCAAGTTATCGGGGTAGTATTTCCTTTGCTGGGATCAGCCCTTTGATCGGTCACCGTTTCTTGTCATCAGCTAGTGAGGGTAAAGGAGGGACTCCTAGTGATGGTGTAGGTGCAAATGGGGCTAGTGTGAGTGATGGTAGTGTTGGTGGGGATGATTGGGTTCCCAAATTCAAACAAGTGTGGGAATCTGCAGTTGAGGCGGGGAAGTATACGATTGAAAAGATGAACGAGGCTTCTAATGAAGCAGCACCTCATATTCAGCAGTTGCTTGATGCTCATCCATATCTTAGAGATGTGATCGTGCCAGTCGGGAGTACTCTGACTGGAATGTTGCTCGTATGGTCATTGTTGCCTAGGCTATTCAGACGTTTCCATAAGTACTCAGTCGAAGGACCGGGTGCTTTGCTATCTAAGAGTTCTTTGTGGGGCCCTGTTCCTTACGAAGAAAGCTTCTGGGGTGCATTGGAAGCACCAGTCCGATATTTTGTTACTTTCTTGGCTTTCTTCACAGTGTTAAGTCTGCCTTATATATATCATTTTCTATTTTCAAGGTCAAGTTCTTTTGTCTGTATAGAAAGCTGAATCCATTTTCTTATTCTGTGCAGAGGAGAAATGGCTGCACCAACCGTCATTGCCTCGCAATATGCCACACAGGTTTGGAAAGGTGCTTTTGTTATTTCAGTTGTCTGGTTTCTTCACCGGTGGAAAACTAGCGTGATTACCCGAGCTTTGGCTGCTAAGAGCTTAGACACGGTTGTGAGAAATCAGTTGTTGACTGCCGATAAAGTCTCGTCCATCGGCCTCCTTGTCATCGGGTCGATGGCCTTAGCCGAGGCATGTGGTGTGGCAGTGCAGTCTATTCTGACCGTGGGAGGCATTGGAGGTGGGTATTTCCATGAACGAGCTTTTCTTTGATCAAATTCTTCCAACTTGTGGAATAACTTTAACTGTTTACATTAGAATCAATGATAACTTTGAGGCATTCATGTTAACTGGTAACTCTTTGCTTCTTACTAGAATTGAATTGGATAATAACTTCATCTCTGTCTATATTGATTTTGGCTTAACATACATACATATTCTGACCATTTCTGTTTATCTGCAAACAGGAGTTGCAACTGCTTTTGCCTCCAAAGATATACTCGGAAATGTTCTGAGTGGACTGTCTGTACAGCTGTCGCAACCATTTTCAATCGGTGACACCATAAAAGTATGGCTTTCGCTGCCATTTTCATTGATTTCTGATGCTTCATACTAAATACTAATGAAGTGAGACGGAGGGAGTATAATATATCTTCCATATATGACCATCTCAGATTCTGAGCTTGCTAACTATGTCTTTTATACTTTTGCTTCAAATAATTTACAATTACTTTCTATTGATTCTCGGAAAAAAGTCAGATGAGTAAAATATACAGATTTGGGTATAGCAATAATAGCAATACAGTGGTGATATTTGTATATGTGGCATGAGAGTTTGATGTATAACTATGTTTTCTTCATCCATTCAGGCTGGATCAGTAGAAGGTCAAGTAGTAGAAATGGGACTTACAACTACATCATTGTTAACCGCAGAAAAGTTTCCCGTTCTTGTTCCAAACTCTCTATTTTCCAGCCAGGTACTCACAATCTCGAGTTCAAATCTCTTTCACACCAATCAAATCTTGTTTTTGTACTAATTAGGATTTTTATTGTTTATAGAACAAAATAACGTTCTCTCTCAATTACAGGTGATTGTCAATAAGTCTCGAGCCAAATTTCGATCCATGGTCAGAACAATTCCACTGCAACTCGACGACATCGAAAAAATTTCCCCAATATCAGAGAGTATAAAGTCTATGCTTAGAGCTCACTCAAATGTATTTTTGGAGAAGGAGGCGCCTTACTGTGTCTTGTCTCAAATTGGGAGATCATACGCAGAATTGACCCTTGGATGCAATCTTATAAAACTGGTAGTTTTTTGAACTTTTCTCCTTTTTTTATATTTGTGTTTCACTTTGCAACGTGTGCTTGTGCAGGACAAAGAAACAGAGCACGATATCCTTGTTAAGGCTGTTAGGATTATCAAACAACATGGTGTTACACTAGGCAATACTCAGTGAAGAAGACGCTGTCGGTTGATATGCTCGATTTGATTGTAAGTTTGTGTTTGAGGTTAGCTTTACATGATTGATTTGCAAGATAATATAACCATGAAATGGAAATTAGGCAGTTAAAGTTGTTGGAGTTTGTATTTATGAAGAAGCTAATCTTTATCTCAAAGTGAGTTTCTCGACTTGTGATTTTCGTGTATATGTTATCCCATGTTCCTTTTGTTTTTAACTTTTGTAAGTTCTGAGTTGAGGTCGATGAGAATGCAAGAGCTTTGTGGAATCTTATCATAAAGTACTTTTAGTTGATTGGCTTCTAGGATTAACAGGAAGACTCTGATTAGAACTTCTTTATGCTTCCTCGTCGAGTCGGAACGTGTCGTATGAGCGGGATGTCATACTTGTCTCTCTTTCTCTAATACATAGGGGTGTCGATTAGGGAATTGGGTATTTCGGGTAATACTTGATATCTGATTGGGTTCAGGTACCGACTATTTGATTTCGAATTTTTGGATCGGGTTCAGGTTAGCATATTCTATGGTTTTCGGGTTCGGATAGTACCCGGCCGGGTATTACCCGAAGCCCGATTTTATTTATTTTTTATTATATCGTATTATATTTTAATTTATAATTTTAAATATTTTAATACGCGAAATATCCGAATAACCAGTATACAGAGAATTTCTTTTTTCTTAGATAGTACATGAAAAAGGCAACTGGTATTGTTCATTTGAGAGCACAACAAAGCCAACGATCTTGGATAAGCATCCTTACCCTTAATGACTTACAACTTATAGCAGCATTAGATACGTAATAATAACTAAACCAATACATAAGAGAATTTCCTTCTCTTAGACACCCTTTTTCAGATACTCCACAAATTTCTTGATATAACTCTGGTTGAGTTCTTGATTTGCAAAAATTTCATCAGCAGCTTTCTTCGTGTTGGCTCTTAGTGCTTCCCCTTCCTTAGCAACCATGGCCTTTCGCAACGCGTTTGCAATGCCATTCCTCGTAAAAGACCCGTCTTCGCCTCTTTCGACCTCTACTGCCAAGCCCTTCTCTACTAGAAACCTCGTCTCCAATGGTTGAGTGATGATGAATGGCAACAGCACCAGGCAGTTGCCATATGCCATATTTTCCACAACAGAAGCCCATCCTGCGTGGAACAACGAACATCCTATCGAAGGATGTGCGAGGATTTCCCTCTGAGGTGCCCATCCGATCTGCAGAACTCCTCTTCCCGCTGTCCGGGACTCGAATCCTGGGGGCAGCACCTCACTGTCATCTCTGCTCCAACCCGGCCTTCTAAGTGAAAACAAGAAGGGAAGCCCCGAAAGCTCAATCCCGTATGCTATCTCGTGAATCTCCTCTCTGTTCAGTTGATATTCACTTCCGAACCCAACAAAGACTACTGCTTTTGGCTTCTGTTTGTCGAGCCAATCGAAAGTTCTGCTCCATGGCTCTTCCCGGATAATCCCTGACTCCTCCACCATCTCAGGTGGAAGGCATCCCACTGGAACCACTTCCTTTCCAGTGATCTTCGAGTATAGTTTAAAATACTCATCCTCGAGTTCCAGGCAACTGCGTATGGCGATCGCCTGGCATCTGCGGTTTATTCTAGTTACCCGCACCCCGTCTTCGATACCTGATGGCTTTTCACCATACAGAAGCTCATGCATAGCTACAGCTTCATGATTCCTGCAAGCTACCTGTGAGGGAAAATCCACCCAACGCCGTGCCAGAAACTCGGGCTGACAACAGAACACAGCACTGCTAGCAGTCAAGAAATGGTAGAATATCACTTGGATGCTCTGTTCTTGTGCAATATCAATCACCCAATGGTGGAAGAAATCCACCACTATCCACTTTGGTGACCTCTTAGCTATGAAATTCTTGATGGGTTCTTCGAGGAGATCACAGGCTTTCTTTAGGTCATCCATCCGGTCCACCGGAATATCCGCCGTTGCTTCGGCATTCTCCGGCAGGGGATCGGAGTCGAGCTTCGGGAGAGGGAGAGGCACGAACTCGATGAACCGGGAGAGGCTCGGAGGGATTTTGGGGAGCCTTTGGATGATTGTGGGAGTGGAGATGAAGGAGATGTGAATGCCAAACTTGGCTAAGGCAATGGAGAGATCCAAGAAGGGAATCATGTGGCCAAATGCAAGCCATGGCAGCATCACTACATCAACTTCTTCACTCATTTTTCTTGCACCCTTTTTTGTGTGAATTGATAATGTTCAGTTGTTGTGGTAATAATATGCATGGGTGGTGTGATGTCAATTTCGTAGGGTTATGTAGCAATTAAGTGACTTAACTTTTCTGTTTGATTTTGAGTATTACCCCACTTTACCAATTTACTTTTCATATCTTTTTTCAGGATTTGTCCCTTCTATTATTTTGCAGCTCATCATGAGTGTGCCCACATTAGGAGAATTAGATGCGTTCTTATAATTATTGTAATTTATTATTATAATTTTTTATTCAATTAATATTAAAAATTATATCATATTCTATTTAGTGGAATCTATGTGTTCCACTAAAGTTAAACTATTTTAATTAAAAATACTCACATATTTAAAACATGTCAATTAGTTACACATGTGGTTAGTCACCCACATAAAATGATAAGTTATTTCTAAAAAAAGAATTGTTTCAATTTTATATGTTCAGAATTTTATTTTATTTTACTTTATATTATGTGGTCAACTATATATGCTGATTTAGCAATACTCAATAATAAAATTTTAATATATGTCATATGACAAATCTCGTGCATAAATTAATTATGCCAACTCACAAAAAATTAATAAAAACTTCTAATGGAATTCTTGAAAAAACCAGAAATTATCAAAAACAACCATCATTATAAAAATAAATTAAACTTAAACCATTTTTTTTACCAAAAAAAAGATTCCTAATTAATTAAATTCAGTATAAGAAAATGAAAAAAAGAGAGAAAATAAAAACAGTGAAGGTACCGCATTCAAACCGACCCGGATCCGAATTTCAGAAAATTCTTTTCCGCTAAAATAAAAATACACCAAAAAAAATCCCATAAATCGCTGCTGTTCTTCACGTAACCCTACTTAATTAGGGTTTTTCGCAATTCTTACATTCAGTCCAGAGGTTCATCATGAGGATTGTAGCTGGTAAAGGCCTCGTGAGTACCGCGTTCGATGCGCTCAAGACTACTTACATCGAGAAAATTGCACCGTCGCTTATAGAAGAGTTTAATTACGCCAATGTTCATCAGGTAATGAATGGGCTACATTTCTCGACTTCTCTCTCAGAAACGGTTTGTCTGTTTTTTTCCTAAGATTAGCAGTGGGTAAATCGTTCGGAACTTGTGTGCTTTATTATTTACTATCGGGGAAGAGTCATGGAGTAGAATCTTTGATTGTCTTGACAAACAAAAGCCAAAAGAAGAGTAGTCTTTGTCTGGTTTGGGAGTGAATATCAATTGCAGAGAGAAGAGATTCCCGAGATAGGATATGGGATTGAGTCTCGATTGATGGCAACGCTACTAGTATATTTTTTTCTGGAATGTGATTGCAACTTGTATCGAGCCTCGATTTATAGCAATGCGGCTGTTTTTCTTTTCTTTGAATGCGATCGTAATCGATGAGCAAACGTAGTCAAACAAATAGCAACCAATTTGAGTGATATATTTAGATGCCTAACGTTTTCCAGTGAGATATGGCCTTGTGTATTTCAATTTCTTCTTGGATACATGGATCATCACTTTCATGAAAATAATTCGGTTAAACTGGCTGTGGAAGGATCAATCGATGACCGTGGATGGCAATTAAGTTTGAGTGTTTTCGAATACTTTGAGAGCCCAATATTTTTTATTCAAATACGTATTTACTGTTTAGATTTCTGTATATATTGCGAATTCGATAAAAGTTGGCCACTGGTCAGCAAAGCTTTCAGATGATGCTATTCAGTGATTTACGTATATAGACACTCCACCTTCTTGCTGTAGTTGATTGAGTTATACAAACATAAATGATCACCTATACAATTGAAAGCTGATGTTGGATTGTGCTTTCTATGTTTAGAAACTTAGAATGCTTTTCTGATCTGATCCTGCATATGTGCAGGTCCCAAAACTAGAAAGAATTGTGGTGAGATGTGGAATAGCAGATGCTTCCCAGGATTCAAAGGGTGTGGCTGCAGCTGTGAATGATCTGGCACTTATCACTGGGCAAAGACCGATTATAACGAGAACAAAGAAGGCCATTGCCGCATCTAAGATGAGAGAAGGACAACCAATTGGGCTTGCTTGCACCCTAAGAGGCAGTGTAAGATGTATACTTGTTGCATCTCAAGTTTTTGGCTGGTTCGACTTAAAAAGTGATTCACACATGGTTATATGTTTGCAAACCTAGTTCTAGAATGTTGAGTTCTTATAGCCATTAGTCCCAATTGATTTTGAAGATATATTACAACATTTTCGGACATTCCAACCGACTCGATCATATTCCTACTGCTACTACTATCATCCTTTGCTATTAATGAATTCAGAGAGTGTGATGGTGAAAGTGAAGGTCATATTCTTGAATCTTGCGGTTCTAGCAAAGTTAATGGAATCTTAGTTACTTAAACTGAAGCCATTCTTAGGATGTTTGAGGACTTGGTTGGTGGTTGTTTTATTCTTGAAACTCAACTCTTGTAAAGGTGTGAAAAGAGACTATATTCATGGTCTTCACACTCAACTTCATTTCTTTCCCACAGGTGATGTACTCTTTTCTCGACCGGTTCATCAATTTAGGGGAATTTCAAGTGGTGAGCTACAATAGCTTCGATGGGAAAGGCAACTACCGCATTGGCTTCCGCGAGCAGTCTGCATTCCCAGAGCTAAGTCTCTACTTGCTTGGTAAGCCGATGGGAATGGATATCTCCATCGCGACAACAGCTAAAACAGACGAAGAAGCGTACAGATTGCTGGCTCTACTGGGAATCCCTTTCGGTGAAGGTGGTCTCAGTGGCCCCGGAACCAAATCGAAGAAGTTGATGGCTAATCGCTTCTGACTAAGAAGGTGGTCTCGACTTTCTTTCTCTAGTTGTGGAACAATCATTTTGTACTACATGCTAATGTAATAAACGGTGATTTTGAGTTTTGGGTTGGAAATTTTATGGGGTAGTAATATGTAAAATTAACTATTTTTATAAAACAAATATAAAAACTACTCGATTAAAAACTTACTTTACATGATAACAAGATAAAAATACTCACTTTATATGATGACATTAGAAATTTTTTTCATGTTGTCATGTTATTTTCATTATTTTGTATAATAAAATACATGATCAATTTTCTTACGTGCTCATATATTTAGATATTTTTTATTTATTAAAGTGAATATTTTAATTTTTATTGTTTAACTAATTCTTGTTCTTTATTGCCCAATCACTAATTTTTTGGTTAAGTATCCTGTATCAGCACAGTATTATTTATTTATTTTCGCGCATTTTGTTTCTTTAATATTTCGTATAAATATTGAAAAAATTAGTAAGAATATAGAAAGTGAATAGGTGAATAGAATATTTCTTTAGAAAATAAGTATAATAATTATATTAAAATTACATCCATTATTTTGTTGGAAAAGTATGGATGCAGAGTTTTAGGTTGAATAAAGCTTCAATGAAAATGAAAAATAAGAAAATTATTAAAATGTATATCCAAACAGTAATGAAATCGTGGTTTAAGATCTGAAGTATGAATTAAAGAAACAAAACAATCTATTTTTTAAGCTTGAAAGGGATCTCTTGACTGGAACATATAAACACTTGTGACTCCAATAACGACAAAATGTACCGTATCAACTATCAATTATAAACAAATCAATCAGAATTCCATATGTTTTTCAAATAAATAAATAGATAACAGTACCAATAATTATGGCATTACTACAATAATAACAAGAACCAAATCATATCTTGGATGTGTGGCTGGATACAAGAGGAAGTGGTATGTTGATATATCCACCACTTTATAATTCATGTTATCTTACAAGGCCATTTTGTATAATTCAAACATTTTTATATAATACTTATATAACTCCATTATTGGTTATAGTTAGGTATAAAATGATGATATATTTAATTTTATTTAGCCAAATTCAACCTGACGATAAATTCTAAAATGGAGTATACGAATGAATAAAATTAAGTATTTTAAAATTATCAACAAATTAATTTTAAAAAAGAAATTGAAATGATGTAGTGAGACATACGCAGAAACTACCCGTGAAGTGGTGGGCCCGGGTCGGCAGTAGTGGGGTTCGTGTGCGGAGAGGCTCACGGGATGGAATTGTGGAAAACACACAGTAACACGCACTAAAACCGGTGAAAAGTGAAAATGTATTACTTTCCAACTGAAACAAAAACAAAATCCATACCAATACACATGCAATGCAATGCATTCTATATTTTTTAATTTTAATGGTGATAACATTTTAATTATAAGTTAGACTTGATAAAAATATAATGTTATATCCATAATATTTTAGAATTATATTGATATAATATCAACCTAATTGAGTAAATAAATTTGTGATTTATTTATATGACGGTTTATTATATTATTTATATATTTCAGAATTATATTTTCAAATCAAGTTTTGGTTGTGCTAATATGATTTTACAATATTATATGTAATATGACATATTTAACAATAATAAAAATAGTGAATGATAAATTCAATTTATATATTATCGCGGTTGAAATAAAAGCAGATACTGCATGGTGTGAAGGGGAATACAACATCCTTTCACACCACATTTTAAAATCACAACAATACAATAAAGAGCTAAGAATTTGACTATAAATATTAGTGACACCACATTGAGAAACCTCATATTCAAAGAATTGAGGTTAGCTACATCACTCTATCACAATTCACTTCACAATCACATAGATATTGAGTTACTACACTCCATTTTTCTTCAAGAAATTGTGATTTATAAAATTAAATTCACTTATTTTATTTTCTTGTGAAACAAGATGATGATGAAGTTATCCCACTTGGCCCTCGTTCTAGTTGCAGTGGCAACAATTTTGAACTCGAACTCAAACTCGATCAGGGTGGAGGGCCGAAAAACGAGGAGATTGGAGGCAGTGGATTACTCGGCGATCAACTGCAGGGCACACACGGCGTCAATAGAGGAGTTCGGAGGAGTGGGAGACGGAAAGACGCTGAACACACGTGCGTTTCAGGAGGCCGTTGATCATCTGAGCCAGTATGGATCGGATGGCGGAGCTCAGCTCATAGTTCCGGCCGGAAAGTGGCTGACGGGGAGCTTCAACCTCACCAGCCACTTCACTCTCTACCTTCACAAAGATGCTACTCTTCTTGCTTCTCAAGTACGTACCATATGTATATATATATTAGGGAGACTTACTCCGCATAATACACACAATTCGATTAAAAATAATAAATCATGTACGTAAACTTCATGTCAAAGTTTCAAGATATTTGGGGGAGGGAAAAAGTATATCATTTTACACACACCACACACTAACTAATGCTAATAATACTACATAGTAACACCTTCTCTTTTCTTCTACTGTTTTATTCTCATTTCATCCAATCAACTTATATAAGTATCTTTTTTGATTTTTAATGTCATTTTTATTATATTATTAGGATTGATAAATTCAAAAATATGATATATCACTTTTAATTTTTTTATTTTCACATAAATATTAATTATGATTTAAAATGATAAATTTGTAAATCATGGATTGTGTGATGGTGGTTTCAGGACATAAGCACATGGGCGGTGGTCGATCCGCTGCCGTCGTACGGGCACGGCAGGGACGCCGCCGGGGGGAGGTACATTAGCCTCCTCTTTGGAACAAACCTCACTGATGTTGTCGTCACTGGTAATAATCTTTCTGTGCTTCTCTCACTCATTTTTCTTACTTGTTCTCTCATACCAACTAATTAATCTTGAATTTTTTAACTATATATATATAATATATTTATGATGAATTAGGTGAAAATGGGACAATTGATGGGCAAGGTGAATTGTGGTGGCAGCAATTTCACAGCAAGAAGTTGAAATACACAAGGCCATACCTCATTGAGATCATGCATTCAGACACTGTCCAAATTTCTAACCTCACTTTTCTAAACTCCCCCTCTTGGAATGTTCATCCTGTTTATAGCAGGTTTCAATTCTTACATACTCTCATTATAGCATCAATTGTGTCCAAATTCACATATTTCATTATATATATTGCAGGAATGTGATCATCCAAGGCCTCACAATTCTTGCTCCTGTAACTTCTCCTAATACAGATGGTATCAACCCAGGTATATATGTGATTTGAACATTTTCAAAGAAAAGGGTGTCCTAGTTGATCAAGACCTGTTTATATAAGCATGTCTAAAACTCTCAGATTCTTGCATCAACACGAGAATCGAGGACGCGTACATCGTCTCCGGCGACGACTGCATCGCTGTGAAGAGCGGGTGGGATGAGTACGGCATCAGCTACGGCATGCCGACGAGGCAGCTCGTCATCCGCCGCCTCACCTGCATCTCGCCCTACAGCGCGGCCATCGCCCTCGGGAGCGAGATGTCGGGCGGGATCCAAGACGTTCGAGCCTCGGACATCACCGCCATCAACACCGAGTCCGGGATCAGGATCAAGACTGCCGTGGGGAGGGGAGGCTACGTTAAAGACGTCTTCGTCAAAGGCATGAACCTACACACCATGAAGTGGGTGTTTTGGATGACCGGGAACTACGGCTCCCACGCCGACAACCACTACGACCCCAACGCGCTGCCCGTGATCAAGGGCATCAATTACCGCGACGTCGTCGCGGTCAACGTGTCCATGGCAGCCCGGCTCGAGGGGATCGCGGGCGACCCCTTCACCGGGATCTGCATGTCGAATGTCACCATCTCGATGGCGGCCAAGGCCAAGAAGTACCCGTGGACGTGCACGGACGTCGAGGGGGTCACCGGAGGGGTGGTGCCGCAGCCGTGCCAGCTATTGCCGGCAACGACCGAGGCACATGAAGGGATGTGTGATTTCCCTGCTGAGAGTTTATCGATTGATAATGTAGAGTTCCAAACATGTTCATACAGAGTGAACTACTTTTAGTGCATTAGTATTAACCCTTGTCTAGCTTCAGACAAGAATCATTATGTACTTTTCCTACTTCAGAGTTCAGAAAGAAATGAGAGAGCTCTATTGTACAACAATATAATATACAGTCAAGTGGGCAAATACGTATCCACTACAATTATTATATAACTCATCTCCTTTTGGAAATTCAAGACATGTTTCTGCAGATACTGTTAGAAGACTCAATACATCGACTCACTACATCGTACCGATCGATGACGTTCCTCAGTGAGTCGGGTCGGGGTTGAATCTCACGGACTCCCTCCAGATGAGCTCCTTGATGTTTTCCTCCGTAAACGACGGCAGCTCAAAGTCGAAAACGAAAGGACGGGGGCAGGTGGGCTCCTCATTGATGTCGTGAAGAGGCGCCAAGTACGGATGGCACAGAGCCTCGACGACTGCACGATGATCGAGCTCCATAGTTAGGACAATAGAATCAAATAACAGCTTGTACGAGGAGAACACGAGCAGTCTAGAGCTGTACCGGTGATACGTTTGCTCGGGTCGAAAACGAGCATCTTCTCTAGCAAATCGAGAGCCCCGGCCGAAGTGTTGGGGAATCGGGTGGAGAATTGTTGCTTCACGTACTGCGGGAGCTGCCTAACGTATCTCCGTGCATTGTCGCTCCGAAGGAAACCGAGGCTGGCGTCATCGGGTGAGCCTATGAGCTTCCACCACACAGCATACAATGACATAACATCAGTAAACACAAAGAAAGAGCAAAACAAGAATACTGCATTCTGCATAGGATTATTCATACCTCTGTGATGAGTCTCAACTGATGGACATAATCTTTGCCAGGAAACAGAGGCTTCCTTGTCATGATCTCGCCGAATATGCAACCTACGGACCAGATATCGATCGCAGCCGTGTATTCGGAACAATTTAGGAGCAGCTCTGGTGCTCGGTACCAGCGAGTAACGACGTACTCAGTCATGAAATCAGTCTCAGACGTCGTCCTCGCGAGCCCAAAATCTCCGAGTTTCAAATCACAGTTCGCGTTGAGGAGGAGGTTGCTCGGTTTCAGATCACGGTGCAAGACGTTCGCGGAGTGCACGTATTTCAGTCCTCGCAATATTTGGTACAGAAAATACTGCAACCGTAGAAGGAAAATTAGCTATTGAGTCCGACTACATTGTCTCTTCGATACAAAAACCAACACAAGAACACAAATCAGTATCGATAACGAAAAAACACGTGATCTCAGGCATGCCGCCAGTTTTATATAGATTTCTCAAAACAAACGAAAGATGAAACATAAATCATGGATCGACTAAGCCCTTTCGGGGACTTAGGAACCTCATGATTCGAAGTGGGCTTAGGCAACACGCAGACACCAAAATGGGAAAAAGGAAGATATGCAAAGCCGATCATCTACGATATGAACGATCGTTTACAGAAAGAAAGGAAGGAATCGAGGCCGAACCCGACAGTGGTCATCAGTCAGTGTCTGATTGGACTGGATAATCTGATGAAGATCGGTGTCCATTAGCTCATACACGATGTAGACATCGTTGAAATTCTCTTTCAAAGGAGGCCTCATGATGTCTTTAATTGCAATCACCTGCTTAAAGATCAACAAAACCAATAAATAGAGATGTTTCTTACATGAACTACTTGCAAACACTTAGGGGTTCACTATTTACATGCAATCGAACAAATGAATAACTCAATAAAAGCTATCAAATCCTTCAAAGAAGCACTTTCAAACAGTGCAATGCAATCAAATGCTTGTAAGTAACAATCTATATGTTCTCACATTGTCATGATCCATGTGGCGCAGAAGCTTTATCTCTCTTAACGTCCTCTTTGCATCGATTCTGTTGTCGAACGCATTACCAATCTTCTTGATGGCCACTTCTTCACGTGTCTCCGAGTTTACAGCAGCGCTGGAGCAAAAGAAAACGTCAGGCTGACCTTTGTCGAAACACGGAATAAAAAGTGACAGATATCAACCTTTTAGATAACTAGACAATCAATATATGCACAATGAAGAACGACCGCATAGTTTCATCTAGCTATGTTCAGTGTGATATGCTCCCTATTCAATGAGGTCTCCCAAAGGCATGCGTTTCACTAACGACATCGAAGCTCAATTACAACGACAGCGTATTAGATCAACAAGTGTCGTACCATTAAAAATTTTGTCCACGAAAGTATAACTAGTCGACCTTGAATGTATGCTACAGCTTCCTAAATAGTAAAGACATCAGTTTGCATTTCTAGAGTTTATTATCCTTTCAGCCAAAGACTTCCAGAGGCAAAAAGGTTTTCGAAGACGAATATTACAGAATCAGTACTTCATAATCGAACCCTTCTTGCAACATATCATAATACTATCCAACAAATCAAACGTCCAACAAATATGTAAGATAATCAGCAAACCACCAAGACACATATATTGAGGATCTCTCTCTCCCCATCATAAATTTTACCCCAACAAACAAAATAATAATCCAAAATCCTTATACCAAACTATTCTAACAATCTCAGTTACTACAAACAAACAAAAAGGGGTTGTGAAGGAAAATTATTACCAGACAATGCCATAAGCTCCACGGCCAACAGGTCTAAGAGGAATATACTTCCTTGGAACCTCAAAGAGATTACCGTACACATTGTACTGCACATATCTCCCCCCATGAGTAGGAACTCCTTTGATGTTATGCCCACCATGATCAGCCGAACCAGAGCTCGACTCCACAGACATAATGATAAGAATAGCCAACAAGAAAATGAGAAAAAAAGGACAAAAACAAAGGGAAGTAGCAAAACCCACGACTAAATCGAAAGGAAGCGAAGATTTAGAAGAATCCCAAGTTCAAAGATGAGGGTTTTTTTTCCTGATATGCTTGCGTGAGCGTCGGTGACCGAAACCGAAAGCAAGAAACGTGAGCTCTGAGTACATTTAATCTTGCGGTTTGCTTTTGTTATTTGGAGGGAGGAGGGTGGTGAGCTTTATTAAAAATGGATGGTTTTTGTCAAAAGAATTGGAGAGAGAGGGAGAGAGTGGGGTTTACGTGTGAACTTTTGAACTGGAATGGACTCGAGATTACCCGTGAAGTTAATTGTCTTTTGAAGAGGAGGTTGTTGGTCTTCCATTCATCTTTAACCATACACGTACATGGTTTTCTCATTGTGTGTGTTGCCTTTCTTCTTCTTCTTCTTCTTTCTTGAAGTATTTACTATTCTTGAATCTTGATTTCTCAGAAAATAACAACAATACACATCATCACTGTTAAGTTTCTTCACCAAATAGTATCAGCGATTTCAATAATTAATTCTCCTGCTGACCCATTTCAACTTTTCAAAAGATAACTCAGCAAAATGTGGATTCTTGATTACTTACTATAATTGGCAAGACAGTAAAATCTGTTAACAAGTATGACGTCTTGATTAATTACTCAATTTCCTAAAATCATATTCATGGGATGGGATGGGATGGGATGTTTCAACTGGGGACAGTCATTCCACCTTGTGTAACAGTCCCACTAAAAGACTCCAAATTGGTTTATCATTAATTTTATTTGTAATTATTCTTTATTTATCTTTCAGTCATCAAAGATAATTAAATTGTTTATCTTTTCAAAGTCTTGAGTTACACACACGAGATGTTGAATAAGATATTTAACACCCAACAATTTTGACCAATTTACAAGTTCAACAATAGACTACCAAAATTTCCACATCCTTTCTTGAACAAACTTTGCCCCCATTTCATAATTTTAATTCCATCTCTGACTCGTTTATACAAACATAAGACTAGAATTCAACATTCAACAATGATTTTTCACACCCCATAATCAAAATAATTACCTGCAAGAAGATTATTCCAACACGAGCTGCTGAAAACATAAGTCATATATTTATATATTTCATTAATAGTTATAACACACAACAAAGGTTCAACCATACATCTATTACATGACCAATGACACGGCACACCTTACGTATTTATATATATATATATATTCAAACAGAAAACACATTACCCCGACACTACACACTTGCGTACAAAGGAGTAACTTTACTACATCTAAGGTTAGCTATGCACCGGGCCCCCTACTTTGATGTTAAATCGTTGCACACCGTCTGATCTATTACCACCTATTCTAAGGTTACCTAGTAAGGCGTCACGCCCGGTTAGAACTATCTGGAAGAACCGGTCCACATCCTTTGCGAGTAGATCCAGTCCTTGTGAAAGGTTTCCCGCCGATTTTCCTAAATCTGTTGTTGAGATCTTCAATGCTTCAGCATCAACAGTGTCATCTCCTTCTTGCATGAGTGGGTACAACTTCTTGACATCCGTGTCAACGGCTTCTAGCTCCTTCAGTATCGTGGTCTTTTCAGCCAAGAAAAGGCTTCTAATTTCAGTATTTACAACAGCCTGAAGCTCGGAGAAAGTCGTTGCCCACAAGCATTTCTCGGGAACCTGTAGGTCTGACAACTTATTTGCCGAACCGGAGAATGCAGCAGCAAGTATGCTGCATACCAAAAGACTAACCGCCTTGACTCCATACATTGCTTGCATCAAGACCTTTCCCTTAGCTGAGTTCTTTATTTTTGGTAGGTCTAGTTGTTCGGCCAGCGCATCCATGGCAGAGAAGCAGTTATCAAATCTTGGATTCCTCTTAGCAACATGTTGCTTCCATCCGTCTAGGGAAGAACGGGCCCGCTCAAACTTCTTTGTGTCAGCACCACCAAAGTTGCGGGAGACGCATTGAAGAAAGAGGTGTCCCTGCTTCAGCTGAGAAATTGCTGAGCTGAAAGCAATGCAGATATCAAGCAACTTAACACTATCATCAAGATATACATCTATCCATTTGTCCTCCCAATCACAAACAGGGAGTTCAAGAGCCGTAATTAGAGTTTTAACGTCGGTATGAATTTCACACAGTGTTTCCATTGCATTTTTCATCCACGATAAGCGCAGAATATCATCCCTATCTACTGGCCTAAGTTTTTTAATCCTGCCCTGTAATGTCTCCTCAAATGTATTCAACAAAGTAAGAAGCTTAGAGGACGAACCCTTTGGTGATATCCTACGGAAAGGATTCCCAAAGGGGAGGAAATGTCTCTGTGGTTCTTGTGGACGGCTCATTTTATCAAACTAACTGCAAGAACAAAAAAGAAACATTGTATACTAAGTAGAAGCAAAGGAAGGACTAAGCAAAAGATGGGGGAAGCAAAACACAGTAATACAAAAATAAGTGTGTAGATGTAGCTATACCATACAAAGACAAATCAACTTCAAACATCAAGTATACAGCAAAAACAAGGATTACCTACTTGATGGATGGAATCTTAAGAGAGGAGGTACTAATCTTTCTCCTCACATAGCAAATTTTCAGGAATACAAACAGAACTCCGGAGATCTATGTTATCAAAATCATTAATACACCAGAACCCAATTACTTGTAATATAAACATGATGCTACATCAATAATTTCCCTTTCACTCAACTCAACAAAATTCTCCAAAACCAGAAACGTTGTTGACAGATTTTTCCGTGGATCTAATGTTTAAACCGAAAAACTATTCCAACAACCAAAGATCCGATTAGATTAAAATCTTTGAGAAAATTAGAGAAGAAAGAACAAGAAAGCCATGTAAACCTTTAGATCTTCACCGATTAAAACAGACAACGCACAAAATTCCCTCAATTATTACATTCATATCGGGTACACGAAATCAGAGCTCTAATTACAAACCATATCCCATATCGAAAAGCAAAACCGATTACAACAATGCAAAACATCAGCCTACCAAGTCATAATCAACATAAATCAACAAAATCAAGGAATTTAGCCAAAATCCACCAGATCCTCACCGAATACTCCGGTCAACGGCCAGAATCAGCTCCGATTATCACAAACTAAAACCAAACCCCAATTACACACGAGTTCAAGGAAGCAGAACACAACAATGCAAAACATCAGCCTAACAAGTCACAACCAGCATAGATCAACAAAATCTCGACAAATTTAACCAAAATCCATCAGATCCTCACCGAATACTCCGGTCAACGGCCAAAATCAGCACCGAATATCACAAACTAAAGCCGAACTCCAATTACTCACGGATCCACGGAAGCAGAACACATAAAAAGGCATACATAAACAAATATACAAGCGAAGAAATCGACATAGAACTCCTGTACCTGTAACAGTACTCTAAGACGCGTAGAGGATTGGTAAAGCTTCGCACAAAGTCTTCGCAAAATGTAGGGTTGTGGAAAGTGATGAGCATGTGAAGATTAGGCCTTGTATAATTATCACAAATGGGAGTTGTTGGGCACACGTGGCGAAATATGATTGGAAATTTGGTATCCCGCGGTGTATGCTGGGTAGGGTGGGAGAGCATGTAGGAGATCAAAGGCGTGCGCAAGCTGGGGCCGTTTGTTAAGGCGTGTTTGTTTGGGAAATCGAAGTTTTGGTTTTTTGGTAAATGCGGTACTGCTTCTCGGAAGGGTGGAATTTTATTTTTTCCACACTCCAAACAAATGCAGCCATTTTTGACCCACACCCAAAATAATAAAATAAATTATTGTATGCTTTTACCTGTAATTTATTTTATTTATTATATTATACAATAATTCTTGTTTATATTTTATAAAATTATATTTGAACTTTTAAATTTATGTAAATATAAATTTTGAGATGATTCGAAATCAGAATACGATTTTTGAATTTTTGAAATTGAAACTGACAATTTTAAAATCGATTATCCAATTTTGAAATCAATTAGTGTTTCATGTTAGTAGAATTACAAACCGATGATTCGATTACTGTTTCAATCGAGAACATAATTGTGAAAATTTCTAGTCCCATTTAGAAATTCAAATTCTTTTGCAATTAAATAATTTTGGGTCGGTTTCTATAGGAATTAATATATGAGTGGGTCAATGCTGCAATATATTTCTTGTGTTTTCAGCTGTATGAAATTTAAAATAATCTATAGTTGATCGTTTCTTTCAAGTCACAAGATATTTCACAATAGAGAACCAGTAATGAAAAACTTAAAGCTTACTTAATTGAGGATATTTATTTCAAATTATCGTTTTCAATGCAAAAAAGATGTTCTTAACTTTCGCAATTTTATTTTCATAAATTATGGAGAGTGAAGAAATTACTTAATTTATAATTAAATATATGGTTCTTTTAATTAACTACGTTACTTGCAAGATAAAATCAACTTTTTGTAATCTCTATTACCAGTATAAATTTATGATTTATTAAATCGCTCTTTAAAGGAAAGTAAGAAAGAAAAATTATATATAATGGGACTATTATTCTTAATTAAGAAGCCAACCCAAAATGCTACTGTTTTAATTTTGAGAACTCAAACAAATAAAAACTGATTTATTTTGAAGCTGTGAAGAAAGAATACAATAATTTATGTAGTTTAAAGTATAATAGGAAAATAATGAATCATTCACTTTACAAGTATCAATGAATAAAAGGCTTTGAAAAAAATAATAAGAACTATATTGGAAAAATGGATAAATGAAGAAGATGAAATATTTAGAAACAGTACGATTATACAGCTACCTGTATCTATGGCTTCTGCTGTTTTCTCCTTCACTGGTATCAGAGATGCCATCATTGCTCTGTTTACCGATCACGTTTCGGTCGTGATGAGTATCTAACCGGAGAGAACTGGAAGAGGCCCGGGCAATGCGTCGTTCCTGCAGTTACAGAAAAACCTACCTAGTTGGACTTATTTGAACTTGAACTCAAGAATCAGTAAAGAAGAAGAGTGACGTTCCGGGTTGTACCTCTCGGGATTGGAATTCTTCTGCTTCGAGCATGTGTATGACGTGGCCCATCTTGGGCCGTTTATGGGCATCAGGATCAACACATCGAAGGGCTACCAAGAGAAGACGTTTCAGTGCTTTGGAGGCGGGCCGTTCGGGCAGCTTGGGATCAGCTACTTCCTCGGATTTCCTGTTCCCAACCATCATCTTCAGCCAGTCGACGAGATTAACCTGCATTTCTTTTGTTGTTAGTGATAGTTGTGAGGGAACAAGGTATGAGGTTCCATTTGGCCTTTTTAATTGTTGTGAAACTAACCTCATCCTGAGGTCGAGAATAATCAACTGGTGATCTACCGGTTATGATCTCCATGATCAATACTCCGAAGCTATAGATGTCACTCTTCTCGTTGAGCATGCCAGTGCAAGCATATTCAGGAGCAACATAACTAGAAAAATAATGAAACATATTCAATTTTCCAACCCATGCACTTGCAGCTACTCAATTTTCACACCAGGAGGCTTGTCAAAATATATTATCTAGCAACTATGGACTACTAACCCGAATGTGCCCATCACTCGTGTTGTCACATATGAATTATCTGAATTCAAAAGTTTAGCTAGCCCAAAGTCTGACAATTTAGGATGCCAGTGATGGTCGAGCAGTATGTTGCTGGACTTGATGTCACGGTGCACAACCTTTGGCTCCAAACCTTCATGGAGATAAGACAAGCTGCAACAAACAGGAGTATATAAACATAAATAAAAGGAACAACTATACGCAGATCACAATGGTTTTGAGTTACCATACCCTTTTGCAGTTCCAATTATTATATTCACACGGATCTCCCACGTCAAAGGGCTGACTTCCCCCACATCTCCATGAAGCCATTGCTCTAAATTTCCGTTATCAACATATTCATAAACGAGCATCCTGCAGAGAAGAACAAACCAGCAATGAAAAACAGAATCTTTATGTTTGATGCATATAACAGGTCAGGCAGCAGAAACTGAAATTAGTTTGTGGTACCTGTAGGCTCCTTCGACACAGTACCCCAGCAACCTGACAAGATTCTTGTGTCTAACACGACCAATAGTGTCTACCTCAACCTTGAACTCTTTTTCAGCTTGTCCCCTGAGGAAAGTATTAGCAGCACAAGGTTGAGCATTTAAGCCAAATAAGGATTATGTATGGATAAGTGATAACTAAGCCTTAAGGTATTCATTAGAGATTTAGGCAGATGTGGCATAAAAATAACATCTGTGTTATAATAATGTATATGTTTCTACTATACATCCCAACTTGGTCATCAATCGAAACTGGTTGCAACTTATATTTTCTCAAACTATAAAATCATAGATTGTTGATTTGATTGTTGAGCTATTTAAGGTACAAGATACTTCATTTCCAAAAAAAACAGACACCACACATTTAAAAGAATGAACCTCAAAGAACACAAAATTTATCATCAAAAACTAACTCGGGTCTCAGAATCTGTCAACTGAGTCACTGACAAGCATGCAAGTGAAAACTTTTGGCGTAAAGCTCATTGAAGAAAATTCTTCAACATAATCACAGAAACTATGCAACAGCTGAAACAAATTCAGAAACCACTGTACCTGTTGTTCAACAAGTTCTTTACAGCTATGCGGGTCTTATCAGCTAACTCGCCATAATACACGATGCCATATCCACCTTCACCAATCACACTCTCATCAGACAAGCCATTACAAGCTGCCTCAAGCTCTCTCAAAGTATACCACCTTCCCCATCCCAAATGGGACACCTCCGGTAACGATACATTGCCCCCATTGGATCCCGTCTCAACCCCACTAGTAGCCCTGCTCTCTCCACTGGATCCCACTCTATCAGAAAACACAACTCTGTGCTCCACCTTCCCCATATCTATCTGTATCTCTGGCAGAGCCTGATATTTACAAAACCATATAAAAATAAATCACTCTCACATCATCTTGTTACCATTTTTTATAACTATATTATTGGATTAAATAGATCATCATTTTGATTTTCCAAGAATGGATATATAGTTCCTGTAAAAGGAAATTAAATTAAAACAAAATCTGTCATCACATTCATATAAATGAAAAATTGAAGATAATACTTGTTCAAATTTATCACATTTCTGAAGAACAACATGGAAATAACAAGTGAATCATCAACCAATGCTTCAAAAACACTAAGCTCAAGTATGATTTTATCAGCCCAGCTTGACTCTCTACTCATTAAAGCAATCAAAGCAAATTTCAATTTATACACAAGAGAGTAGTTTATCCCCAATTCACCAAAGAATAAGTTCATGAAGGTTCTTATCCATCACTAAAAAGGTTTACGAATAAAAGAATCTGAAAAATATACCTGAGGTACGACGGCACGCTGCTCGGCGCCGGCGACGCGTGTAATCTCCTGTATCTCCTTGGAGACGGCCGGACTATTCTCGCTCACCGGGCGGCGGAGTTTGCCTTTGCTTCTAGCGCTGCGGCGGCGGCGGTAGGCCATTATGCAAAGCGACACGAGGAAGAGAATGAGTACAATCACTACTCCGATGACAATCCCGATCACCGCCCATAGTTGCAGCCCGAATATCGATGTCTTTTTCGATAGCTCCGAATTCCCAAACACGGTATCAAATACTGACATTTGTGCTATATACTCGCATCCACAAAACCAACCACTTCTCCACGTATCTATCTACGAAAAATCGATGAACACGATTACACGAACTCTGCGCGTGTAAGGAAATAGCGAGAGCTACTCATGCAAGGATGAAACGGAACTTGTGTGTGAACTCGGTTCAGTGGATTCTCGATTCAGGGACGCTCAATACACCGATCGAACGATGCAGAATTTCCGAGTTCCGATCGAATTCGACTCCGACGGAATATAGATTCTCCGGCGAGAGTGCGGCGAGAGATAGAGGAGAGAATCACTGAAGTGGAGAGTGAACAGTGTGTGTTGTGCGTGTTTCGATTTTGCGTTTCTTCCTTATCGAAAGGTTTAATCTTTTTATTCCTGAATAAGCAACAAAGCTTTTTTACGTCTTTATTTTTTGCTTTTTATTTTTTTAATTAAAAAAAGTATATTCTTGAATAAAAGTGTTCAAACTTTTAGTTACCAAAAAAAATAGAATTAGGGACTTTTTATTACATTGAATGTTTGAAATTTGAAAATTTGGAGAAAATTGATGAAAGCTTTTATGGAAAATATCATATATTGTTGGCACCAAATTCACAATAACTTTGCAATATTTAAAATGTTATAATTTTATGGGTTAATGATAAAAAATACTTTTAATTATTTAACTAATATCACATATTAATATCATAAATTATAAAAAGCATCAAATTAAATCATTAATTAACAAGATAGTTCTTTGTATATACTCAAATTGCTAAATAAAATGTTGGGCTCGAAATCACGTGATAATAGTAATTACTTCAAATCTATATAAAAAATATATATATAAATAAAAATTCTATAAGAAATCTTAATATATATCAAAACGAAACCGTCTTCTAAACTCCAAAAAAATGATTTTAGAGTGTATATCTAGAAATTGTTGCCGATTTTTATATTATACTTGTTTCGTATTATTAATTTTTTGGTTAAAATATCACATATTTAATCTGCTAGAAAAAATAACTATTTGAAATATATTTAATATAATAAAAATATTTTATAATATTTGTTGCCATTATCCAGTATGTGGAATTTTTTTTATTATGGGCCTACGCTATAGAGATGAGTGGCTTTCAACAAGAGGACACGTGTCATGCAAAGACACGCTCGATTGACCGGGTCGAGCTTAAAATGGGGTCCAATGTGGTTTGGGCCCATAATGGGCTGTGGGTCATTTTTAATACATCATTTATTTCGCTAAAAGTCGTCACGTTTCATTTTTTGGTTCTCCTGTTAAAAATGGTCACTTACTTAAAAAGAAAACAAATTTTACCATTAAAATACATCACTTATACATTTTAAAACACAATATTTTACTTTCTTAATCTCTGTGCCCACTCATTTGTAATTGCTTTTAATGGGATGGAGGGAATAGTAAATAAACATACATACATAATATAGGATATTAATTTAATTAGTAATTTGTTAGCATTAATTTGGATTTACTTGGACTAATTTAGTTTAGTGATGCATAAATGAGACAGTTCAATAATATTTTCCTACATTTAAAAATAGGTACCGATAATGGTTGTTTTTGTCTAGCTGTATCAAGACTGGTGGAATGTGACTCAATTTTGTTTCCTTTTTAATATTGACAAAATAGGTCATTACTCCTTCAAATTGGTAAAAATAATCCAATATTCCTTTTTATATGGCATATATTTGTATCTATATCTATATATATATATGTGCATGTAAAAATAATCCAATATTCCTTTTTATATGGCATATATTTGTATCAATATATATATATATATATGTGCGCGCATATCGCAATAGGGAATAGATCAAATAAAAATAGTCGCATATGAATTAACTAAAATTAAATCTTGATTGTTAAATTATTTAGATCAATGATACAGATTAAAAGTTAATTTTGGTATATATCTGATTTAAAATAATTTATCTATAATAATAGGAAATTTATTATTCTTTATGACTAATGTTTATTAATTAAGGTGTAATTTAATTATATCCATTAAATGAAAATTATAAATAATGCAAATCTATTTTCATTATATGGCAAGCCAAATTTGAAATACACTGAAATTGAGAGCCTCGAATTGAGCCAACATGGCACGAGTCCAATTGAGAGAACATGGTATGTGTGTGTTAATTTGAGGGTTTTAGTAATTTAACAAATCGAATATAACCAAACTCGAAAATATTATAATTTCCCATTTATATTTTGTCTTCATATAAATTTTAATAATATATTTTGACTTTAATGATAATGTGTGGTTAGTAGAGTTTGGATTCACTTATTAGTGTTGGAATATTTATTATGTTTTGATTTGGTTCCAAAACTTGATTTTGTGTAACGCAAGCCTGAAAATTCAAGTCTCAAGGGCAAGCCTGAAAAACTCAGCCTAAAGGATCAGTCCTGAAGTCAGCTTGAAGGACCAGTCTTGAAGTCTGTCCTAAAGGTCATGCCCTAAAGTCAACCTGAAGGTCCTGCTCTGAAGTATGTCCTGAAGGATCTACCTTGAAGTATGTCCTGAAGGACCTGCCTGACCAGCCCTGAAGTCTGTCTTGAAGGTCCTGCCTTGAAGTCTGTCCCGAAGGTCCAGTCCTGAAGTCCAGCTTGAAGGTCCAGTATGAAGCTTATGTCCTAAAGTCTAGTCTGAAAGTTCAGCCTGAAGGTCCTAGCCTGAAGGTCCAGCCTGAAGTCAATACTTATGCAAAGCTGCAGATTGCAGAATTTGTCTAAAAGGACATATACCAAAAATAGAAAAAAAGACGACGACTTCAACCGGAATAATTCAACGGTTAGATATGATTCAAAATTCAAACGGCTATACACAACGGCTAGTTCAAATCTACATCAACTATAAATAAAGAGCATTTCTCACTTGAAGAAGTAAGAGGAAGAATAAAGAATTCCAAGAAATCAATTGATACTCAAATTTGATTTTGATTGATTTTTTACAACCAAATTCCGCATTTCAAAATTTTTATATTTACTCGTTTCGGGACCAACAATTAGCATTGGATTATTCTCTGGCAAAACCAAAACTTAGAAGCACAGATTGATTAAAACGATGAAAAATTGTGATGATGTATTCCTCCTCCTTCTCAACCAACAAGACATTGAACTTATGGAGCTCATCTTGCAAGAGCTTGAGCAAATCCGCCTCCTCTTCACTCATAACTCCGTTTTCTTCTGAAACTTGTCCTGATTTCAGCTTCAGATTAATTTATAGAACAATAACAACATATGCCAGTTAAAAGGATGAATAGATATTTGCTCTAGTATTTGTCTGAAATTAATTTGTATAAATTATAAAATATATGAAAAGAAATAAAAAGACAATAAAAAAATTAAATGAAAAGGTGAGGGTAAAATAAAATAAAAAATTGCAAAATGGTTTTGCTTAAACTATATATATATACAATTAGATTTGTTTGTGTTAATTAAAAATAAATTTAAATTATCCATATTTTTTACTGACTAATATAATTAAACTATACCCTAATCAATAAACTCATGTAACAAATTCTCATATATGTAGATTTATAGATGTGAAAATAATTTGGTATATACTCCCTCCGTCCCCCAAAGATCTTCCTACTTTGACCCGACACGGGTTTTAATAACATGTGTTGACTTTTGTTGTTAAAGTGTAAAGTGATAGTAAAGTGATGTTAGTGGAGAATGGGTCCCACAAAAAGTAGTATGATATGTAAGATATTGTAAGTGGATAATGGGACCCACATTAAATAAGATGGGTAAAATAGAAGGTTTCCAAAAATGAAAATAAAGTGGGAAGAAAGATGGGGGACGACCCAAAATAGAAGAGTGGGAAGATTTTTGGGGGACGGAGGGAGTAATAGATTTTATTTGTGAAACATTGATGGTGTCACTAGGAAAAGAAAAGGAACGGTCATGACCATAAAACACGACTTCATAGCAAACGCTAGGCTGTAAAACCGTAAGCAAATAAGGAAAAGTCGTCGAATATAACAAGAACGCTTTATACGTGGGGGCCCACGCGCTTCTATTATGCTAACCCACTATTAGTCCCGCTGAAAAAGTCTCTAAAGACAGCCAATTCCAAAACGAAGCTCTCTCCAATGGCGACCACTACCAAAATCCTCTCTTTCTCCCTCCTCCTCTCCCTCCTCGCCGTCGCGTCTTCCTTCTCCCCAGCCGACCACTACCTCCTCGACTGCGGCTCCACCGCCGCCAAAACTCTCGACTCCGACCACCGCGTCTTCGCTGGCGACGGCACTTCGCGCTTCCTCTCCTCGACTGCTCGGACTATTCAGCTCCAGAGCTCCGATCCGGAGTCCTCCTCGCCGCTCTACGCCACTGCGAGAGCCTTCTGCCACCCCGAGCACTACGTGTTCCCAATCGCAGATCGCGGAACTCATCACCTGGTACGCCTCCATTTCTACCCTCTCCCGAACAATCGTAATAATCTGCACGAAGCTGAATTTCATGTCCTTGCGAACGAATTCCTCTTGCTGCGAAACTTCCGTTTCTCGAATGTCTCCGATTCCGCCGTGATTAAGGAATTCGTGATTCCGGTCGACTCCAGCGAGCTGAAAATTACGTTTCTGCCCTCCGAAAGGTCGGGATTCGCGTTCGTGAACGCCGTGGAAGTGATCACCGCTCCGAGTGAGCTAATTGCTGACGTGGCGCAGCTGGTCGACGCCGAGAGGAACGAGAGGATTTATGGGTTGTTGAGGAGCGGTTTCGAGACTGTGCATAGAGTGAATGTAGGGGGATTCAAAGTGACGCCGTTTAATGACTCTCTGTGGAGGACTTGGATAACAGATGATGCCTTCTTGAACTCGGCTGAGGGTTCCGAAACAGTTCATTTTGGGGGCAGAATCAAGTACCGAATGGGCGGGGCGACCCGGGAAGTCGGGCCGGATAATGTGTATAATACGGCGAGGGTGATTAGGAGCAAAGATAACTCAATTCCCAAGGTGAATTTGACATGGTCGTTTGAAGTTGAGAAGGGTTATAGCCATATGGTGCGTATGCATTTCTGCGATATAGCTAGTGTATCCGCATTCATGCTGTATTTCAATGTGTACGTGAACGAGAACTTAGCATATAAGAATTTAGACTTGTCGCATATCACCGACGGGATCATGGCTTCGCCGTTTTATGCTGATTTCGTGGTGGATGGGGGAAGCACGACCAGCTTAACCGTGAGCGTGGGGCCTTCGAACATAAGCTCACCCTTAGCTGTTGATGCCATTCTCAACGGGATCGAGATATGGAAGATGAATAACACAATGAGGAGCTTCAATGGCGAGGTGTGTGCGGATTTCGCGTGGAGGAGCTGGAGGAAAGGGCATAGTGGCATTGTGCTTCCATTGATAGCTGCGATCTTCTTGCTGCTATCTGCATCGGTGTTTCTGCAGAGGAGAAGGAGTGCTTCTTCTTCTCTTGGGTGGTCGCGGTTGCCTATTGATGTTTCTGAATCTAACTTGAATGGTGGTAATCAACTCTCATCTTTTAAATAATCTTGCTTGTGCTTGAAGTGTTGGGCAATTACTGTTTCATATTTCAAGAATCTGTGCTAGTTTGAGGTGGCGTTGGTATTTGTCTTGTGCTGTTAGTATATAACTATATATACACTCGGTCTAAGATTTGTAGTTCTAGTGCATCTTTTGCTTCATAACAAACACATTGAATCCCTTGTTGTATATGTATGTGGTATTCTGTGATTTTACTCAACTGTTTTTAATTCATCTAAGTGTGAACTGCAAGTTTTTACTGCTGTAGATAGTAGTAATTAGCATCTTGTATTTTGCATTCTTTACTAGTATTTGTTATAGATTTACTGGAGAAAAGCATGATCCTTTATTCTGAACAATGTACTGGCATGTTCTTAAATTGGTTAGGGAACATGTTTAATTGTTTATAATATATTCTCATCTTATTGATGTTTATTGTTTTCCGATACTGAGATTAGTAAATTGATGTTTTATTTACCCAATAAAAAATGTTTCTTTTTCTTAAAACGAACCATTATGGGATGAGTCGGCTGACTAAAAAAGGAATACGTGCATTTATGCACATTGAGAGAGAAAATTAGGGTTCATGCTTTAGTTTTGTTTCATTTCAACAATAATGCAAGTCAGCAAGAATCAATTTGAGTTATTCTTTCTTGATTTTGGCAGAGAAGTGTTGTTCCTTGTTAGGACTAATTTCCTTAAATAAACGAACTTTCATTCTTTCCCGCGTCTTTCGCATATTATTTCTAAATGCATGAATTGAACTTTTGTTTCGAAATCATGTACTAATTCAAAACACAACATTTTCTTTAACTTCAGAGAATATTATATGTCGTCATTTTTTTGTATATCTAACTAATTTGTTCACATCGGAGAATATAATCACTTCCGTCAGAATCATTATCGATCATATTTAAATTGGAAAAAAAAAAAAGTAAAAAGAAAAAGAGTGAACTATGTAGAATAATGGGCTGAGATTAACTGAGCCTAATTATAATATTGGGCCTATCATCGGCCCAATTTTGGATAAAAACCATGCAAGCTCCAATAATTAATTCAAGGGCTTTACACAATTGTGCAAAATTAACATGACTCTTTACTTTTTCTTATTTATTTGAGAACTTAAAAAATTACTATGATAAAAAATATATTAGTAGATATGACCTTGGGAATGAGGTCACTAAAATTGAATAATTTCGTATATATCAAATTAATATGATTACAAATTACGTCTCAATTTTATTGGGCCACATATAGCTATGGCCCATTTTCATTTTGGGCCCACCACAACGAATTATCTAAGAAGATGACACGTGTACAATTTGTAATCATACCAACCCAACATTGCTAACGGTCGGCCCAAATAGGGCATCAGTAAGCTGTGTGTGGGCCCACCAACACCCAAATTAAAATATATATTATAATGTTAAATTTTATATTCATATATTCTCCTCGTCTTATAAATTATTGTAAAGTCAATAAAACATTTATAGTTTTAGTTAAACGAAATCATGAATAATAAGACGGATGATACATTCTACGAATAGAGCATGAATTTATTTATATTAATTAGTTAAACAAATCATGCAAAATTTCCAAGTTAGTTCTTGCAATGAGAAAAAAATGAAGTAGCAAACAAATTTTCTTGCTTCATTGTGATTTGAGTTTTGGGAGGAAATTTCAAACTTTTATCTTCTTTTTGTGTGTAATAACAACAACATCATTGTTTTATTCTTTTTGTTGCCAGAAAATGAAGGAAGAAATAATTAATCCACCAATATTTGATGCGGATAGATGCAAAGGGCATGAAACATCAGTCAAATGTGTGGTAAGAACATGTTCTTGTCTCAAGGAATGTGTTTGTTACATTAAACTTCATACAACTCCTAAAAATTTTGAGGACAAAAGAGTTTCACCAAACCAAATAGTTTTTAAGTGAAAAGTGGGCATTAGATGACACCCATACATGCTTTATTCTAGTAACAATGCAATCATAATTTAGGGTTTCTAGTTGCTTCTTAAGTTGCATTGAATTGTCTCAATTAGTACAATTGTAATTTTTTTTTATCTTCTAGTTTTTGAAATGTATGGGTATTTTCAAATAAATGAAGAAGAAGTAAGTTAACTATTTTCCCAACTCCAAATAACTATTTACTATCATAAACTTATAAAGCCATCTTAAGTTCTTGTAAGGTTCAAGAAATTAATTAAGCTTGTTGCACAATTTGGAATGATTATAATTTTCCATTACTGATTTGGTATGATGATGCTCATGGTAATTTCCATTCTAAAATTAAATATTCCATATAATTTTATAATATTTCGATTTGTTCAAGCCAACTAAAAGTATTTTCTTATCGATCTAGAGATAATTTAAATTCTATTAGTAATGAGGTCTCGAAATATCACACATTGATCAATCAGAAGAGAGATTTAACCACTAAAAGAAAGATCGATAATTTGGGATCCTTCCTTTCTTCGAACAGAAGGAACATGGATAAAATCAGATCGATTCCAAAATATATTTCTGAACATTCTAGTATGTAAATAAACATAAATCACTCAATTCCGGTCTTAACCCAATTAGTACAAAATAAAGAGCTCTTTTGATTTTCTTCTTCTATTTTCTTGAAAGTTACCGGGCATGTGAAACCACAACAAATATTAGACGCTAAAAGTTCTACATAGCCAAGGCAATACAACTTTGTCTTAATATAGTTACAAAGATACCAATATAGAAATAATTAAATAGCAAAAGAAACTCACATGCTTTCAAGAAGATTGAAAAGTGACCTTATGAGGTCACTAGTCCATTACAAGTTGACATAACCTTTTCAAAAATAAAAAGAAATTCCAAAACCAAAACCATAGGTTATATATACATCTAAACATACACAACCCTTTTTCTCACTTACTCTCCCTCCATCAAAACCGAGTTCGAGCTCGAGTTCGATTTCAATGGCGATCAACGGTGTTAGAACAGCAATTCTCTTGCTAGCCCTTGTGATATTTCTTGGAAATATCATGATGTGGATTATCATGCCAACTGATACTTACTACACTATTTGGGTGCCTCACCTCATGGCTTCTACAAATTCAACTTTCTTTGGGATTCAAGGTAAATCACTTTCTTTTCTTACATGTTTTTTATTTTCATGATCCATTTAAATATTAAAATCTCTAAATAGGTCCAATCATGATGGATTTCACATTCCCCATTCTGCTGATTGCTGTTTTGGGATGCTTTTATTTGCACTTGGGAAGGAAGGAAAATAGTGTCACAAATAGGTAACCACTCAAAATTTCAAGAATCACTCCAAGAAACACTTTTGAACCCTTTTCTTGTTATGATTGAATGATTCTTGCAATGAACTGCAGCAGCAAGGCTAAGAGGCCGAGGTTCATGAGGCGACCGATGATCGTTAAGGGGCTCGGGATTGTCACTCTAACTGAGATGGCCCTCTTGACCATGTTCATAGCTCTATGTGCTTGGTACTATGCATACTATGTCCACCATTGGTTTGAGCAAGTTTATGAGAGGTCTTTGTCCAAACATGAGAAAGTGTAAGAATCTTTAATCTTGTAATAAACTTGCTCTTGCTCTTGTTCTTTCTTCATTTATGAATGAATGAATGAATGATGCAGGTGGCAAACAAAGTTGGATAGAGTAGGAATAGTGACAGGAGTGACAGGAAATCTGTGCTTAACATTTCTGTTCTATCCAGTTACAAGAGGCTCTTCAATATTGCCTATGTTGGGATTAACTTCAGAGGCAAGCATTAAATACCATATTTGGATTGGGAATTTGGCTATGGCACTCTTTACTGCTCATGGCCTCACTTACTTTTCTTATTGGATCATCACTCAAAGATTATCAGAGGTGATTTCTTCTTTACTTTTTCCTTTTTTGTTATAAGGTTATGATTCGAGTTATATTTATTCTATTTCAAGGGTAATAGAGTAATTAAGTATTCTAGATATTATGAATTTATTTGATATATAATAAAGCATCAATCTTTATCTAGGAATTTTTAAAGTGGGCATATTTCACCTACTACTACTTATGCAAAATGATTTTGTGTATTAAAATGTAAGTAATGCGTAGTATTTAGGAAGTGAAATACCAAAATGAATTATGTGAAAGTGGTAGTTAGTGAAAGGAAATAATGATGATTATGGTAATGAAGAGAAGCAATATTTTTTTTTGAATTGCCACCCATAATAAGAGTTAGGTTTAAGTGGTGAGGAATAGTAGGAAAGGCCACTTATTTTTCATGATTAATAATTCATTATCAACACTTAGTTTCCAAGAATGACCACCACAAATTTCATATAATCACTTTATTCACTATTATTGCTTTATCTTTAGATATTGCTAATAAATCCCCTCTTTTGTTGGGACTCTATTCATAATTATTACCTTATTCTTGCTTTGCAAATATGTCAATGCTTTTCTTGAACTCTTTTACCAATTTAATTGAGTGCCCCTAACTTTTCTTCTTATGGGGAAACAAAAAATGAAATTTAGGTTATACACAAAGTTGTTCTCTATAATATGCTTCCCACCAAATTCCTCTATTTATCTTGTTTGTTCCAACCTTAAATTTTAATCAGTACTATATTCGTCTCACTCTATTTGTCACATTTTTTTTGAAACATAATTAAGATTAAGGATCTAAGCTTATATATTTTTCAAATTTTTAAGACTATTAAATATTGAATTAGCTATTTAAGCACAAATATTGAAAGAAACGTATAAAATGAGACAAAGAGAGTATATATATAAATAGTGAAATCACATACTCATGTAGAAAATAATTGGAAAAAAAAAATATTTAATCCCAATTTATAATATTCATGTCCCTGCTTGTTACTACCTTCATCCCACACGTTTGACATAATTTTTTATGTGTTGTTATAATAAATTTAATACAATAAAATTATTAAAAATTAATTTCTTATAAATGTGTGGATACCATCACATTTATAACTTTCTACAATAAGTGTCATACTTATCGGAGGTATTACTCCTTATTTTTTAACTAATGAACTAATATAGAGATTAAAAAAAATATATATATATACCCATAAATGAGAATTGTGTAGTCCACACAGTTAGAAAGTGAAGTGGGAAAGTGAAATTCAAGATTTCAAATCACATGACATGGCCCATTGCCCACTATAAACCAATTCAAAAGATAAAGGTATATAATAAGGTTGTTGGTAATATATACATTTGTCAACAAAGATGCTATTTGACAAATAAGAAAAAGAAAAGAAAATACTTTTTCACACTTGTCGATAATTTATGGCCATGAAAATATGCCAATATGTTGTTCTATCACAAAAATTTCCCTAATTGAGTTGCTTCTTATATTTATATTAGATGTCATGGTGACATAATTGTTGCGTTATATTTTTATTTATTTATCTTCCTTTTAGTTATTAATGATTAATTTCATATATATTTTGAGTGTCTTATCCTCACTTCCAAGCAACCACACAAATTTACATAATTTAATTTATGGATATACAAAGAGAGAACAATTTTTTTTTCCCAAAAACGTCTACGAGTCATAAAACCCAATTCTCCATTAAAAAAATCACTCAATTTTATAACTAACTCTTCAAAAATATCAACTCTTCCTAAGAGAAAAATAACCTTATTTTGATTTGGCAACACAAAATCAATATCATACATGTTAAAAATGTACTCATTTCGTCTCAGTATTATCGGTTTATATTTCTTTTCGAGATGTCCCAAAATAGCATAAAACAACCCGTTAAAATTGTGGATCCTATCACTCTTTTTATCGTTTAGAGATTTTTCTTATTTTACGTGTTGGGACGAGAAGTAAAAAATATATATGTTTGCATTAATTAATGGTTTCTATTGTTGAATGTTGATATTTTAGGCACTGAAATGGGGAGATCACTATGTATCAAACATAGCAGGGGAGATTTCATTGTTATGTGGATTAGCAATGTGGATTACATCTTACCCTAAAATAAGAAGGAAAATGTTTGAGGTCTTTCTCTACACTCACTACCTCTACATTCTCTTCATGATTTTCTTCATTTTGCACATTGGCATTGGCTTTGCTTCCATTATGCTCCCCGGTTTCTATCTCTTCGTGATGGATCGATACTTGAGGTTCTTGCAATCGAGGAACAAAGCTAGGCTTGTTTCCGCACGAGTATTGTCGTGCGATACTGTCGAACTCAACTTCTCCAAAAGTCGAGGTACTTTTCCTGTCACTTTCTTGATTATTATGTATATTGTTTGTACAGTTTGGTATAGTCTTAAGTGTACTTGTTAAGTGAGTCAGACCAATCTAGTTGAGTCTGAATGTGGGAATGCCCGACCCGAGATTGAAACGGGTCAGACATTTCCTAAAATAGCCCATTTGACATTTTAACTATTTAATTGATCTAATTGGTAATATATACCGTTATTTCGATATATGTGCAGGTTTGAATTACAATCCAACAAGTACCATCTTCATAAATATGCCCTCCATTTCCAAGCTACAATGGCACCCTTTCACCATAATATCAAACAACAACTTAGAGCCACTAAAGCTAAGTGTCTTGATGAAATGCGAGGGAAACTGGACTCGAAAACTCTACGACACGCTCTCCTCCCCCTCCCCCATCGACCACCTCGAGGTGTCGGTCGAGGGACCCTACGGGCCGGCCGCCACTCATTTTCTAAGGTACACAACTAGAAATATGAAAAGCCGGTCCAACCCAACCAGACCTAAAATATGAGCTTCCCATGGCTCATATGTTAGACACATTTGCATGCAATACACAGTATTAGAGTTGTCAAAAATTGGTCTAACCGGATGGATTCTTACGAACACATTTTCTGGAGTGCAGGCACGAGAAGCTGGTGATGATCAGCGGGGGGAGCGGGATCACCCCATTCATCTCCATAATCCGAGAACTCATCTTCATCAACACCACACAAAAGTACAACAAGACTCCCAAAATCATCCTCATCTCCACATTCAAGAACTCCTCACACCTCTCCATACTAGACCTAATCCTCCCATCACCCAATTCCTCCCACACCACCACCTCAAAACCTAGCAACCTCGACCTACAAATCGAGGCCTACATCACTCAAGAGAAGGGTCAACCCAAGGACAAGGTCCCAAAACCTCGTACACTATGGTTCAAGCCACAACCCAACGACACACCCATATCCCCCACGTTGGGCCCCACCAGCTGGCTGTGGCTGGCTGCGATAATCTCTTCATCCTTTGCTATCTACCTTCTGCTGCTAGGGTTGTTCACTCAGTATATAGTTTACCCCATAGATAAAAACACCAACATGCTCTATTCTTACACGAGGAAGGGGTCTGCGAGCATGGTGTTCTTGTGCTTCTCTGTGGTGGTGGCGGCGAGTGGCGCTTTCTTGTGGAACAAGAGGTGCAATGCAGCTGATCGTATTCGAGACTTGGATAACAACAATGGGTCCGCGACTAGTCGAACGACCACGTGCTCGTCGTCGTCGGAGCACGATGATGACGTGGAGATGGAGGCCCTTCCCCTGCAGGCGATGCTCGAATCTGTCAATGTGAATTATGGTCGGAGGCCTGATCTCAAGAGTGAGTAGTATTATCTATGGTTAATTCGGTAATTACACAACTTCATTTCCACAAATTTTGAAATTGCCTAATATTTCAAAATTTCATTTGTAGGGATTTTGTTGGAGATGAAAGAATCGAGGGTTGGGGTGCTTGTGAGTGGGCCCAAGAAGATGAGGGAGGATGTTGCAGCCATTTGTTCATTTGGGGAGGCAGAGAATCTTGAATTTGAATCCATCAGCTTCACTTGGTGAATGAATGTATGTGTTTTGCGGAAAGGATTAAAGAATGGAGTCAAAAAGGAAAAGGAATTATGGGGTAAAGTTCAAATAAGTCTAGTCATGTATTGTATTGATATAGTGTGTGAAGATTGCTTGAATAAATAAGCAGCTGCGGCATTTGTATATAGAATAGTTTGAAGTGAAGCATAAAGTATTGTATGATTTGGTCCTCTTTCTTTTGGCCGATTTATTGTTAACATAAACTTAAATACCACTCCGTACTCTTCAAAGAGAGGCGTATTTCATTTTGGGTGACGAAAAGATATTACTACAACACTTTAAACTTAAGTAAAGACTTCTTAATTTGCGTGTCGAAAAGATATTTCTCTCTTTGATGAGAACGGAGTGATATTTATATTTTGATGTATAATTTCATTTTATCATTTATTTACAAGGTTATTTCTCATTGCACAACGTTTTCAAAACACTGTTTTATTCTAAAATATTTTAGTAAATACTCTTCAAACATGGAAAGAATTGGAAATAAATCAAAAGATTAAATATTACTGAGCTAATTAAAAGATCAAGAGAGAAATTGAAAAGAATCCAAAACATAGAAAAACGTTGTGTATTTACAAGAATCTAAACTATATTTACAACTTAATAACATAGTTCTTTTGAATAGTTGAGCGATACTTCAATTATCCAGTTGGGTTTAATTTTATGTTTTCCTTATATATGTATTTAGGCGGGAAGTTAGCATATATGCTTTCATGATATTATATTACAATTGAATAATCTGACAAGAATTTAATAGCACACTTTTGGTCTACAATTTCTACATAAACTGTCCATAAATCTGGAATTTGACATAAATTTTACTTAATAATAATAGCCGGCTGTCCTTTTCTCTCTGAAAAGGATACATACCTCTCAATAATGAAACAAAGATTCATATAAAAATTGATAACAAAAACGCAAAGAGATTTATTTTATACACATACATTGTTCACAGTAACTTCTGCAAGTCTACTTTCTGAAGACTCTTGCTGCAAATCCAGGAGGCGACAACATATATATCTATCTATATATATTCATCGAGATTTTGAAAGGCTTTCGACTAGATCACGTGATGAAGACACAAGGAGTTGCAGAGGTTCGGGTTAAACCGAATTAATATGTTTTTAGCTCACGTACCTTCAGGCTTCAGCATTAGCGGTAGATGAAAGCCTTCCGTCGAGCTCTTCCAGCAAGTCGTGGTATTCGGCGAAAGCTTCATGTGCCTTGAGATTGTGTACAGAGAAAGCATAATAAGTACTACAACGGAGGAGTAGGAGCTGCGGTGGAGATATTTGAAATGGGAATATACCTGTATAGTATGGCTGTATGCATTCCACAGCTGCAAATTATGCCTGAATAAATCGTAGAGGACCTGAAAAATGAGGGAAGTGACACGTGTCAGTGGATGAGGGGAATGGCTAAGACGTTCCAGCCTATAGTTCGGGAAAAAATATGTCGATTATACCTCTGAGCGCCTCAATAATGTGGCCAGAACCACAATCCATTCCTTAAATTTGACCGAGCACATATTTGCCAAGAGGAATTCTGCGTCTAAACGACTTTGCAAAGTTCCCATATGCAGCTATATAGGAAAACAATAAGTTGGTGAATCATCCGAGTATACCAAGTTACTCGATTACTTTAGAAGGTTGAACTTTAGCCATTTGTTAATCTGCATTCGGAATTACTCAATCTAGAGCGTTATACAGAGGTCAGAGGGATTTTACCTTCTGCCCAATCATTTCAAGCCCTGAAGCAAAGTCCTCCAAACGAGCACTTCCGTATCTTTCCCGTTGAAGATACTCCTGTAATAATTCTATCATGGTCTGTATCCCGAAGGTTGATGAGAAAAGCACTCCAACTAAAAAAGAGGAAACATACCACTAGATCAAACTGTGTGCCTTTGACAAATGCAACAAGCTCTGAGAGCTCCTTTCCAGACATCAAATAGCTTGCATGGCTTTCCAGAATATTTTTAACAGAAGCAATATGTGCATTTGGCTCTTTGGATGTGGGGCTGCCGTACATAAGGAGGAAGTACATAAGAATCAAACAATGCAGATCAAGTCAGACAAGTGGAATTGTTATTTAAAAAAACACCCATTAATAATAAACAAATTGGCATTAAATACCCAGCTTTACCTTTTTGCATCATTTGATTGCTTCCTGAAACTAGAAGGAAAAAGAATAAATCCCAAGAGTTTTGGAGAGTCTCTCTCAGAATCCGTACTGGAGTGGTCATATTCTCTTCCTGATCTTAGTAGAAACCTCACCTACGAGAAGAGGGTTAAACATTAATAAATGAGAGAGAAAAAAATTCAACCTCTTGAAATAAGTAAGGTAATGCGGGTACTTACCAGCTCCCCAGCCAGTTCATATAAAGACTCGCTGAGTGTAGCCTAAACAATGGATAAGTCCTCATTAGGATATATCGAATATAAACAATGGATAAGTCCTCATTAGGATAAGTCCTCATTAGGATAAGTCCTCATGGTATATAACTATATATAGCATCAAATTTACAAGGAACAATAACTGTTCAGCCAATATTACTGAACAATCCAGGATGTGTAACTGTGTAAGCACGCACAACATATAGTATCATTAAAGTATCTAAAAAGGCTCAGAGCCCTTCTAATTCCTTGAATATTGGTTTAACTAGATATAATGATCAAGCATATTCATTGAATAATTCTTCGAGTAAATATAGACAAAATAATATCACCTGCAACAAATTCAAGGCACAACATTGACTCACAGCCGGACCTTCAAGCTTAGCAATGACCTGTAGTAACACAAGCAAGGAAGGCTTCAATGAGCACAGCATGATCATTCACATATAATAGATAATTCAAAAAAGTCTCCTCTTTTTTCCATTAATTTATAATATCAACAGAGAATATTAAAGCACCCAAGACTATGCAAAATCCTCACCCAGATTTATGTTATGTGTGAGAATGATTTGTGATATAATATAAATCCCAAATAAAATCTATTGTTCACTGAGAAGGAAATAATCAATTAATAACTCTGACTGGGTAACAGGTGACCGCCAACACCACAAATGTCATTAAACAAGCAAATAATCACATTACTAACTACATTTAAGATAGCTGGACTACATAAGAACAAGAAAATTCGTGCAGCAACAATTTTCATTTAATGAACATGGGAAAATAAACAATGAGACAATGTAATCAGATAATGAACAACAATTCATAGAATGAACAAAAAGGTAATTGGAAGGAACTTACAAGTATATAGCATGCTGCGGTCCTGTACCATCTTCTTTGAACGCATTCGTCAAACAACCTAAAAGAAAGGTATTCCTCATTCTCAAGACCAAGTGTTGAAAGACAAAGTGATTATTTAAAACAGACTAAGTGATTACTTTACAAAATTTATCAAACAACAGCCTAACATCTCTGTACTTGAGAATTTTGATAACTCTCTACAGTGATAATGTTGAAAGTATTCAATAGTTGAAGAAAAGGTTTGCAAGTAGATCTGATATTTCTAAGAGAGAAATAAAGTATCATACTCAGTTGATCTGCCGGCAGCAGAAAATAGATCAGCCCAATGTCGACCATCAGTCTTGCGTGCTACGCTAACGACAACATCGTAATATTCAGGAAAGTTTCTGATCAAATCGCAGCTCTTTTTCAGAAGAGAGGGAGCATGATTAGCTACAGGACCCTGGTTTTTGCTTGAACTTTGTCTGCACAAAAAGATACACGTTAAGATCTGTGTATTATTGAGAAAATTTTGGTCACAGAACTTAGCAGTATTATTTATACAGAGATTCCTCTTCAGCATCCTTGTATCAGAGTAAAAAAAATTACAGGCTAGCTAAGAAAATGCCATTAAATAGGAAAGATCGCTCTGCAACATTCTAATGTTCATTTTGTGAACAGTAAAGTGCGATGGAGTACGTGGCTGGAAGTCTGACATGTTGGTCAATTTATATTTCTAAAATTAAAAGTTTCTGAATTTGGCCAGCACTTAAGAAGCCCAACTGAGATAACTTCGGAAATACTACATTGAATTATGAAATGGACAGTATACTCTATATCTATATTACTTACTTGGATATTTCAGCATCAAAAACTGTAAATAGAAGCCATTCCAGGCAGTGAGAGAAATGTGGCTTCTCTGCTGATAATTGGGCAAGGCGTAGAGCTTCCTCCCTCTTGTCCCTCTACAGTAAAACTCGTAATAAAAAACTTTTTGATATAGAGTTGCATAGCATGCAGGAAGTACTCCAAAATTTTCAGGAAAATAAATTTTATTTACAGAAAAAATAGTTTCAAACGAAGCCTATGAAACCCAAGTGGAACCAGCCTAGGCCATGCATTATACATCAGTGAAAAAGACACAGGTTCAGCTCCTCTGCAACAAACATTCTTCAACAATATTCAGCTTCATGCATGCTAATTCTTCTACTGACTGATGCTGAGCTGGTGTTAGTAATATATTATAATTGTTCAATAAGATCGCAATGATCACGGGTATTGAGGTGCATCAGAGGAAAGGTGTTTCATAGATTAATTTATCTCTATTCTTAGGTTTCGCAACATGAGCTACATCACAGAAGAAAATCGAAGCTATTGACATTTGACAACCAACATTTTTCAGTTATTTACCTGAAGAAGATGACGAAGTAAACAGTGTAGTATGGTTTGAGCCTGAGGAGAAGGCTCAAAACATGGGAACTCTGTACATGCTGAAAACGACATTCTCTGGGAAACACCAACTACTACACCAGCATTTGGAAGTAGACCAAGAGGGTACACCTCACGATCAAACTCCAGCTCTGGATCCAACTAGTATCACATCAAACAACTTAGATGACATGAACAAAATGACTAGACATGAGGACACATAAGTGATGCATGCTTAAACCAAAAGTGAACTGTCACCAGATACTTAAAACCTTTTTTAGATTCTTAGAACTTGAACATGAGGAGTTCAATAGAGGGTACAACATATATGGGCAAGATATATTAGATGCATAGAGAACTATAGTGTAGCATCCACAAATCACCTGCAAGAAATCTTCCTGCTTAAAGGGATCAGAACCTAGAGATGGATACCAAACCTGCAGAGGAGCTTCTAAAAAAATTAGTATCAGAAATTTCAAGTATAATGGATAATCTTTCATCAAGAGGCACAACGACCGCAGGAACCTGTACCTGCATCCCCCGGTGGCCATAGTCTAACCAAGAAACTTCCTCAATTAAGTTAGTTTTCTCCCCCGACTGACCACAGGTAACCCAAAATAACTCTACAGAGTGAGTGAGCTCTCTTTCTCGGCCATCATCCAAATCAAGTAGTGAAAGGTCGCCATTCATTCGTAGTATTAAACACCTAGAGGAGTAAAAATGTATTCATCAGGAAAACCTCAAGAACCTAAAAGAATCATCAAATAAAAAGCTAGACGATGATAAGCACATACTTAGAAGGCTCACTGGTTGATGATATATCACTTCTTGACATGTAGTCCTGTGGAAGCTGATCAGGTATAAAATGAATTGCAGCAGGATGGCTCTTCGCGGTCATGATCGAAAGCTCTCGTACTGTAGAAAGCTGTTTGTCATTTTATCACTTAAAAAATGTATGAAGAATACTCATCTGAGTGAAATCTTAATTCAGCTGACACTGACATAACTATAACAGTATTCCTCAGGCAACATATTGTAATGACTATTCAAGCAAATCCTTTTTGAAGAATTTAATTACCTGTAAATCTGGAGAACTAGAAGGTGACAATTCACCAGTTAGTTTCACATGGTATATATGAACATCAAATGGGCGATAAGTGACGAGCAAGTAGTCTTGATAAACATCCATGACCATTGGCTTTGTAAGCAATGGCTTCCGGCAAAGTAGTGAGCTTTGATCGAGGTGATATCTTGGGTAGAAAAGCAATTCATACCTAATTCACCAATAATTGAGACAAAGTCATGTCTTTATATGAAAATGATCTGAAAGCGCCAAAAGAAAGCTACATGTAAAGGAAAAGGTTCACTAAAAACAAAATAAAAAAGGAAAGGGTTCACTTCAATTACCAAATAAGTTATAGGTCATGGAACACAGATGTTTTTATTTTATAAGGAAAATTCTTGAATTGAGTATAATAGACAAATTTCTCATAAATCAGAACCAAGTGAACATGAAACACCACATTATGATATGACCAGCAACCACAAGCCAATGCATGAGGCTTAAGCAAATAAAACTATATAAGGAGTTCTTTAGACAAAATTAGCAACACCAGGATCATAGAAGTTGTGTAGAAGTAGTGAATGAAAGAAGAAATAAGAAATGAATTTTAGTGAGTGGTGGTTATGTCTAAAACAACAAGAATAAACCACCAACTCCATGTCAAATAGCATATGTATTAGATTTCTCACGTGTTGGAAAGTTCCACGTAATTGCAAACTACAACAATTTTTCCCAGCCATAGCAATCCCCTGCATTGAATTTGTTGTTCCTGAGTGACATCTCCAAAAACTCTCCACCTCTTTAATCGTATGTCATATAAGATCAAACCATGAAGCCCAGCAACAGCCAGATACATTCCATCCTTACTAGCAGCAACATGAAGAATTGGCCAATTTTGTAAAATATAAGATACCTGGCACATCCCATATAATCAATCAGAAACATCTTATATTAAAAGGCAGGGCACAGCCCCTAAAGGAAAACCAAACAATATGGGCAGTCAATCATCATAAGTGTGACACATAACTGGAAGATTGAGGTGCAAGATCTTAAGTTCATCAGTATCTTCAGACTGTACAATAAGCAAGCGGTCTTCCCCATAAATAACTTGCCGTACATACGTTGTTCCGGAAACACCTCTGTTGAGGCAACATTTCCCAAATGAAAATGCAATAATTCTCTCGGAAGATCCTTCTTCAATAGCATAAAGCTTATATCCATGTTCATCCCAGTGCATCAGGGATGTACCACCCATCATGGGCTCATATTTGAGATCCTGATTTGGCTTAACCACGGGAGAAGAACCAGAACTCAGACCTATTTGGCGGATTGTAGACATCAAACGACAGCCTGAGACAGACCAAACTGTAAGTCCCCTTAACTTCCACCCAACTGCGAAAGCAGAGTTATCAGGTGTCCAAGCAATACAATTGACAGGACCAGTATCTTCCACAGAATATCTGTGATACATCCACGAAGAACGCATTCAGTTCGTGATGATTATGGAGAGACTAAAGTTAAATCAAAGACAGAATAAACCAAACTTGGAAAAGAATTGCAAGTAAGTGTAGAACTTTATAAATCAGATCAGGCTAGGACAATATCCCAAAATTCTATAATTTCAAATGATAGATGAAGAAAATTATCAAAAAGTTATCCCCACTATATACAAATACTACAGGCAATTATCCAGCACGCATTAGTCCCTTACCAATTACAAATTCAATGTAATCAATTTCTAAGCCTGGCATATAATTATACCAAATTCACAAGTTCCATCTTCTTGGACCATTTTATGTTGGAGTCTCTCCTCCCCCAGTTCCAAGCACCATCTAGCCTTTAAAAGCATGCATGCTCATGTATTCACACCACATTAGTCTTGAAACTCACTTTGAAGATACCTTCTTAGCTCCTTCATAGTTTTTTCCTTAATTGGTCATATTAAGCTACTTACAAATGGCAAATAATTTTTCGTGTTGAAAGAAAAAGAGCACTGCCACAGGCTCAAACCATACCATTAAATTGCTTGTACAGTATGTACACACTGCCATCCCCCTTAAGGTGTGGAGGGCAAGTCTAAATATAGTTATAAAGCTTCTAATAAAGGAAGAGGCAAGGTGTGGCATTGATATGAAGAAAAAAAATCGGGACTTCGCAAGTTTCTCTGAACTGAAGACGTGCTTACCCCCAATCATGCAATGACACGGAGCGAATAAGGGATGAAGAATCTGCAAGATCATACAGCTCAACAGCACCTTTTCGTGTCCCAACAGCAAGAATCTGTTGATCCGGAGCCACTGATGCACATACAGCTTCCCCAGAGGCAAATCGTTTTTCGACTATAACAGATTCTGCATCTTTTAGACCTCTCTTGCTCACAGAACACTGAATTAGTTCCCCGTCTGAAAACAGCACAAATAGTAGCCGCAACGTAATGGAAAACTCAACATGGACAACTCCAAAAGTCCCAGGTACGACATGGTTCACATGGTTGGGACCATCAATAACTTGAACTCCTCTGTCACTCGAACCATTGCTAGAGTGATTGGATAACTTATTGACGTCAATGCCATCATTCAGCCGCATATCAAGAGAAAATGCACCACAGAACTGTAGACAGAAAGAGAATATTTTTACATCTCCCAGTCCACAATACTTAATATCTCTGTCGTGAAAAGGTATTCAACCCAAGATGCACATACCTCACCCTTCCAAGATATGTTATACAGTGATCCATCAGATAGTCCAATCAGCATATGTTTGTTGTCACAAACAAAGTTGCTCCTATAATGCAAACATTAAAAACTTAATAGCATACTACTATACTAGATCAAAAACTGTGTCCAGGACAATAAAAATCATATTAGGCACAGAAGTCAAGCAAGGATTCTATTAACAAGACTCGAGGAAAACACAGTATTAAATCAGACTGAAACTTGACAAAGCTGAACAGCTGACAACAGAGGTTCAGTGATGAACAACCTAATCATCCATACACACCCTAATCAAAAGTCAAAAATCAATTATCACTAATCAAGAATCGAAAATCATTCCCTAAATAAGCTTTTCATACTGTACCAGTATTTTGAAATGGAGATAAACTCCACTAATACCCTACTCCCATGGCAAATTCCGTGAAGCATGTCAGCGTAAATGACAAAGGCAAATCACATAGAGTATAGTTGTCAAACGCACATAGCACCACACCAATAATAAAACACACACTCTCATCACCACATGCTTATCCCAAGACCCCGGCTAGATTAAGTGATTTGATAAGAAGCAATAGCCTTTAGGAAGCAAATATAAAATTTTAATTATACAGCTGTTGATCATATTGTCTCATCATATGATAGTTGACGAGACTGCCTAACTAAATCTACCACAATAGCACCAACCAAACTGATAAGAGAAAGTGGAAGGCACTGACTCAGTCAGATAAAAAAAAGAAAGATGCTTACACTGTCAAATTTTTATTTGCGAAAGGGACTTGCTCACTGAGAACTAAGGATATATTAGTGAGAAATAAACCAGTCGGTTGCTTCCCACCAACATATATTTTCTTTTCTGTCATTTGAACCTTAAAAATGTGAAGATAAAATGATGATGTCTGCAAAACAAGTGCAGATCAAGTAATCAATAGCCAGCAAGCAAAATTAACCATCAAAACTAAATTGCATTCACCCTACATATACAACTGTAGTCAACTCAGTAGAGGAAAACTGGAGATGTCATGTTAACTATATCTTCCTATAGATAAGATTCCTACCATCTCATTTGCAGTGGTAACTAAGCACGAGCATGAGCGCACATATTGTATCATATAGTTATCTTATAAGGTACCCCTCGATACCACATTTTACTGTGTCAATTCAACATAAAAGGTTCATAAAGCCAAAACTGAAAACTTTGGTTGCAATACAATAACTATATATTTGTTCCCTCGGTCAAGCTGCATGACATTACAGCCATGCAATACAATAACTACCATTGACAAAACAAAATATCTAGAGAAAAGTAATTAAGTAGAAATAGTTAATCTTCCAGTATATGGAAAGCATTATAATTTAAGTTCTACGTTATTTTTAATCATCTCGTAATTAAAAAATAATTACACTACGATTTTCTAGGGCAGATCCTAAAAATGCAATTGCATGTTACATGGTGGCCAGTTAGTACTCGCATCGAATGAGCATACAACTGTATCAGTTAAGAAAATGATGATATATCACACATATTGCTTAGCAAACAGTAAACGGCATTTGAATGCCAGCACTTCATTCAGTGACACTTACGAGGACGGCAATGAGCTTAGTGTCGGGGCTCCAAATTGCCTGCAAATTCTCACCCTCTCTCTGAATCGAATCCACATCTCTCTTATACTTCCCCAGTCTCACTCTATGCTGCAAACCAGCACCAGAAAAACGAAAAAAAAAAACTATAATATTCAAAAACTACCTCCAGATCACCAAAATCAACACAGAACACGCGAAATTCACGATTCCACCAAAAATCTAGCAATGTCAATGCGCATACACACCTGAGAAGACGACCACAGCTCGATGTGAGCAGGCGCCACAACAAGGAGCAACCGATTGACAACTTTGAGATACACGATCTGCTGTGTGGAAGGACAGTTCGGTAATTCCAGAGGGATGACCTGCGGCCATCCATATGCCATATACATCTTCGAGATTTCGCGCGCGGAAAGAGAGATGAACGATTTTCAGAGCGAAGAATCCATGGAGTCTAGAGAGATAGAGCAGGTCCTGAAACTGCAATTGAATCGAAGGATTTCTGTAGAGAGTGTGATGCAACCATTTTTGAGGTGGAATAAGATCTGAGATGTTCAAAGAAACAAGTGCGAGCTCTCGAAATAAAAGGGAATTTTGTACTTATGCCCCTACACTTTTCATATATTATGTATTTGACCGCTTTGCGAAATTTGCTGCTAATTCAGTCCTTTACTGGAAATATTTGGACACCTATTGGGCCTAAACTTCATATTTGGAAGCTTTTGGGCCCAAACTGGGCCCATTAAAAAAAAGCTTGTTCTATATAACTACAAATTACTCCATATGTTAAGCATAAATTATACTTTGTCTCCAAACATTAAATTAAAATTTATTGATAAAACATATATCTAATTTAATGGGAAATATGAAGTATTCATGTATTATGACTGTCAAACTAATAAAGTTGGGATGAAAAAAAAAATCATATTCCACTTTAACTAATTCAAAAGTTAATATAACTTTATATTTTCACGTGCTTATCCAAAACACTTTGATGAGGTAATTTTCTGTCGAAATGATTGCGGCCTCTATTTTTGCAGTTATATCAATCATGTTTTGGGTTAGATAGGAACTATCCATTTTGTATGTCTCTATTGTTAGTTTGTGTTATTGCATCAACTTCTATTAATAGGATTAGATTAGGATGAAAGTTAGTGTATGTATTATTTTGCAAGTAATTTCATCACAATCCAAATGGTCTAACTCATGGTAGGAGACTTGAAGAGGGGCAAATATGGTACTTCAAAATGTATATTATATGTTATAAAATGTATTAAGGATCATAACAATAAATATAATTCTATATAGTATAAGCCACTTTTGGAAATATATGCCACTAATCCAAGCATGCTTCCATATTAGTCACATTCATATAAAAGATAGCAACCTTTTTGTGTTAAATAAAGGTTACTAATTAGGAATTTTATTTATTCTGGTTGAAATGGCTACATCATTCCTTTCTTTAGGCCTAACCCAGTTTGTGATTGTTACCTTTTTTAATTGAAGAGATAGAATAATGGTAAAAGAGAATAAAGAGTGTAGTATACAGTTGCAGCGCGTGGGACACGCGCCGCCATATCCATTGAAGCATGAGCTACAACATCAGTCAACCTGAAATCCAGATTGAGACTTAGAGAGAGAGAAACCCAACACAATATTATAATCATACTACTAATTTTCTTCAAAACATTAAGCAAGAACGAAATTATTTTATTCGCAATGTACAGGCATGCTTACCAAGACTTGTTCCCCCCACATGAATCTTGATGGTCTTAGAGTACGAAAGTTAGAATCTTGATTATCTGGGACGAGAGAAAAGGGGAAAAGAAAGATGGGAAAGTGGATTCTTGTTCAATTTCATATATTTATTGTACTTTTGGTATGTGTTATTCGTTGTGATTCACAAGAACAGTCTTCGAATACCTACCCTATTTCGAGCTTTTCATATGCAAAGACTGTGCTCAGACCTTATGACTGGCGCTACATTAGAGGTAAGATTCGACATCATTGATGTATTTGTTGCTTCAGAGGAGGATTTTGCTAATATATTTTTTAAGGTGAAGATGCAATGGCTGTGTGCCTGAGCTTGTTTTCTGAGGTCGAGTTGTTAAGAATTATTAAGTGCTGTTATTATTTCCTTGTGGGAAGTGGGCTTAATTCTTGTTTTGAGTTTTTTTTTTGAGGATTATGTGCTGTTGAGGATTGCAGGGATATCTTAGTCTTGAGGGTTTACCAAGAATTCAGATTGACTATTTGAATTGATTGATGTGGTTATTGATATATCCCACTTGTTATTGGGACTTCTTTTGACTGAGAAATAGCAGCATTTGGTTGGAATATGAATCCCTTGATGAAGACATCCATAGTATCTTGTTTCGATAAAGATAAGTTGATTCAGACATATTTTTCTGGATCCTCAAAAACCAGAAAAAAAGAACATGAATTTATATAGGGATTGTCCGTCTTATTTTACGAGAGGAGAAGAGTCGAGCCCCCACCTTTTGTTTTGGTTCTGCAACTGTTGGTTTATGAGAGTGATGTGTGAACTAAGAAGCTTATGCTGTTTTGAAGATCAATCCAGAGATCATAGATAATGTAATGACCCAGAATTTTCTACTTATTGCCTCATTGCAGTTGAGTTGCCACCGTGGTTCTCGTTGATGTCTATAGCCTTGGAATCGGATGCAGACGTTGTAAGTCTATGTGATTATTACTTGATTACCTAAATGTAGATTGTAGAGTACTTCATCTTTGATGCATTGTGGATTCTGATGTATAAACTGGCTTGATTTTAAGCTTACTATAGAACATCGTGTGTAGGATCTCCGTGGAATAAATAACGGAAGCTCTCTCCCTATGATATGCTTTCGAGAAGGGAGTCCTCCTCTACCCGATGTATACAACACTACTGTAACAGGTTTAGGTGAGAATTCTAACATTGGTTGAGACACGAGACGACCTTAGTCAGATCAAAGATCATGGGAATTATTGTTTGTCTCGTTCTCTCTTTAAATATAAGTCTTCTTCAACTACTCTGTAATATAAAGATGTGTGATTGCAGTGAAGGAGTACATCTCCAATTATTCTTTCGTTGCGTCTCAAAATCTTCAGAATTTTGAGAAGTGCCATCCGATGCAGAAGAGTATATGGTTGAGCGTGACGAATGAACAGGTGTGTGTAGGTTTTTCACTAATAAGAATATGAGTTGGGACTTGAATAATCACCTCGAAATCGATTAGTTTTCTCATTTTACGTACAGATCACTCCAGGTACATGGTTCTTTGGACTATTTAATGGCATCGGACCCATTCGAACACAGTCAAAAATGGTAATATCTACTCTTTTTTACAGTCCATTTCCTAATTCTCATCAATGTTTCATCAATACTGTATGATAATAATTTCTCTATTATGTCTTTTCTTTTATTCTCTCTTACATTTATGCTTGCAGATTAATCGAGGCTCAGTATACTCGTTTAGTGGGAACATTAGTGTGGAAGGCTGCACGACATCAACTATGGTGGGCCAATTTTGCAACCAAACAGTTAGTCTGCTTTCGTGTAACGAGAGCTATAATGTTACCAGAACTGATCTCGAAAATGGATTCTCTAAAGGCATGAGAAATAATGTCATTGCCTGCCGAAACACGAACGGAATTCTTTGTCATGAAGGACAAAATATCTACTCATTGGACGTGATGGGAATCGCGGAAGAGATATTCATTGCTGTCACAAATTTGACGTTCAATGATACAAAACTTTCTAACGCGACGGGAAGCCTTTCCTTGATGTGTTACGCTAGGCATGGTGCGTTTCCACTCAAAACGGTTTATGATTTCTCCACGGACCTAAGTAAGACCCCTTTGGTTATAAATTTTCCAAAAGACGGTCGCTGGTATATTACGGTTCAACCCATTGATAACTCTAATATGAGTGGGACGATCCAAAGCCTCAAAACGTGTTATTTGCTAGTATGGCAAGTCAATCGGTGTCCTCTCGATAAAGCTGGGCTGAATTGCACTTATGAAAGGCACGTTCTTAAGGTAAAATTTCAATCTTTCTTGCTTTTGATGGATCGAATTTCTTAGCTTGTTCGATCATGTCATCCTTAATCATATGCAATCTCGACTTTTAATGATGATTCCGGTCTTTTTAAACTTATGACTGATGGTTCTTTACTGCAGACACTTCTCAGGAACAATCCATCCCAGCCTTTCGAGTCCAACTTCAAGCCGGTTACTCAAGAGGTTTCAACGAATTCCAACGAGTTCCCTCTCGAGCCATTTCTAAGTAACTTCTCGGCTGGAGGTGGTAGTGATGGTATGTGGACCTATTTCCTCCTCGACATTCCTTACGGTGCAACAGGAGGTAACATCCACATCCATCTGAGTGGCGATTCAAAGATTAAATACGAGCTCTATGCAAGATATGGAGGACTACCTTCTCTTTCTAGTTGGGATTACTTCTACGCAAACAGCACAAGCAGCAGCAACGGTTCGATGTTCTTCAAGCTGTATGATTCGAGTGAGGAGAAAATGAGCTTTTATTTGTTGTACGTTAGAGGAGGAATATGGAGCTTTGGGTTGAGACAGCTAAACCCTGCTGATTCAACTGGTAAAACCGGCATCTCCTTATCGCTTGAGAATTGCCCACGAAAATGCTCCTCTCATGGAACTTGCAAATTCTATTTTGATTCTAGTGGACTTACACTGTACAGGTTCGATACATCGTTCTTCTATGTTTATACGTACTTTACAGTACAACTCAGCCAGGTCATATTCTTGTCCCGTCCCATTTTTGCAGTTACTGTGCTTGCGATCTTAACCATGGAGGTTTTGACTGCAGTGTCGAGCTTGTGTCGCATCGAGGTAACTTTGAATTTATTTGAGGTTGTAATATTAAAAGATCAAAAAGTGGGGTCTTTATTGCTTTCTTCTTTGATTATGGTTGAACTTGTTTCTTTTCTATTGTTCAACTGAAAACTGTTGGAACAATTTTGTAGGGCACATTAAACAATCGATATTCCTTATAGCATCAAACGCTGCAGCAGTACTTCCAGCATATTGGGCCCTTCGGAATAAGGTACGAAGATCATTGAATGTCGAAAGGGAAACATATAGAACTCCTCACTTCTTAGTATCTTTTAGCTTCATCTTCTTTTTTTCGTTTTTTAAGGCATTTGCAGAATGGGTGCTTTACACGTCGAGTGGCATCTCTAGCGCGTTGTATCATTCATGCGATGTCGGGACATGGTGCATTCTATCGTTTCATGTCTTACAGGTACGGATTATTATTACAATCGAGTTTCTTGAGGTTCTTTTCTTACAGTTGATTCGTTATTCTCCACTCTCAGTTCCTGGACTTCTGGCTTTCTTTCATGGCTGTTGTGAGTACTTTCGTGCACTTAGCCTCGATCAGCGAAGTCTCGAAGAGGACCATTCACACTATTGTTGCAATTGTGACGGCCCTCTTGGCTGAAACCGGACCAACAAGGTACCACTTTAGTTACAGACATGCCTATGCTTATATTTCTGATGTAGCAGAGCTGATCACTTTAGGTTTCTGCAGGTCCAAAAACATCAGTTATGTAATAGGCCTAGGAACACTCGGCCTTCTTGTCGGATGGGCTCTCGAGTTTTTTGCTCGTAAAAGGACCTCGTTTCCAAGAGATTTCCATCTGAATCTCCTTGCCAGGTACCTAAAGCTTATAATAATTTCCTTTCGCTGTTCAATTTTCGTCGTATTATATACTCCGGTCATTTTGGGTCGAGCCCGGCAACGCATTTGGGACGAACCGGGGGTTTTAAGTCCGGGTGGACTATTTTGACAGCTCTAGATGTAACAGAGATCAGTAACAAGCTTAACCTCAATGAATTCAGATGGGAAATCATCAAAGGATGGTTTCATAGCATAATCAAGACGATCATAAAACGCTTTCGATGGGGATTCATCGTAGCGGGCTTCGCTGCATTGGCCATGGCTGCAGTCAGCTGGACAAAGGAGAGCACTCAAAGCTACTGGATTTGGCACAGGTATGTTTCCTCTCCCTCCCTCCCTCCCTTTCTCCCTCTCTCTTTCTCTCATGTTTGGTGAAAATGAAACGAATGTGCAGTTTGTGGCACATATTTATATACTCATCATCGTTCCTCTTCCTCTGCTCGAAAACAAATACTACAACGTGTGAGAGCGATGGTCCCCCGGATGGCAGCTACGAGTTAACCCGGCAAAACTCGTCCAGCAGAGGTGAACAGACCCTTGAAAGATGAGACACATTCTTTCTTTCTTTTTTCTTCTTTATACCATAGATCAGATGTTTAATTTAGGGCAACACATGTAGAAAACTTCATCTATTTGTAATAGCATTGTACATATAATGCCAGTTTCACTGCTGTAACTGCCTTTTCACTTATTGACTTGTCCAAGATTCTTTGAACCTTGTTTTGTGAATTGAAGAAAAATAAAAGGGAAGGATGCAAAGACACCAATACATTATACACAAATCAATCTATAAATATACAATGCAAAAAAAAATGGGATTACTTCTTTTTTGCTCTCACACTCTCTCAATAAAGATCAACTATACGTATATATATATAAGCCAAACATACAAAACCAAACCACCTCCAAATTTGCTTACTGTGGCAGCAAAGACGAAGAGCAACGGAAATCAAGAAATTCGAACGACGAATTGATTCAGGAACACATGCTGCAGCATGCTCCCTGATGTTTCTACTCCATGATTACATCTGAAGTCGACAGCTCCTTGTAATCCTTCCTGATGCTCCAGAGCAACTCCGCGCATTCCCTCATGGACGGTCTGCTCTTTCGGTGGCCAGCCAAGCACTGCAACGACAACTCAAAGATCTTTTCCATCGCAAAGTTATTTGCAGGAGACATCACCAGCCTTGGATCGAAAGCAGCGATTGCATCTCCGTTTGCAAATTTCGTCAACGCCTGCAGTTTACATGTTCCTGTTAAAATACAGAACACCATTCTTTTCTGTACCTGAGCTCAAGAAATCTTGTTTCGAGTTTAGCAACTGCTAACACAGCTGTGGAGGGCTTTTCCAGAGAGTAGGGAATAAAACATGCAATGTATATTCTTCTCTCTCTCGGAAAACTATCTATAGAAACTCAGGCATCAAGGTGCATAAGAAAATCTGGTCAAGTTTAGCAAGTTCTATAACAGATATGTGAAAAGAACATGTACCCATTTTGCAGTGATGCGCTCCTCTACTTCACGTTTTGTCTCTATAGGGCGTCTTCCCGTGATGAGCTCGACTAACATAATGCCAAACGAGTAAACATCACTCTTCTCTGTGAGTTGGTAAGTTCTGAGGTATTCAGGATCCAAGTAGCCGGCAGTTCCTTTAACTTGCGTAGAAACATGTGTAGCTCCTGCCTCTCTATCAGCTGCCGTTCGTGCAAAACCAAAGTCGGCCACTTTTGCTCGTAGATTCTCAGTGAGGAGAATGTTTGACGACTTGATGTCTCTGTGGATGATGGGAGGGTCTGAAACATTCCCCAGAAACAGAAATGAACTCACAATGCAAGAAAATATGTGAAAACTAAATAATCTTCAAATCAAACACATAGATGAACAAATGTAAACCTGTGTACATATGCAGATATGTAACTGCATGTGCCACATCAATCGCAATGTCTAGCCGTGAAGCAAAATCAAGAACGTTACCATGTATACCTGCAAAATCAAGAATATTGAGTAAGGCGTATAATTTGAAAACATGGACAAAATGAAAGAACCCAAAGGCGAAAGAACCCACAGTCCAAATGTTCCCTAAGAGTTCCATTTGCAACGTACTCAACAACAAGAATCCTCTCATCTCCATGCTCCAAAAAGCCATAGAATCTCACTAGATTCAGATGTTCCACTTGTGTAAGAGTCCTAACCTCAGTCTGAAACTCCATTCCAAAGTGTTTATTATTCTCAATCTGCAAACAGACAAGATCTTTAAAAATACGAACAAAAAACAAACACTAGGCCAATAGCTACAATCATGCAAATGCCAAACTTCTAACTTTAACGACTTATGCAAAAATTAAGGCAGCAACATTCGATTTTCCACACTACATTCTAACCTTCTGTGCGCGTTTAACAGCAACTACAGTTCCATCCCGAAGAAGACCCTTATAGACCGTTCCAAATCCTCCTTGTCCAATTTTAAAGGTGGGTGAGAAGTTTTTTGTCGCCTTAAGGATTTCTCCAATGGTGAACTTCACACTTCCTGGCTCTCGCGAGTGAGTTGAGCCGTCAGAACTCCCGTATATCGATAGATTTGAACTACGCCGCTGCCTGCTACTAGGACTTGATGCTTCAGACAAAACAACAGCAAGATCAAATTATAAATCCTTTCTCATTTCAACAAGGAAACAATTTCGTATATGAACAGTCACGTCACAAGCTTGTCGTCAGTTTAGACCAGAATATATAACTTCTCTCATATCAAATTGACGATCGCTTCGATGCTACATCTTCTGAAATAAGTAATATAAATATATATATGCACTATTTATCATGGATTTGCACCACAACCAATGCTAACACAAACGTCAACAGCATGTAACAATAGGAAAGTGTAGACGACAATAAACTACAAAACAGATCAGAATTGTTCTAAATACCAAAGTTTCCCCAGTTTTCCCCATCCAAACCCTCAAAAATCTCAAATCGTAACAACATAGGGCAAAAACTGAAAAGCAAGGTAAACCGCAAACAGACGACGACGTACGCACCAGGAGAATCAATGAACGTGTTTCTCGCGTTCTTCTCCAGCTCGGTGTAAGAGAAACAACCGAAGAAGGCATCCTTGACGGAGCGGGCGGCGGAAACGATGGTGTTCCTAGTGGCGATGGTGGCGGTGGGGGTACTAGCTGACCTCCGCGAAGCGGTGGACGCTGAGGAGGATAAGGTCGACCTGCTCGCCGAGAGAGACGAATTTGTAGGTGTTCCGACGTCGGATCGCCGCCATCTGCCGCCGGAAAGAGGACTTGTCATGGCTTGCAAGTAGCAATGCTCTCCTACGTTGGTACCAGTTTGTTCAAGTGGAGTGTGTGTGTTATGGCGGGTAGATTTGCAATAAATTGCAAGTTGTGTATAACTAATTCAAAATATTTAAAATTAAATAAATTAATTGCAAGTTGTGAACGCCACTTGACTTTTGACTTTTATTCAAATATACGGTCTTTTTTCCTAATTAAAATATATATATATTTAGTTTTTGTAAGTTGTTTATTTTTTTATGTTTTAGCTCGTATTACTAACTTTTAACTGTTGGATTTTATTCGGCTGGAACTGATAAATTAGAACTAATAAAATTAAATTGTTATAAGATTTTTACTGAGAAAAATAATTTCTCCATTCACGAAAAATTTACATATTTGAATTTGACACGAATTTTAATGAAATAGTGTTATTTACAATAAAATTATGCGGTTGATATAATTAATGTTGAGCATTTCTTACTATCTTTAATTAATCCCTAATTGATTAATAAATAATTTAATTTGAAAATATAGCCAATGTGAGATAAACAATCAAAAGAAATTGCATATTACAAATTTACAAGTGTATGTATTGAATTTAAATCAAATGTTGTTGGTACAATACTTGAATGCCACTTAATAAATCAAGGCTATAATGGACTTCCAATATAGTAACCCAAAATATATTTGGCCCAACCCAATTTTTTTATATACAAGCCCAACAGTTTTGAAATTTATGAATTAAATGAAAAATCTTATATAAAAAATTCAATAATTTTTTTCTAAACAAAAAGAAAATTTAATAATTAATCTGACCAATACAATTCAACTAAGGCTGGTGAGAATATAAATACACTAAATAAAAATAACTTTTTTTATATTTACGTCTTTAATGCTAGCTTAGTTGTTTGCCAAATTATGATGACTTTAGTGAATAATTTGAATAGGGTCCATACATTGATGGGATCACATAATAATTTATATTTTCCCAACAAAATATATATGTTTTTATTAATAAATTCCATCTTCTTCAAAAAATATTATTTTTTTGGTTTGTTGAAAAAAATAATTAACGTAAAACTAAATATAATTATGAATTAATAGCTCTAATTGAGGCATCGAAAACAAAATATAATTTCCTTAATTAATTACATATAACTATTAGCATTTACAATTTAATAGTTATAATGCCACCTATTTTTATCTATAATTGAGGTTGGTATTTTATGTCGGTCAACGAGTAATACTCAATCTAAAACCATTTTTATATAAATTTCGAAACAAAATCATTAATAACAAATATATTGAATAATTGGCAAAGTCCAATAATTGATGAAAGATATAATATAATTGAATTTATGGTAAACCAATTTTCTATGATTATAGAGGGAAGTCTTTGACTCTTGTCTGTTATGTCTCACTTGAAATAATAGTTTTTTTTAGAAAAATTAGTTTATATTAACATTAATTACATATAGCGTGACAAAAGACTCGAACCCAATATCTATTGTCTTGAAAATTAATTAATAATTTTTTCGGTATAGTATTCTTCAATTATAATTTTTTTTATCATTATTAAATATTTAGTTCAATTCACTTTCCTAAAAAATCCACATATACACTTTGTTAGAGAATATGAATTTTGTAATAAAAAAGAGAGGAACAAAATAGATAATATAAATAAATTAAAGAGGTTAATCACCACTCAATAAATAGGCAACGTGTCAATCTACAAACGCGAGTAGCTCTTCGACGTCCCAATTTATACTTCTTCTATCTCGGCTTGGCACGATTTTTAAGGATAATGTATAAAATAGTATGAAATGTATAAAAGAGGTAGGGTACATAACTTTTGAGAATTTTTATTTTTTTGGAATATGTCAAGCTCAGTAAGACGTTCCAATAGGAAAAATGTGACGTCACAACAAGAAAAATGTGTCAAGTTTAATGTGAATGGGTAGTATTATTTTGACTTTTTTTTATTTAGAAAAAAAAGGATTCCTTCTCTTTTCAGACCAGCTCCCCTAACTTACGGCTATTTGCAAAGATGCCCCAATTTACAAAAAGGCTGAGAAAAAGCAGAGCCCCACTGCCATGAACTGAAGGCAACCAAACCCTTGTTTTTCGAACTCATAAAACAGCAGCCTCCGAGCTCTCTCCTTGCTGCATGCCACTCAATAAAGCTGCAATCTTTTTTGGTAATTATATACTACTTGTGTATTTTTTCAGTGCTGCTGGTTCTTCCTTCTTCATTCTTTAAAAGTTGATGGTTTGTGTTTCTTAGCTGGGAAAATGAGTTTAGTGTTTGTGGGGTTGCTTTGAAATTGTCTTCAAAATTGATTTTTTTGCTCATTGTTTAACGAGTATGTGAGGAAAATATTGCTCTGCTTTCTTTACTTGTGATCATGTGAAATGGGATTCTTTATTTCAACACAGGGAGAGAGAGAGAGAGAGGGAGTCTCTATGTTTTGCACTTTTCTCTTTCTGGAAGCATAGATGCTACAAGAATATGAAAACTTGTTCATAGTTTTAATTTTTTTTAGTGTTTGTGGGATTGCTTTGAAATTGGTTTCAAGATTGATTTTTTTGCTCATTGGACACAATTATGTGAGGAAAATCTTGCTATGCTTTGTTTACTTGTGATCATTCGAAATGGGATTCTTTAGTTACTGTGCTCTATTTCAACACAGAGAGAGAGAGAGAGAGAGAGTCTTTATGTGTTGCACTTTTCTCTTTCTTTGAAGTATAGATGCTATAAAGAATATGAAAACTTGGTCATACCTTTTGATTTTTTCTTTTTTGTGGTGAATTTGATAGTTTGATTATTTTTAATTTGAGGAAAGTCTTAGTGTTTGCAGTCACAATTTTGTTTTTGTAGTAAACATTTTGTCTCTTGTGACCATGTACTAAAGATTAATGTTTCATTCATTGCAGTGATTTGTGATGTTGAGTGCTAAAACAGCACCAGAGAGTTGCATTGGGGTTTGAATTATTCTTGGAAGATGGGTGGTTGCTGCTGTTCTTCCAGAAAGCCGCAGTTTCACGGAACGCCAATATATTATTATGTCCGTATGCCTTTTCGCCCTCAACAATCTTATTCAAACATCTTGTTGATTGTAAATAGCTATGTTTGGTGTGTTGTTCTATATCTTCTTTATTTGTGCTTAAGTCTTAGGTATGTGGCCTTCTGCATCTGAGTTGCCTCGATGTATTCGTAGAGAAAATGCTAGAACGGTCATAACCTAAGTGTAGACGAGACATGTTTGCTTAATATGTTATTCTCTTGCCATTAATTTGTTGCATAGAATTGACTCGAATCTTCTAAGATCAGCTGGCTCCGATTCGTATTTTTTCATGTATAAATATCCATCCAAAGATAGAACAAGATCCGTTTTTGCATATATTGTCAAGATCAAGAGTCATGCACCTGAATTTTACATACTCCTTTTCTGCAGTACGCCCCCGATTCAGAGGAGCACGAGTATTTGACATCTCATGATGGTGTAGCTGCTGTACTGTCTTCTCGAATGTTGATTGATCTAGATATGAATATGGCCATAGATACTTTCCGACCCCCTCCTACGCCCATCCCATATGATGTGGTCTTAGGGAGGCCTCAATCAACGGGTGTCGAGTCCGGTGAAGCCACTATTAACTGCACTGATCTCAAAGACTGCAAGAACCAACCGGCCTACGTCCCTCTCTCACCAAAGAAGGCAGGGCATGAACCTCTGAAATCCAAGATGCATATAAAAGATGAAGAGGATGCTTGCCCTACTTGCCTAGAAGGTAAACATTACACTCTTTAATGATAACACCAACTGGATTAGCAATGGATATATCCAATTCTCATTCACCTTACTCCTTTTTTCTGCAGAGTACGATAGCGAGAACCCCAAAATCGTAACCAAGTGTAACCATCACTTTCACCTCTCTTGCATACTTGAATGGATGGAAAGAAGTGATAGCTGCCCTATATGTGATCAGGTTTGCTCAACTACCCTATTACTACTTATCTTTGTGATTCCGATTTCCCTTAGGCGACGTAATAAATTACATGCAATCGAGTTATTTGAACGGGCTACACGATTAAACAAGCTCAAATTGCTCAATCCATTTGCCTAAGACTACTTGTTATTGTTCTAGAACCAATTCTTGAAAGCTTCTTATGTTCAATGCAGGAAATGATATACCAACCCCTCAAAGAGTCCTAAACCTCCCTATCGAACATGCATATAATTCTTGCTCGTCCGCTCCATCAACGAGGCCGTTACCACTAATCCGTTCTCCCCTCCGGTGATCCACAAACACTGTAACTCTCTCCACGAGCAGTATATCATGATCGAAAGTGGTTGCACGGGCGATTTCTTTTGTGAACGAGGAGCATACTTTCTTATGTTAGGGTTTTGATTTCCATGCAGTAACCCGAGCCCGGCCGTGGCCGGGCTTGTCTGATTTGGGAGGGCGAATTTGTGAGTGAAAAGACTCTCTTACATTCTCTGCATACTATGAATATGTAGAGATTATATTTGATGTATCAAAATGTTTAGATCTATACAAGCCTTGGTTTCGTGCAACTACATCTCAAGTTTTCAACTGTCTGCAGATCTTCCCTTTTGTTTTGTGAAAGTTGATGAAATTCTTGCAAGATTCATATTAATATACACATCTCAGCTTGAATAAATTTTCAAAAATATTCTTTCTATACTAATCAAGTCCAATAAGTTTGAAATATGTCGATTATTATTTGAGTTAATATATCAAAATATCATTTTTCAGACAAAAAAGTAAATTCTAGCCGTCTATAAAAAAAAAATAGTAAAATATAGCTATTTTTTGAATAAAATACTTTAATACCCTTACTTTTAATTAAGTTTGAAAAATTAGGTTAGCTCCTTATTGCCATCATAATCAATTATTGTCGCCGCTGTAGATGCCATCACCGCTGTTGCCGCAGCCATCACCATTGTTGTTTGTAATTACACAAGCATGATGAGTTTTGGTTATATTTGTGTAATTACACGAACAAGATGATAACATACTAAAGAAATTGCACGAGCACGACAAGTTTTGATTATATTCGTGTAATAAACGACCAACATGATAACATACTAAAGAAATTACACGAACACGACAAGTTTTAGTTGTGTTCGTGTAATCAGACAATCAAAATTATGCAATTACACGACCACAGCGAGTCTTTATTATGTTCGTGTAATCACACAACAAAGAGGATAGCATACTAAAGAAATTACACGAACACGACAAGTTTTGCTCGTATAATTACATGACCAATTTTCGTGTAATCACGTAATTAAACTTAAATAAATGGAAGGTAATTTTGTAAGTGTGACTAATTTTTAACTTTTTTTTTTCACTGTTATTTACTTTTATATTTTATGTTTGAGAAGTGGCTATATATGGGCAGCCCTTATTATTTTGGCAAGTTTTATTATTTATGTTTAATTGGGCCACAAAATATTGGACTTGAATGTGTCTTGGGCTGAAAATACAAACTAATTTTTTTCTTAAAGGCCCAATAGGCCCAAAATTAAAAGCCCAATGGGCTCAACCCATGTTTTACCCCAATAGCATAAAGATGGAGTGTTTGCTCTCTTTGGTCATCGATCTAACCAAAAAGCATAAATCGTATATCGAATCGAGTCCAGATCATCAGTTTTAGGCCATGTTTGGTAGTCATGATAAGATATAGCATGATAAGATTAAATTTATATGGTGTATCAAGATTATTTTAATCTCACAACCTCCTTAGGATTAAAATGTAAGGTAAATTAGTGATTTTGACACGGCTCAATGTTTAATATCGGACCGACGTGTTTATCACATTTGCTACCAAACACATGATTTAATAAGATAATTTAATTTTATCCTATCATATCTTATCTACCAAACATGGCCTTAGAATATATAAATTGAGCTGTAAATCAATTCAAATAAAAATTGAATAGAAACTGACCAAAATTTATTAGTCGATTTTCTTGATTTGATTTCGTTATTAGCATTGCACACACTTGGGCAAAAGAGAAGAGAGAGAGAAAAAAACAAAGAGAGTGAAGAAGAATTAAAGAATAAGAAGAGTCATCAAATTCAAATCCCTAATATTTCTTTTTTCTTTTTCCACGACTCTTCCTCCCATCAATTTCTCCTTGAGGTGTTTCTATAGCTTCCCTCGCTACTGTACAAATATTGAAAGACCCACGACACCCACTCACCCACCTTCTTTCCCTCATTGCTGTAGGGAGAGAAAAGATCGGGTCTTGAAAGAGAAACAAAAAAGAAAAGGAAAATTAACTTTCTTTCTCGTAGGGCCGCAAAAACAAAAACCAAAAAAAAAAAAGATTAAATTTTGAGTACTTCGACTCCAACTCTTCGTCCCGCCAAAAAACCATCTGAAAATCAACGGTGGGAGCTTCGAGTAGGTCTTAAAATTCTGGGTTTTGTTTTTGTTATTATGTGATTCGGAGATTTTACTATCACACTTGCACCGTTGCCTCTTGTTTTGAAGGGTTTCTTTCTCCTTTTATGCTGTCTTCAATTGGATTTAATTTGTTTTGGGCTCTGAAAATATAGGAAAAAAGAATATGACAGGGTGGTTGAAGAGAGAGAATGATGGGGAAGAATCTATGAAACTGGATATTGCAATGGATTCTGGAGTAAGCAACAATGGCGATGATAAGGTTAAATGGTCTTTCACTGAATTCCTCAAGGCATTTTTGGAAGAAGTTTATGGAGTTTCTTGCTTGAGGCCGTTGCCTCCGGTTATTGGCGAGGGTTATGTAGTTGATTTGCTAAAACTTCACATTGTTGTGAGGAAGAGAGGTGGGTATCGCCTGGTGTCGAAGGAGGGGCTTTGGAGCTCGGTGGCAGATGATTGTGGGCTTGATTTAAGGTTATCAGCTGCTTTGAAGTTGGTTTATGTGAAGTATTTGTATACATTAGATAGATGGTTGAGGAATATTGAGAAATATAAAGAGGAGGGAGTGAGTGGTATTGAAGAAAGACATATCGATTTTAGTCGATTTTTGGTGGGGCTGGAGTCGAATCCGGAGGCTTTCATATCCGATACAGCAAGTAAAGTTGAGAAAGATATTGAGTTTGTGGAATTGAAGAGGAGAGAATTTGGAGGTGTTGATGAGAGTATGGGTTTTGTGGAGTTAAATGCAGATGTCAAGAACTTCAATGAGAAGTACAGCAGCAACATAAATGGAGGTAGAGGTAGAGGTAGTGGTAGTGGTAATGTGAATATTGATGAGAAGGAAGGCATTGATAAGGGAGGTGATGGTGATGATCTGCGAATGGATGAAGACACGGTTAGTAAGAAAAGGAAACGAAAGTGCTATACGGGCATGCTGAATTGGATAGCTAAGGTTGCAAAAGATCCTGGCTCCCCTGCTGTTGAGCCGTTACCCGAAAATCAGAAGTGGAAGTGTTATGGGAGTGAGTTGCCGTGGAAGCAAGTTCTCATTGTTCGTGAGGCGATGCTTTTGAGAAGGAATGGTGATGCAGGGTCTCAACAATCTGTTTCTCAGGTCTGCATATTGTTCTCATGTTTGAATCCGATTAATGAATACGAATACATGATTTGATATTATGCTGCATTGTGAGAGATATTGTTTGAGTTTACACAATAGATTTGCTTTTGGTACATAGTGATAGTGCATATAAATTATACAAGAGAATGAGGTTATAACCTAACCTGTTGTAACATGCATAGTATGTTGTAATCGATGATAAATCCAACAGGTTACATGCCATCGTATTTCCGTTGCTTGTGGGTTGAGTTCTTGTATCCATGGAGTATGGTCCCTGCATCTTAATTATTGTGTCTTCTGCTACAAAGATTAATAGCACATGGTTGGTAGTGTTAGCAATGTTACTAGTGGCTGTAATGTTACTAGTTGTATCGTGTTCGTTAACTAAGTAGAACTATGTTGATTTCTCAGAAACCACTTGAACTACAAGATCTCTATATACGTGATTCATTTCCAATTGGAATATTGTGCATTGAACACGAGCCTTTTGCATCGGACGTTATATTCTACGAACGTTACTTTGATAATCTAGCAAGTAGTTTTAGTTTTATCTTCTCTTGTTTGCTCATTTCAATGAAAATGTTAACTTTTCTTTGCTAGCAAGCTCCTCGTACCTTGCAGAAGAAGCAAAAGATGCACCCAAGCATGTACGATGATGACCAATGTGGTTCTGAAAGGTTAAGATGCAGTCAGAGGATCCTCTCCTCTAAGGATCCGTTTCGGAAGTCAAGAGAAAGGGGTGGTATGGAATCATCTTCCTCGGATTTTCAGACCGATGGCGATAACAAAGAGTCCGACTCAACCACTGATTCCCCTGCCTACTTGAGCAACTGCAGGAAGAAGAAAATCCCAAGAAGCACACATCATCAAGCAGATATACCCGATTTTCAGGGAGAGGACTATGCAAGCGAATCGAAATGGTTAGGTATCAAGCTCTGGCCATTGGACAAAGCAGAACAGGAAAGGAAAAGCCTAATCGAAAGAGACCGTATCGCTAAGGGAAGGCAAGAATCTTGTGGTTGCCAGTTTGTAGGCTCTCTTGAATGTGTGAGGTTCCATGTTAGGGAGAAAAGGCTGAAACTGAAACTCGAACTCGGCTCCGCTTTCTATTTATGGAAATTCGACGCTATGGGTGAGGACGTCGCCTTTTCTTGGACGAAACAAGACCGGAACAAGTTCCATCACACAGTGCAGTCAGCAAAACACATATGGCATGAAATCTTCAAGCATTTTCCTGATAAGGGAAGAGAAGCTTTGGTAAGCTACTACTTCAACGTCTATCTTCTCCAACGTCGAGGTATACAGAACAGGAGCAGCCCGAGCAACATCGACAGCGACTTCGAGGACTCTGAATATGGGCCGGTTGCTAATCGGTTTGGCGCTGGTTCGATCTTTTGTTCCCCGAAGAAACCCCATTCGACTGGCAGATAGGTCATCGAGTCTTGAGGCGTGTAAATCGCGGTTTTTGGGTTCGAAGAAAGCTCTTTCTTTTCTTTTGCATAGTCAAGACATGATAACTATGATACAAGGATATGTGAAGAGCAGTGCAGACACACAGTTACAAGGTTACTGCAATAACCATTGCAAAGGAGCTTAGATAACATGTCTTCTTACTTTTCTATTAATACTTTTTTTGGAAACTTTGCTTCATCTTGAATTAGATGTTTGCTAATATTCTTTTGATTCAGTTGGGTGCATTTTCTTGTTAGTCATAAGAGCTATCTTGAGACTATAAATTTCTTGCTCATGAAATCGAGTCGGGTCGATTCAAACGAACTTTATCTAGTCGAACTCGAGCTTCTTTTCATAGTTGATGTGATCAAACAAGGAGGGTGTGTTTGATAGCCAATAAAAATATGATTTGAGCTTAATTCACTATTTTGTTGAGTATAATTTTGAAGTTGAAAATAATTATTAGTATCGAACAAACTAGACAATATAGTTTTTCTTCATAAAATAATTATTTGAACAAAGACTCCTATGAAAAATAATACTAAGTGTTTGATTTGGTCTTATCCCTTTAGAAATGTTATAATATGCTTCCAACTATTATAAAAGTGGGACGATTATTTAATTTAATGCATGATGATGCAATACTCTTTCCCTAAATTATTGTTGATTGGGAAAAATAAAATAATAATATATTATGTGTGTGTCTTGAATGAAACTGACATGCCATAGTATAATATTAATACGTAATGTATTAAATAATTGTTATTTTAATTTTTTGTCATGTATTAAATAATTTGTGGCTTTAGATCATTAGATGTCTGTATGCTTCGTGACTCATTGCAGAGATTAATAATATGTTGTTAATATATTACTAATTGTTAAAATATTTAATATAATATTAATATTGGGTTTTGTTAAAAATAAATATATATTACTTCTATTTTAATAAATTTGGCATAATTTATTATTTTAATATATTCAGATAAATATAAATTGTGTTATATTTAGTGAGGTAGAGCAAGTAATATATTAAAATAGTTAGAGAAAATTTTTATTACTATTAGTTTAATTTAAAAATAACGTAGTGGGTGACACCCTAAAGGCGTTGCGTTTATCGTCGGATGATGATCTATCCTTATAAATTGCATGACTATTTTGACTACTTTATTTGAAAATTTAAAATATAAAACTTATTTAAACATCATTAAAAAAATTATAAAGCTTATTTAACGTGATGGCAATTTTTAATTGTTAATAAATAGAAAGCATGTAATATAATTGTTGGAAGCTTTTTTATTTCCACAAAAAGTTAATAGACAAAGAATTGAGATTGAAGGATTAGTTGCTTTAGTGTTGGTAGAGGTGTTGACAAGAATCATAACTGTCATAAGTTGATTGTAATCAAATCATAATTGTTTTAGATGGTTCGGTTTTGAACCCTATTATATAGGGAATGATTAAGTTTCAATTTAATTTTGTCACTTATATTATATATAATTATTTTTTATATTTATAAAATTATATTTTAACTTGTAAATTCATATAAGATTAGATCCAAAATTGAAACTATCTTCGAAATTTCAAATTGTAAACTATTATAACCACAATTTAATTATAATTTCAAAATAATAAATAATAAATCAACAGATCAATTCCGGTTCAACTGTAACGATAACCATAAATGCCTCTATTTGGTGGTTGAAAGTAGCACCTTTTCTTGGATTGATTAAAGAAGAGAATAAGATGGTTGCTTTTTGCTTCATCAATAATGAAGCCTTGTATGCTTCCCCACTATTCAAGCTAACCCCTAACCCCCTATTAATTATTTTATTTGAAACTATACATAAAGTTAATGATAAAATTGATGCCTTATTAATTCAAATAACCCTATCCCCTATTAATTTATTTTTATTTGAAATTATACATAATGTTAATGATCTAATTGATGCTTTATTAATTCAAATTCTTGTATGAACTTATCCATTGTACAATTGTAATATATGAAAAAGAATTAACATTATTCTTACACCATTTAAATTACACTTCACATAACTTTGGCTTTGATTACAAACAAAGTAAAATGTAAGACTTTTATTACATCAAATATTAATATTCTTTCTTTCTTAATTGGTTAGTTAACTATTAAGGAGGTTAAGTCAATCACAAGAATAAAGAAGTTGATGGAATCTTGCAGAAAGAGTAGTGCCAAAAACTGTTGGCTTCCTTTCCTTTCTCCAAACTTCATACCCTTTTGTTTTCTCTTTTCCCTTTTCCTTTTCACCGTCGTAATTAACGTCGGCCCATTAGATTATTCAAGAAAAGTTGTTTCTTTTTTCGAAAATAACAATAATAATAATATTGTAGTTAAGAATTTATGCACGTATGTCATGATCAGAAAATGCCAGAATTACTGGTGGGGGTATATTTTAATGCAGTGGATGAAGACAATGGGTTATATACTTATATTTTGGTTAATGGTGTGTGTGTGTGAGTTTAGTTTATATATATAGAGGAGAGAAAGAGAGGGAGGAATCTTTGTTAATGGAAGCCAAAGTAAGCTAAAAATAGTACTGATGGTGGATAATCAGATATAGTGTGTGAAATAGGAGCCATAATCTTCACACACACTGTGTGTTTTCAACACCCTTTTTCTTATAGAGTTGAAAAGGTAGCTCACTTCTTGTTCTTGCTTTCTTTCTTTCTCCTTCACCCCTTTCTTTCCTCTGCAACCTCTCTCAAAAAAAAGGGAAGCAAAATCTGCCACAAGAAATTGTAGCCATGTCTTCCCCAAGCAAGAGGAGGGAGATGGACTTAATGAAACTGTAATTTCTGTAAAGCTTATTCCTTTTTACTTCTATGTTTGCTGGAAATTTAGAGCTGTTTTTCTTCTCCTTTTGGGTGTTTTCTTTAACAGAAAGTTTTGATTTTTGCAATGCTTCTGAAACAGGATGATGAGTGATTACAAGGTGGAGATGATGAATGATGGGATGCAGGAGTTCTATGTGCACTTCAATGGCCCCACCGACAGTAAACCTCATAACCCCCTTTCTCTATTACACTAAAACTAAGTCAAGATTGCTAAGCCTTTGTGTTGTGTGTGTGTGTTTGATAGATTTGCTTCTACTATTCTGATGAGGAAACTGGAAAAGGACTGTGATTGATGCAAAATTGAAGTTAAAACTCTCTTCTGTTTTTAGGTTTTGATGATGGTAGATTTTACCCCTTTTAGCTACGGGGTTGAAATTTCTATACTTTTGCTTCTTGGATGAATCTAGACATATCTGTCCCCTTGCTAATTTTGTGATGTTTCTTTTTCTTTTTTGCATTTTTTTGGTTGTGTTTTTGGGGTTGGAGGTGTAGGATTGAAGACGAACAGAGCTACTCGCGTACTATTTAGAGATTCGGTTTGATAAAAGCTCGACTTGATAGTAAACGAGCCGAGCTCGAGCATGATTATGTCGACTATTGAGTTCGGGAAAATGTCCAAGTTTGTTTGTTCACAAATCTCCCATTGAGCCTTTATTTGATCATTTAGTCAAACATTAAGCTAAAATAGTTACTTTTAAAATAAAAATTTTGTACAAGCTCTAACTGATGCTTGAGCCGAGCTTGAACTCAAATTCGAGCTCCAAAACCTTAAATATGAATTTCAAACAAGTCAAGCTCGAAAATAATATTATCAAACTTCTCACGAGCCGAACTCAAACTCGATAATCACATTTTTAGCCTAGCTCGAACACCCTAATATTCTAAATGAACCGAGTCTGAGTAGTTCTTGATTATGGAGAAGAGGCCCTTAGTTTTCATTCTGTTTGTTAAACGTCTCCATATGTAACGCGATAGGTCCATATGAAGGCGGGGTATGGAAGATAAGAGTCGAGCTTCCCGATGCCTATCCATACAAGTCTCCATCCATAGGATTTATTAACAAGATATATCACCCCAATGTGGATGAAATGTGAGTTTCAATTGTCAAACTTTGGATGCCTTTTCTCTTATGCCATTACTAAACATGTAGCAACTATTTCTCCGTGTTTTTCGTATTTCAGGTCGGGTTCGGTTTGTCTAGATGTCATTAACCAAACCTGGAGCCCCATGTTTGGTAATAAACCATTGTAGTCTTCATTTTGGAAAGTTTGATTGAAACTTTAAACTCGTCGATTGATGTTAACCGCTCTTTCTTTAACGATGATCTCTGCAGATCTGGTTAATGTGTTTGAGGTGTTTTTACCTCAGTTACTTTTGTATCCAAATCCTTCAGACCCTTTGAATGGTGAAGCTGCTGCTTTGATGATGCGCGATCGGACTGCATATGATCAACGGGTTAAAGGTACACCATGCACGAGCTTGTTCGATTTAAAAAGATCGAAACTTGAATCGTTGTTACCTTAAAACGTTCTTCATGTGCATGGTTTGGTAGCTTATGGTCTTGGTTGTTCCTATCCCAGAATATTGTCTGAAATATGCAAAGGCGGAAGACGTGGGGGACGTCCCGGTCCCAGAGGAGAAATCGAGTGACGAGGAGATGAGTGAAGACGAATACGAGTCGAGCGACGAAGCCATTGTTGGGGCTGTGGATCCATAGTCGTCTTCTTCTTGCTTGTAGTGTAATATGTATATCATGTTGAATCGTTGATTCATGTCTCAAAATTGTAAGTTAATTACTCATAGCAAAAACTATTCATTGGAATATTACTCTCTCAAGCTGCTTCATGTTTATAGATTCTGCCAATTATCTCAACCTTTGCCTTTGTCTACTTCTTTTTTTATTGATTTTGCATCTCATTAATACAGCTATGGATAAATCTAATATTTATTTTGAGAGTGATAGAGTAATTTATTTTATTTTTTTCTTTTGCATACAATATTTTATAATATTTGTGCCTAAAAAATCTCTTAATTGAACCCATCTAATCATATAATTATATTCAATGATTTTAAACATAATTTTTTTTACACAAGTCTTAACTCTAAATATATTTAATAAAAAAAATATTCAAAATAAATTTAAATCTTTATTTTTACTATAAAAAATTGTGTAACAGAAAAGGAGAGACTTAAGATGGGACAAAGGGGTATAAAATAGATAAATCTTTAACACAATTTTGAATAATTTAAGACAAAATAATTTTTATCTTCCATGAAAACAAAATCTAAACATGTAGAAATTATAATAAAATATTACTACCAATTTATCATTAGAAATTATAATAGTAAAACTTAAGCCAAAACCACGGCAGATGGTATATGAATGCATAGAACTATCAGAAGTTCAATATATCATCAAATAACAGAGCATAATATCTTCATTCTATCATATTACATTTCGTTTCATTGAAATCACAATATTCATTTCTCAAGAGTCTCATAAATGGCTGGGACGCCTCCTTCCTGCATCAGTTCTCATTCTCTTTACTGGGTTTGCCCACCCAACCGAGCCGCCGCTGCTGTTGCCTTGCTGAGGCGAAAGCGGGCCCCACCCATGTTGGCTGGACCCCCCATCCTTCCCACCTGAGAGTGGGCCTGGGCTTTTCATCACACGTCCGATTCCTGTAGGTGATAACGGGCCTGACGATCCATTTCCTGACTTAGCACCGGATTTCTCCCTGTCCTTCCTCTTCTTTTTGCAGATCACGAGGTCCCCTGGGTGAGTGAAAGGGCGTGCATCGTCTGGTTGGCCCAGATCCCGACTGCTGCTGCTACCTCCGAGTCTCGACTCCTTAGGCATAGAGTTCCTGAATTTAGAGCTTTCAAGGGTATGACTGGGAAGACGAGTCTGTGGCTTCTGAAAAGGACCGATTTCTGAGTCCATGTCTTTTACTGGTTTCTGGCGCTTGCTCTGACCGGGAGGCAATTGTCGTGAAGATGAACCGGTGGCTGGTGTAGAAACGGGTGCAGTGAAAGACATGGAGCTTCGGGCCTCTCGGAAATCAGTATCTGAGAATGCTACACCGATGATATCAAAGAAGAGATCGTGGACTTTCTTCGCCTCCGATCTCACCTGTTGCATAGTAACATACAAGTCCATGTAGCTGGTTTGTTAGAAATGCATAAATGCAGATGATGAATATTTGATGCTTCCACTTACAATTTAAGATATGACTGAGCAGTTGATTCAGACTACTTGGTAACTATTAGTATGAACATAAAGATTTCTCGAAGAATACACAGACAATGAAGGATTTGGAGAAAGATTAATAATACCTCATATGAAAAACCAAAATACTGCATGCTAGACTTCAACATAAGCTGTACATCGAACACAAAATCCATTACTCCGTTGTAATCTGATCGGTCAACCCGGTTGTGAATCTTTTTCAAATCCAAAAGGTTATCTATTCCACCAACCCCACTGGAGTAATCATTTCTTTTCCACAGTTCAGTTAGCTGTGGTATTATTTGATGGCCTTCGTAATCGATTCTTCTCTGGAGCTTGCTTATAACAGTCTTGCACTGTAAAAAACATTCACATCAAAACAGAATCTAATTCATCAACAGCAAAGTGGAATGCAAAAATGATACCAAAATGCATATCAACTATGGCACATACCTTTCTCTGGACAACCTCAGACATCTTAGAACCAATAGTTTTAGGCCCCTTCACAACTTTACTGTCCGGTATTTCTCTAAGGTGTTCAGTGCCATCATCGGGAAGAGCTGATCCATAGCTGAGTCTTCCAGATTTAGGAGTGCTTTGCTCTTTACCTGCATTTCTCCTTGGTGGTGGATTTCTTTTGTTCTTGATAGATGAATCAAGTTTATCGGGTCTCATCGAACTAGTTTCTACAAGAGCCTTGTGTGCACGCTCATCACTTGGTTGAGTCTTGTATTTATTCTCTACCTGGACTATTAACTGGGTAGGATCTCCACGGCGAAGAGATGGTTTGTCAATGGGCCTCTCTTCTGGTCTAGCATGTTGAGGGCGATGGCGGATACTCCGTTTCCGTTTTATCTTGGGTTGCAAGACCTGTTCGTCTTCACCTTCTTCACGATCTTGGTTCCAGCTACCAGAATGCTGCTGGTTCATTGGAGAATCTCCAGATAAGGCAATCTCTCCTTCTTCCAAGTCATCAGTCTGAAAAATTAGAGTTAAAAGCATGTAAGCAAATAGTGAGGATAATCAATACCATCACTGGAAATCATAAAGCAATTGCCAGACATACCAACTTCTTTGATCGGGAGCCGGACCTGCTATCTAAAGCAGAAAGTGATCCAAACTTTTGAGAAGACACGGAAGGTGAGACTATGCGCATCAACTTTCTACTATGTGAAGAGGACCCGGAAGAGCCTGCTTCTTCCAGTATGCTATTGTTTCTCACGTTATCCAGAGCTCTTTCGTATTCGTATACATCAGCAGAAACATGAGCATCTTCTTCTGATTGATCTTTATTAACTATAGGTGCTTCAGTAGATTCATCATCTTCAAACTCCCCAATTTCACCATCTTCTTCTTCTTGAACAGAATATCCATTTCTATCCTCAGAGCTTGCTTCAGAAAATTCTCCATTGTCATCATCTAATTCAGTGTAAATAGGAGTTTTTCCCTTCGGTCGACGTCTCCTTCTCTCAGTTTCAGAAGCCACTTCAACGGGTTGAGCTCCACCATATAAAGCATTCTTTGATGGCTTCTTTGACAACTTAGCAATGGTGGTATTTACTTCTTTTGTACTGGCACGGAGCCAATCAGGGACCTGATCATATCGAGTCATGTCCTCTGCCCAGTCAAATTCTTCATCCATTTGATCAAAGAGCTCCACTTCTTCCTGACTCCTAGCAATCATACGATTTACTTCATGAAGAGAAGGAACATCGTGAACCGTTTCTTGGTATCTTTCTTCATCGTGCAACAGTGTTTCTAAAGTTAGTCGCCGCTCTTCATGTGTAGTCCTCTGGTCAAACCGCCCCGCATTTATAACTTCATCAGCCATGTCAATCTTATACTGCTGAATATTGTTCCGAATCAAACTCTCAATTGAACCCACATACCGGTCCTTGCCAGCAAGGTCATCATCTGAATCAACTACTCCTCCACCATTGAATTCATCTTCTTTCTGATGACTGGAAATTTTGCCGACAACAGCTTCCATGTAGATGACTTTAACCTCCCTAGTTTGCCCGATACGGTGTGCACGAGCAACGGCCTGTTCCTCATTCTTTGGGTTTGGATCAGGATCGTATATGATCACTGTGTCAGCGGTTTGAAGATTCAAACCCCGTCCAGCAGCACGAATGCTAAGCAAGAAGATAAAACAATCAGTGTCTGGACGATTGAACTCCACAATTGCACTTTCACGATCTTCCAAGCTAGTCATCCCATCAATTCTTCTGAAAACAAGCCTTCGCCACTGCAGATATTCCTCCATTATATCAAGAAGTTTGGTCATCGTACTAAAGAGCAGTACTCTATGTCCAGTTCTCTGAAGCTTAATCAAAACTCTATCCAAAACCCACAATTTTCCACAAGACCTCACAAGGAAATCCTTTGAGAAGTCACTGAAGTATGGGTAGTTTAGTAATGGATGGTTGCAAGCTTTTCGTAGCTCCATACATCTATTGTTCAAAGTTTTGTAAGTTTTGGCCTGATAAACTGGGTTCTTTTGAACCTTGCGCTGTTCATCTTCAGGGTCAATCCTAAGAGTACCGGTTGATTTAATCCAATCATAAATAGCACCTTGTATTGCAGACATTCTACATTTTAAAACAATTGAGACCTGCATTTTTTAAATTGTATTAGAAGCAATACATGGAACAAGCTCACATTATTATAGTAAGAGCATACCTTTGGAGGAAGTGATCCTTCTACATCCTCAACACGCCGCCGAAGCATAAAGGGCTCCAATATTTGATGTAGTCTGTGGATAATTATCACCTTCTTCTCAGTCTCGAGCCAGTCATCTTCAGCATTGTGCGAAGGCCCTTCCTTTTGAAATGGTTGTGAGAACCAATCATGAAATGCTTTTCTATTATCAAAAACTTCTGGGAGCAGCAGGTTTAAAAGAGACCAGAGTTCTTTAAGATCATTCTGATACAAACACAAGAAAGAGTTATCCAAAGTGAGAGAAAATAATGCAAGGAGCAGTGAAATAGAATCACATATTCAAAATAATACAGAAATCAAGGAAATAGCTTCCACCAAAGATGATTGAATGATTCCAAGCATAAAAATCACACCTGCAATGGTGTCCCTGTAAGAAGCAAACGCCTTTGGCAGCGGTACCTATCAAGGTCACGAGCTAGTACTGACTCTCTGTCCTTCATCCTTTGTGCTTCATCAATGATAATATATTTCCAATCAATTTTTGAAAGTTTTGAACGATCATACATGATGAACTCGTAAGTTGTCACAAGGACATTAAACTTCATGGCTAACACTTCCTACACAGCAGATGAAACAAAAGAAATTTATAAGTGAAAATAAAATATATGAATGGAAAAACTGAACATGAGATTTCTCTCATCTTACCTGAGAAAACAATTTCGCCCTTTGGTCTTTCCCACCAACATAATATATACAGGAAACAGTTGGGAGCCAATTATGCAATTCACTCTGGACAAGAACAAGAGAGATTAAAGTCGTCAGATATTTAAAAGATTATTTAAATAGGTGCTACAATGAACTCTTACCTTCCAGTTGACAAGCACAGCATTGGGAACAATAATAAGATGCGGGCCATAATTCCCTTTAAACTCCATTAGATAAGCAACCAAGGCCATCACCTGCATAAAATACATATGCTTAGATCTCCAATACAAACATTCATAAACTTTCACAAACATATATAATATACAGCAGTTCATCAAAAGGAGAAGATGAAGTATAAAATATGAATGGCTGTAAATGAACCAATTTATTCATGTGCTCCATGGACCTAGATCAAAAAAGATTATATTGGAAAATAAATTATCAGGCAAGATTCAATCGTCTGCACCCAATCAAGCATGATTAGCGAAAATTAAAACCTAGATGTTAGAAGTATTTGAAAATTAGTATACGTGCTTTCAAGCATGTCCACATGTTCACTGAATTAAACTTGATCGAGTTTTATGCAGTTTATATGCTTAACAAATTTGTTTACATTAAAGTATACTTGATGCTCTGGAGATTGAACACGATTATAGGCTTTAGCAAATCAAGTTCACACAAGGTTAACTGGTTAAATGACTCATTTGCAAACCCAACTCAGCTTAACCATAAAAGCTTGAATTGACCTCAAATCAAGATTGATATGATTATGAACTCAAGCCCAAGTAAAAGACAAGATTTTCTTAAACCTCCAACTATTGAGCTTAACTCAGCTAATTTCCAGCTTATAGGCTCCAAACGTCATGTAACTTCTGAATTTAATATTAATCAGAAATACCTCACCTGCACAGTTTTGCCAAGACCCATCTCATCTGCCAAAATTCCATTTAGTTTGTTATTGTATAATGATAGCATCCATTGCAAACCAACCTGCATGATTGAGTATTAAGTGAATAACTGCTGGCAATGTGCGGCGCATTAACATGTAAAATTGATCAATCAAAAGCCAATCACACAGATCAAACTTAAAAGCAACTGACAAGTTGATAGTCCCGTAGAGTTCCAGCTCGTAACATTGAAGGCTGCCTAATGACCCTTTCATTCACAGCGTGAGCAAGATTGTAATACCTGGTCGGAACCACAACAATTAAAAGAACATTAATAATAAGTAAAATAACCATATGCTAAAAAACTAATTTTGAGAATAAGAGAGTGATGTTTTAGGTCATAAAGTACAGCAAAATACTCCACACAAAAGGTCTGTCCAAAATGGATGACAGAAACACAAAGCATATGGTATAAATCTGAAATACATAAAATAAAATTAAAATTTTTGTTCCCGAATTGTCCTCTAATGACTTCCATATATACTCTCAGAAATGAGATATAATAAGCTAACAGAGGCATACTTGTTAACAGATGAATTTTCTCTTGGTGCATTCATCTCAGAAAACCGGTTCCTTATCGTCACTTCCTCTCTTGCACAGGCAGCAGCAGCTCTCACTTCTTCTTCCGAAAGACCCTTTTATCAAGAAAATACATAATAAGAGCAATGAAGTATGTGCAACCAGAAACTAGTAAATAACACACAGAAAGAAGCCATTCAGAGACGGTGCCCAATTCCTTTGTGTGTCCTTGAACTTTTCTATTATAACCATCAATGCGTGCAATTAAATCTGTATAAAAAATGCAAACAAGTGGCCTGATTCGGCTCAGCATGAAGAAAAAGAATCAGTAACTGGAACCAGCAATTGTCATCAACAGCCATTCCAAGAGCCCGGAAAATAAATAATTTGGTTTACTCTTGCAAGATAGATGATAATATATTTTGAATCATATTCCAACTTCCTTTGAGATATTTACTGAAAAGTGTAAGAGTCTCTAAGATGCATATACAATATTAACCATCTTAATATTAACCACCAAACATCTTGTATCAATCCCCATCCCTTAGTGCCATATATGTAATAGTATATTATGCATGATCTATGCCTAGCATTTCTATAGTATCAAAATAGATCCTTGACAACATTAATCCTTTTATGCCTAGTATACAATTGACTGAACAGCAGGGGAGAGAGGAATAGAGAGAATGCCTGGGCACGTGCAGCAACTGCAGCAGAATTAGCGGCCTCCTCAACTTCCTGCTGATTTTTAGTGGCTGTTATTTTACTGCCCAGTTTGTGCAGATACTCCTCTGTTTGACTTAAAAATGAAGAAAGAACAGCATATCTTTCTGCAGCCTCCCCAGGTACGTTAGTTTGTTGTTCCAGCAACATCTCCCGATATCTTTCTACATCATTGTTTTTCAAGGCCTCCATTCTTTTGTTACGGTCATCATCCTTCCTCTTGGAGAACTCCCTTAACATCTTTTCATGATACTTATGTACTCCCCTATTGCGGGCAGTTCGGGCATCACGAAAAGCCCAATGTGCCTCAAGAAGCTTCTTGCGCCACTGGAATATGGATTTTAGTTGTTTCTCCCTAGTAGCCTTCTGATTGGCCTGTGATTGCCTATTGAGCTCCAGACGCTGACGTTCACACAGTCGAACAAACTTTCGATATGGTCTATCAGGCATGGCCATAATTTCCTGCTGTTGCTGTTCAATCTCATCCCTCAAGCGTGCCTGGCACTCTGCAAGCTGAAGTTTTTTTGATTCAATTTGTAGCCGAATAACAAGATCTGGTCTAATTCTCTTCCTCTCTAAATTTACAGAAAGTATTCTATCGATTTTTCCAATTTTTTCCTCCCTTTTCCTCTTGTAGATCTCTCCACCTTCATCAGCAAAAAGATCTTTAATATCATACGCTAAAGTCAGGTTACTATTGTTGTTCATCATAGAGGAGCCCAGGGTCTCATGTTTTCTGGTGAAAACAGGGAAATCAAATAAAGGCCCATGATATTTTCGAGTTGAACCAGCATCCTTTTGTTGGGGAGTATTACTTGCTTGAATTGGTTTCTTAACTTGAATTGAATCTGAAGCACTTGATTGTGTAGCAATCCCTTTACCCCTGTCTGCAACATCAGTTCTGACAGGAGTTTTCTGATTTCCCTGTTCAGAGTCATGGTCAGATTTCCCAGAACTACCGTAACATTGCGGCTCATCTTTACCAGGAGGACCCAAAAACCTCTGCTCCTTTGCTGCAGCAACAGAGTTCTGATTGTTGGCTATTGAGGCAGCAGGCCTATCATCTCCTGGACCCTCGCTTTTCAAATTAAGTACTCCACCTACTGACTTAGCAGCTTGAGCCCCCTTCTCATTGTATTCCACATGTTTAGCATGCTCTTCTACAGCTTCTCCAGCTAATTTGTCATTTCCCGAAGTTACAGGAGGTGGTAGAACCTGTTGCGTCTGCAGATCAAGTGGTGGAGGAGCAATAGCTTGGAGAAGTTCACGTGGCAAAGTTACATCGCCTTTCTGCAAGCAAAGCAAAGAGAGAACTTGATGAAAAAGAGTCCGTGAAAGAATCAGACAGACATATGAACCTGAATCACTAACAGATCTCTAAAAAAAATTCATAGCAAACTATGGGAGGGTGTAGAAAAATGTTCAAACCTTCAGACGCCTAAATGCAAGTATCTGAGCTTTAAGTACGTGCAGCTGCTGTTTGGTAAAACCAGTGTGAGATTGACGCATCTGTGAACTGGGTCCACCCTGAGATGTTGAAGAATTACCAACATCCCCTTCATTCGATGGCTTTGCAGATTGAGGAGAACGATTAGGTTGTCTGGCATTTGGTGCCTGAGAAGCTTCTGGGACAGAAGTTTTTGCAAGAAAACTGTCAGCCCCTTGGTTCAAATTTCCAGATGATTGTGAAGGATGCATAGGAGGCATTCCATGACCAAGTGAGGAATGCTGCCTAGGGGGTAAATGGTGAGCAGAGAACTGTTGGGGAGGCATGCTGGAGTTGTTAGGTGGAGTTGCACTGGAACTAACACCAAGAGTACTAGGTGAAACTGCCTGCCTAGCTCTAGAAGACCCAGATTGTCCTGACACGTCACTTGAGGAGTTACCACGGGGAGAACTTTCATTTCCAACTGGTGGCGAGGTGACATGTTGCTTAGCAAACGATCCAGTCGGCATACCAGTACTATTTTCATTTGCTTTCTGCTGAGCAGCCATCCTAGATTGCATAAGAGGAATAAGCTGAGCAACAACATTTGCATTTGCAGGATGTGACAGGTCAATATTACGCTCAAGAGCCATTGCCTGCATTGCCTGCATCTGTGCAGCCATAGCCATCTGATTATTTGTCATGTTCATGATATTTTGCTGAGATTGTGGAGCTTGCATTGGTGCAGCTTGGGTCCCCTGCCCACCTAGTGCCGGATGGTTCACTTTTGATTCACTTCTCTGGTCGGGCACAGGCCGATGACTGCTATCTGCGTGTTTGTCACACTGAGCAATCTGCTCGGAGGGTTTCTTGGAGGAGGAACCCTGACCCTGATTTGCTGCTTGCATGGAAATGAGCTCTTGCATTTTCATATTTGTCATCCTCATTTCTTGATCTTTTCCAAGAGAACCAAACATTGCTGGTCTCACCTGCTGCTGTGATTGCATCCCCAAGGTAGATTTTTGTTGGGCATTCTGATATGCATACTGCATATAAGCTTGTTGGATCGGATTCATCATCTGTTGCTCAACACCTTGACTTCTATTTTGACTTTGTTCTGGAATATTGGGAGAACCATGCTGCTGGCCCAAATCCATGAACTTCCTGGCCTGTTGAGGTATCTGCATGGACCCAGATGCTGCAGCAAAATTGGCCGCTCCCATTTGTCCATGAATGTTGCCAGCTTGGTAGGCTAGAAGGGCATCATTCCCTTCAGGTCTCCTCATAAACTGTTGAGTCAACGACTGGAATCACAATCAAAAATTGGTTATATACATCTGGACATAATTAAAAGATCTAGAGCATAAAACACAAATAACAAAAATAGAAAATGACAGCTTTACATGATAACATGGAAATCCAGTAAACATGAAAAGATGAGAACTTTAGCTAAACAAGCACTCGACAGGGAGAAATATGCTAAACATAAAGGCAGAATTGCAGCTGCAGAGGAGAAATGAGGAAATTCCCATTAAAGTCAAGACCCGAGAAGCTGAAAATTTTAGCTTGACAAACAGAAGCAAAAATTGGCAAACCACTAACAGAGCCAGAATTATATGGGGTACGGTGATGCTTCGGTAAAAATTTATTATCTGACTAAAGTCAAAATATAACTTTAGCATACGAGTTCTTTTAAATTTTTCAGGTGCATAGATAATTTTGTGGAGATGTATCTTTACGGAAAGTCGTAAACAATAAATGAGTATCATTTGCTGCTCTGACTGACACACCTAGTCTCCATCTGTCCATCATAAATTTGTTTTAAATAAAATCCAAACAGAAAAAATAGGAAAGTGATATTTGAAGAAATAAGAATCACAAAAATTTACAAACACAAAAAGGATTATGCCCATTACAACTTATGCTAGATCACACGTGGTAAGTTTAGTCCCAACACTGAGGAAGAAACGAACTCATGCTGTATCCTACTTCTTACATAGGAAAAAAATTATCCAAAACAAATGTGCAGTCTTACGTAATCCAAAACACAACATTTAAAAGGGACCACGCCAAAAAATCAAGAATTTCTAAACAAACAAAACAATTCTCATATCATATAGAAAAAGTCGGAGGCCTACATATAGCTATCCAAGTTAGTTTAGAGTCGAAATTCATTAAAGAAAGCTCAAAATCACTACAAGCACTTGAAAAATAGAAGAAACCCCAACGTAGCAGAGGAAGGAGGCAAGAAAGGGAGGAACAGGGTTTCACCTGCTGATGCTGCTGCTGTCTCTGCTGATGTGTTCTCTGTTGTTGCTGCTGATCAAATGCAGATGCGGCGGAGGATGATGAGGACGGAGAAGCGTTGGCCGAAGCAGCATTGCTACGTCCATGGCCACCGCCACCGCCCTGTTGGGGCCCACCACCGGATTGCATGCAATAAATTCTGAGAAAACCCCACAGCAAAGGGGTAGCCTTTATAACAAATCAACAGTAAAGAACAAATTTCACCAACTCCCACACTACAAATAATTGACAAAAATCAAACACCGTTGTTCAAAACGACTGCTTGCCAAAACCCCAGCTTGGAGATCACCCAACTATAACTGAACAGAGCTCAAAGCAACGAATCCGTCTCCCAATGACGACCGGCGCTGGACTCCGAGCTCAAAACAAATCCATTTCCGCACAATCACAATCCATACCTCGTAAAACCTGAGAACACACCACGTAGCTCAGCAATTTCAGCAAAACCCCCTAGATCTCCCCAGAAAATAAACCCAAATTTGAAAATTCACAAAAAACGAACCACTCTATTAAGCACCTTGTAACAATCGAAACTTCACTGCAGAGCCACAACGCAGCCCTGCCGCAATTCCGATCCCAAAAATTCACTGCCTCCGACACATGTCCCGCATTTAAGGGCACGCACCCTCGCACACATAAGTCCACCTAAAATCGCATCAAAACCATTCTTTTATCCAGAAAATTTTGTGAAATATTTTGGCGCGAAAGGAAAGGGTCCCTCTTCGTACCGATCTGCTGGCCGGCGATTCTCCGAATTTGCCGGAATTTATTTATCCTTTTTTCTTCCTTTCTCGCACTAGAATCCCTTCACTTGGAGTGCGTGTGTGAGTGTGAGAGAGAGAGAGCAAATTTCACGCAATTACCAAATTTTCTTTGTGTTTGAGGGGCCAAGCCCTAAGGATACCGGATATATAAAAGAGGACAGCAAAAATTGTTTGTCGTTTCCTGCGCGGATCAGGGGTATTATCGTCATTTACTAAATGACTAACTGCGGTTAAAGTAAAACTATTAATTACGTAGTAAAGTTTTTTAACTTATTATATAAAATTATTTTAATGCCAACTAATCATTTTGGTCAAAATTGCAAAAATATAACTAACTTTGTATTTTTTGCTTTCATTTCACATTTTATCATCATATTTTGCCATTTTTTAAGTAAATATTTGAATTAAATATTTATTTAATAATAGCGTACTTTAAACGCAAGAACTTTTAATTTTCGATTGTAAAAATTTTACCACTAAATAAACACGTGTACAAATATTCTTTCGCTTTTTTACTAGTCTCACATAATAAAGAATCGCATTTTAAAAACTCGCGTTTCGTCTTTTTTACTAGTCTCACACATCAGAGAATCTGGAAAACTCGCATTTCAAAAACAATATATACATATATGTGAGTTGATAAAAAAAGTAATTAATTAAGATTCAAAATAAAAATATTAATCATGTCGGCCTAAATGATAATATGAGAAAAAAATAATTTGAGCCCCTTCCGTAATAAAAATATGTACACATATTTTCATAGATAAAAAGGAGTTTGTGGGCAGTTGACTAGTGGAATTACCGACTACTCTTTCTCATTGTTTCCTGACCGGGATAAGTTTCACGTGGTCTCTCATGATCAATTCATTCACTTTTTTGACCATAGTGGAAATAAAAAAAAAAGGTACACCTAAATATGAGATAGAAATCATCGAACTAAATTTTTCCAATGGAGTACTTTCTCAAAAGCCTATTTTTTCTATAAAATGGTCAACCATAAATTATTATATTCGCAATTCTTCATACACCGATGCAGAAAATGCTCCGATTTTTCATTCGTTTTGGAACCGTTCCGAAACAAAAATATGTATACGCATGTTCAAAGATTAAAAGCTGAAAAAGATAAAAATGAAAATGTGCAAAAAACATAATAATCCGACCTACCGGATTCGAACCAGTGACCTAAGGATTTCAGCAACAACTACAGTCCTCCGCTCTACCAACTGAGCTAAGGTCGGAATTGTTAGTTCGAGTAATTATCTAGATATTAGTTCATTCGTCCATCACCCTCAAAACATAAAAAACCACTTTAAAATACATCATTCCTACTTTTTTTTAAAAACAACACTTGACTTTCTTAGTCTCCGTATCAAATCCATTTTGGCCGTACTTAGCAGGATGAATGGAGTAATTTATAATATAGTTAAAAATAATCACACTTCTTTATTGTTCAAACGAAACAAGTTGACTAGCAAGACGGAAGAAGTATTGTTTTTATTAAAATTGATTAGTTAGTTTTCTCTACAACCGCTCTACTACCCATGACATACACAGCTTATCATATGCACGATTGATGTGGCATATCAAGTTAAATAAATAGCTACATTTGCTTACAAAAAACTTACACGTTTGGTTCAACCGAATTTTAACAAATAATTTGAATATATTACTAGTGAAGTAATAGTCAAATTATTTATCAATTAAATATATGTCTATTAAGTGAAATATTAATCAATAAATAAATCAATATGTTTTTAATGAAATGAGAATCACGTTGTATCTAACACTATAAGTATAATTATATAATATAGAAGTGTAGAACTTTGTAATTGACTAAATAATATATAAAGACCATGCAAATTTTTGAGTTTATTGCTTTCAAATGAAAGGAAGAAGAACAAACAACATGCTCCTCAACCAAGGAGAAACAAACATTCAACCTTGTGCTTTTTTTAGTACAAGTTCTTAGTGTTATGTTCCATAATACACACTTCACTTCAGTCTTAATCAACTGAAACTGGCTGCATGTTTTCTGCCTCCTTCCTCAGCTCCTCGAACAACACCGACGACAAGTATCGCTCTCCGAAGCTCGGGTGAATCGTCTGAGAAACAGCGATAGAAGAACCCGAACATAAGGCATATACTCACATAATCACTACATTGGACTAAAGATCAAGATCAAGATCCGAGGCTCGTTTCATTTCTTACCACGATGAGTTTCTCCTTGTTTTCGGGCCTCCTAGCTAGACGGAGGGCGGCCACCGTGTTGGCACCGGATGATATCCCGACCTACACCACGCACGTGTAAGAAAAAAAGCTCGAAAACATAAATAAAATGAGCGTAACTTGACAAGATCGTACGTATAGGCCTTCCTTCACAGCCAATTCTCGAGCCATTTTGACAGCATCGTCGCTAGAGACCTGCATTTCAGAGTGGCGGATTAGCACATGAGGTTATTATGCACGGTTTTTAGCACGAACGCGCGATGATTACCATGAGAACTTCTTCCATCACATCCATATCCAAGATGTCGGGTTTGAACCCTACTCCGTTCCCCGTGATGTGGTGAGGGCCTACAAATTAACGTGGTTTTTCGTGTCACAAGTCTTGAATTGGATCGAGTTAGTATATTTCAAGAAGACGAGACGATGTTAAATTAGGGTACCGGGTTTCCCTCCGTTGAGAATGTTGCTCTCCTCCGGCTCGAGTCCGTAAATCTAAAGAATCAAGGGAGAAAAAACATCAAGGACAGCCAACAACACATCCAAACTGCGTCCGACACACATAAGTTACAGATATCCTCAAAACACACGAAATTTCAAAGAGCGAGTTACAAAATATACGAAATCTACTCGTTTTTCAATGACAACACGGGACTAATCGAAATTCACAAGAGCACACACTCGTATAACAGTCACAAGATTCACCTTCACATCCGCATTCTGCGACTTCAAGTACTGTCCGACGCCAGAGACAGTGCCTCCGCTCCCAATCCCCATCACGAAGATGTCGACCTTCCCCATCGTATCCTCCCATATCTCAGGGCCAGTAGTCTCAAAATGCACCTGCAAAGAAAAAGAACACAACAAAGATGAATAAAATCCAACTTGGTTGATCATGAAACGGGCAAGAAACGAGAGCACGACCTGCGTGTTGGCCGGGTTGGAGAACTGTTGAAGCATGAACGCGTCGGGAGTAGATTCTAGAAGCTTGTAGGCATGCTTGACAGTGCCTCCCATTCCTTTAGTAGGGTCAGTGAGGATCAAATCAGCACCAAAAGCTCTCATAGCCACCCTTCTCTCCAAGCTAGTGTAAGACGGCATAGTTAGCACCATCTTGTAGCCTCTCATCGCAGCCACAAAGGCCATACTGATCCCCATGTTCCCCGAAGTGGGCTCGATCAACGTGGTCTGGAATTCGAAACAACAGCGTTAAACCCTCAAGAAACGGATATAAGAAGCAACAAGGCGAAGGGAGAAGGAAAGCTCACCTTCCCCGGGGAGATTAGGCCCTTTTTCTCAGCATCCAAGACCATGGCTAGTGCTGGTCTGCACCATCAAAATTTTCATTTGTAACTATATATATATATGAATTTTGATCTCATTGTCATTGTAAATATTCAGTTATATGTGTATATGAATGTCTTGATACCTGTCTTTGATGCTAGCAGTAGGCTGCATCATTTCTTGCTTGACAGCAACATAACCACCACACCCTTCTGTCACTTTGTTTAGATACACCAATGGAGTTCTACCAATAAGCTGCACGATGTAATGAAAGTAGAGTTCATGAGTTGACAAACTTGCTACACTACACACAGATCTAAATCTGATTACTATGATTAGTCCCAGCACCCATGTTCAAGTGTTCTAGGTAGTGAATGGTGATATGGACTTACTGTTATGCCCTTTGTGGCATGGTTTTAACAAGTGCAGTTTAGGAGCAATTCAAAGTGGTAATTAACTAACAAATACAGTCTTTGCCTAATCAAAGCTAAGAGTTAGTTTATACTTTGTCTTAATTAAGAATTGACCCACCAAACATATCCCTTTTATCCATAACCACTTTATGTTAACACCACAGACTCATCAATGCAGCAGACTCAAGATTCAAGAAGCTCTTATTTTCTTAGAGATTTCCTTAATCTTATTATATATATAGATATATTAAAGTTAATAAATTGGCTGTGATTAACCAAGTAAGTGTACACTTATTACTGATGAATCTGCTGTAAGAATTTTATCCATAAACAAGAAATAACTCAACTGAGACAAGACTGCAATAACTCATAAAAATCACCCAGATGGCCAAAATAATGCACACACACATATATATATATAGAGAGAGAGATGAATCTGCTGTAGGAATTTTATCAAGAAACATGAATAGCTCAATCTAGACAAGACTGCAGGAACTCGTTAAATCACCCATGGCCACGATTATACATATAAATATGTGCAACTCTCTCTCTCTCTCTCACACACACACAGAGTATGCATATGCAAGTACCTGAGAGACTTCTTTCTTGATGTTGGTACCAGGGAGATCTTTAGGCAGATCTCTGAGTCTCTGCACAAATGAAGGAGAATCAGCTAAAGGGCTGGTGCTGGTGGAGTAAAGCTTGTGCTTGCAAGCACAAAAATGGGATCTTTTCTTCAAGAAGCTTCTCATCACTGCCGCCATTGATGAGTGAGGTGTGGTGTAGTAAAGTGTGTGAAATTCAAAATACAGAGATTTCTTGTTATTTGGTGCTATGCCTATGGCAGTGAGAGACGTCTGAGCAATCTTTATGTATATATAGGCATATAATCGTGGGGAAATAGCACTACTTCTTCTTCTCTGTGGGTTACCTATCACTGGTCTGTGAAGTGGAAGATGACAAGTGGGACTGAGAGTGTTTTCTTTACAGTCGATTTTATATAAAATAATCAATTAATTTATGATAAATTTTTAAAATTCATTTTTTATTTCTTTTAAATCTTATTTTTTATATTTTCTTTGTTAAAATTAATATTTTAACCTTTTGCTTCTTAGTTCAATGTAAATACATAGAAAAATACTTTTTATAATAAATTGAATTTTCTTATAAATATTTTAATAGTACATTTAAAAAATCTACAATATTCAATTATTGTCCGATAAAAATAGACATGATATTAGATATTACATATATAATCTTATAGTTTGACATTATAAATGCTATAATATCAACTAACACTCGAATAACGTCATACCATTTTAAAGTTTAAATAAATTATAAATTTGTGATATATCCACGCATATTTAGTCTAAATTCAATGCCGTTATAAATTTCATAAAACATGAATTTATGCATCTTTTAATAAATTTTGATTCATAATAAAAAGGGCAAATAGTAAATGCATAGTAGTTAAGGATATTTCATACTTTGAACCTTACTGGTCAAATATCTTGTATGGTCAAGGATATTTATATACTCCTTCCGTTTTATTAAAAATGACCATGTTTGATCGAATTTGTGAGAGTTTTTTGGTCAAACACGGTTATTTTTATTGAGACTGAGAGAGCAGAAAATATTCATCCGTTTTACTAAAAATGATCATGTTTGATCGAATTTGCGAGAGTTTTTTGGTCAAACATGATTACTTTTGACGAGACTGAGAAAGCAGAAAATATAGTATCCTTAATAGTAACATTATGATATTTTAAACACACACAATAAGGTAGTTTGTAGATATTTTAAACATAAATTAATGTCACTCTCACATTATGATATTCATTTAAATTCAATATTTTTAGTGGAAGACATCTCCAATGAGAAAAGGGCAATAAAAATAGGATAAGCACAGGAAACAAAGCAGCCATTGTCAAGAAAGAGTCAATACTAAAATTTACTTATTAAATCCATAGAAAGCAATTTCAAACAAGTGCTTGAGCTCACACTAAGACCACGTTGGGAATTCGAGTCTCTCGAGTACGATGCTCACATCCTATATTAACAAATAAATAAATAACCAAATAAAAGTATAATATTACATAATTAGCAAACTCTATAACACCAAATCCCGAAATTTTAAATTGAGTACTCGGAATATTCAAATTCGATCGAATATCGAGTATTAACTGAAATACTTGAATCCAGTAACTTTGATGTCCAATATTAATTTTAGCATGCACGCTATAATTAAATTCATAATCTCTTAAACTTCAATATTGATATTAAACACTGTAATTAATGTTCTCAAATTCATAATCTTTAAACTTGAATATTGATATGTTACTATTACACCAACACATCCATTAACAATTTCTTTAAAAAAACTTTGAAAGTCCAAAGTGAAATTGCACATGCAGAGAATGACAAATAAAAAGATTCCTGCCGTTTAGTGTATTCCAATAGCCGCCCTTTGTCATAAAATTATCTGCACCACAACACAATGGCGACACATATGTTTTGTAATTAATTAAACATGTCACTGTAGTTTAAATTAACCGCCACCTTTGAATGGGACTTAGATTTTAGATATTTGTCATGTCCCATTTCATACGTTAGATCAAAATAATTCAAGATAGAAAAAAAAATGTAAGATAAACAACAGAGAGCTGATAAGATAATTTGATATGTTGGATATATAGAAGTGTTAATGATATGAAGGAAATTTGTCTTGAGCATCTGATTGTTTCGAAAACTTGGATATAAAATGGCTAAGTTAGGCCAAGATAAGACATAAAACATTTGGGCACGGTTATTAAGGAGAATGTATAAAGTAGTGTAAGCGTGATAAATGTGGTAGGATCGACACTTTTTTAAACATATAACTTATACTATTTTAAAAATGTGTTAAGCTTAATGGGACATCCGATAAGGAAATTGTGTCAAGTTTAGTGAAACGTGAGGAGTACTATTGATCATTGGGCTTAATTATCATACCATAGAGAGTGTAAGAGTAATCCCACATTAATATAAGATGTTAGTATCAAATAAGTACCTATGATTTTACTTGAATGATGCTTTAGGCTTGTAGAATACAATAATAGGTCCAACTGAAAGAGCACGAAAGTGAATATGGGTCGGGTTTATGCTTTACACGGGCTGTGAAAGCCCACCAAGTTGGAAGCATACACAGCTTAATTAACAACAAGCACAAATAATTATAATATACGAAGAACATGTTAAATTCGAACGCGAACCTAATTTGAAATGACCAAATTTGAACTCGATGGTAGCCTAACGATGTTTTTCGGTTGACCTAACAAAATCCCTTATAACGCAATCTAATTAATACATATTTTTTTTATCAAGAAAAAGAAGAGTAAAACAACTAAAATGGAAGGGATGAATTACTATACAACATGACTTTACACAATAAAAACAATTTAAATAAAATAATATTGTTATTAATAATTTTATACTTTCCAACACTAAATTTTTAAGTATCCATTGGATTAGTTAAAGGATTGGAACATGATAAAATTTTACTCAAATCCATTAGTTTCGTTTCAGTTTTTGTCCGATTATCACATCATATCAAAAATTTCAAATCGTAATTAATAATATCAACTACAAATTATTAATTTATTTGTCCCACTTAAAGTGACTTGATTATATTAAAAGAATTCACAAATTTAGTCAAATCAAACCAATTTTAGTAAGACTGAACCCTCTTGCGCCGAAAATGAATGGCGCTAAGCGATCTACAGAAGCTGTGGGATGTAAAAATACATTGGTAGGGGAGCGTTTCGCCTTAGAAGGAAGCCTCTGTTGAGCAGTAGTGGACGAACCGAAAGTAAGAATGTCGGCTTTAGTAACGCAAATATTGGTGAAAATCCAATGTCCCGATTCACTCCTGTACTACCCCTTGTAAGTCCCGAGAAACGGATCAGACTAAGTTAGCCGAAAGATGATTATCAATTCAATAACGTAACGTTGCCAAAATATATAGCGATATTTGCTACTAAACACAAATTGTTTAAAATCCCACAAATTTTAATCTAATATTGTTGTTTTATCCTCTTATTATTAAACCCAACCGTAAAAACCGTTTTATTACAAGCACGGTAAATTTATCTAAAGATTTTAGCGTATTTTTATCTCAGAATAAATACCAAAGATGCGCAGGATAGTAAACACAAATCACGCTCTTTGATCACTGCGTTGCCCCTACTAGTGCGCACGTTAGAGTCCGTGCGTACCCTCAACATATAAATACCTAACACGCAACTAATCACTCCCTAACCAAATCCAAATTCAACTCCATTTCCAAATCCGGAGAATGAAAAACCCAACCGTCAAATTCCACCGCCACATTCTCCTCCTACTCCTCCTCCTAATCGCCGCCGCAAATTTCCAATTCTGCAAATTCGCCGACGCGGCGCAGCGGAAGATCCACGTTCCGGACGAGCTCGATGACGTCGTTGACGACGAGGAGGACGACGACTGGAGAGAATGGGGCAAGCCGAAGAAGCAACCCGAATTAGACCTACCACCCACAGACTTCTCCAATATGCAAGGCGGTGATGTTATGGGGCCTGTTTTCGGATTCGTCAAGCTCCGACCCGGAACTGCCCGGACTACGGTAACCAGCTAATTTTCCGCCTCCTTTTCTATACTACTGCTTATATCTATATGTGTGTGTATGTATTATCGGTAGTCAGAGTTTAGTTTAAAGAGAAGATCTGGTTCTGCCTCTCATCAATCAACGATTATAATAGCGCTTGGATTCCAGTAATATGAATCGATGAACTGCGAAGCATAGGGAATTTGTGTGTGCGCGGGTGAGTGAGAGGGCCCAGAGGGGCACGTGAGCACGTGTTTCTAGAAGGGGATAGAAATTTCTACGCCTAAAATGGTGGTGAAGTGCGAAAACATGGTACTTAAAATGATAGTTATATAAGAACGTTGGGGAGTTAAGGTGTTTGTTTATTTACATTTCTTCATAGTGCTTCTTTGAAATTTGAATACCTTAGTGTGCTTAACTGCTTATTGAAATTACACTTCATTTTATCCTAAATTTTGTCTACAATGTGACTGAGTAAGCCTCTAGTGGTGGGTTCGGTTTGGTTATAGAGTTGAGACCTAGATACTGGTTTAGCTCGATTTAGTTTCAAACCGAATGGGCCGAATTCTCACCCACTAACGCATCTCATATCTACATCTTAAAGTCGATAGTATCAGAAATCGCCATGAAATGGACCAGGGTGGCAAGAACAGGAGCAACAGAAGCCAGATTCAGCAGCGTCGACCTGAGCACGATCATGTTCACCATGCCAAAAGGTCGAAACGTCTTGGAGGTTTGTCTCAATTTTCCAACTAAAATCTTTATGTAAGTCTAACCAAACCTAAGTCTGCAAATTTTGTTTGTTTTGCAATCCTCTAGTTGAAGGAATTCTTGCTGAGCGAGCCAGAGGCTTATGAGATAAAGATAGGCGACCAACTATACAGAAGACCAGGTGATCCTACGTTTGACGAAGTTTTCCGGAAGCTTCAGATGGAAAAGACTAAAAGCTCTGATGCCAACGCCATCAACGACGAGAGGCATCACGAGCTTTAGATACAGAGTTACTCTCTCTTAAAAGCCCTCCTAATGGATGATTGAATATTCTTATTTTTCCACTGTAAGTCTGTGTAACAAACACTCAATGACCCATTTTCATCTTCACTTGTTCAGATGTTTAGGTTCTCAATTTTATTACACTTTTCCTCTGTTTCTCTCCCAATTATTGAACTACTCTCCTCATAGTGATGTAAAAAGAAGAACAAGCACATTCTGCAAGACATAAATTAGAATAGCAAGAGAGGAATTAAATCAAATAACATATCAAAAGAAGTTTGCCATAACATAAAACTTGTCACCACCATACACACGCACTTGGTATAAATTTACATAGGATTAGTTACAAACCACCAACTTCCAGCAAGCCATGCCATTATGTCTCGTTCATACCTTTACATGATTGTAACAGAAACTATAAACACGGCAATTTCTTGATACCTGCCATTTCATGCTAGCTCAAGGAGAACGAGTCACAGGGTACACAGTACGAGCTCCTAGAGTGAAATGCAGTACACAAATCCAAACATGGCTTGTCACGAGAAAATGCAGTAAAAAGCACGATATAAAAATGTTTAGAATATCGGAGACAATGGATAGGGTGTTGCTCTTTTCTCACCAGAAACCTTCGTTTGTCAACCTTCTGTCAAGGAGCTCAGTCCGATGTATGAACCGTGTTGACCACCTAAAGTTACATCCTTAAGCCGTGCAATGGGACTATGGATCCAACGATACTCCTGCAAACAGAGGAAACAAGTGTTACACACGATGCAGACTGTGACACGTACGAGAGCTGAATAAGCAAGTAGGGTATATATGTCAAAGAGTGAAACTAAACAATTTAGTGATAAACTGTCGATTCAGAATCATAAAAACACCTGAAGATGGAAAAGTTACCTTATTGCTTACAGGCAATTGTGCCTTGAGTAGAAAAACTTGTGGCCTGTCACGCTGCCATCTGCGACCAATGATCACAAGCCCAATAACAGCAGCAGCAACAACTAGAGACCAATATGGATTTGCATTTTTCGCCTGGTCATACAAGGAAGCAGCACGTGTTCTCCACCAAGCGTCACAGGGAAGATTATCCGGTTCACTAAACTTATCCTCTTCGACATGTTTGTTCACATTTGGCACGCGTGGATTAACTGTATCACCCAAAGATTCAAATGCTTCAGCAATCACCTTATCCTCATCAGCAATGAATGACATGCCTGCAGCAGCAGCATCATCATAAGAACTCAGCTTTCCAGTCCCAAACACGCCCTCCTCTTTGTCTATCGATTTCGAGGACGCAACATCACGCAACTCAGAACTGTAGAATGACATGCTCTTATATTTTTCGTCGAATTGTGGAACTCCAGAGAACTCATCAGAAATGAGCTCTTCTATGTTCAAATTTTCATCTTGCTTTAAATCTGATTTACTACCTTGCTGCTCGATGACTTGATGAGCATCGCTTTCATGGCCCTCTCCAGAATACTTCTCCTTGTATTCAGATGCAAGAGGGAAGTTCTCGTCTACAATTGGAGAAAATCCGAAATGGCCAGACATGAACATGGCACGAGCAGTCTCGGAATCATCATCCAAGACTAAATTGCCATCACTGTCATCCACAACATTTCTTGGACCAGGAGCAGCAGCATATGCAGATTCTGTGAGCGCTACAACTTCCCAATCATTTCCTTTATGTGAAGTCTCCTCTCCCTTGTTAGTCTCTGACATCTATGAAAAATATTTAGCAAGAGTCGGCATAAAGAAAAAACACCAGACCAATAAATAGTAGAAAAAGTTTTGCAGACTACACCAATAACCTTTTTGAAGCTTATAATGTCAATAGCAAGAATAATAAACACTGAATACGGCGGTATATGAAACATTCCATCACACATTCACATAATCCTCTTATAGTAACTACTAATCATCAAATTGAACTCTTGTGAAGCTTAATTTGCGTATTCTATGATTGATAATTCTGCAAGTTACAAGTACTTCATTTAAATAACGATATACTCTTATCCAGCAATAAAACTCTCCTTCTCCTACTACAAATCTTCAGCGATCAACATAAAGCCCTAGAAATTTTGGACCTGATCAGAACACTTCCAATTCCAAAACATCAGGATCAAATCAGAGTAAAATTAATGGACACAAAGCCACAAGGAAACCTAAATTCTCCCGGAAAACAGTACTTTAGAGCAAAATTCGACACGATCAATCGTCTATGTACATGTATGTATAATATGAGCGTATCAATAAATTTATACAACCAAATTTCGATACGAAAATCACGAACTAAACAACTTTTGACTTTCAGGCAACAAATCGATTCAACAAACTAATAACGACGGTGATACTTACCGCCGATAACTGATTTGCAGCGGGAGTTGTGAGGACTGAGGATGATGATAGGAGAGCGCGGTATTAGCCCTCTCTCTTTCTATCTATTTTTCTTCGTTTTCGTTTTCGTTTTCGTTTATATATATTTTTTATTGTTTTCAAATGTCATGGTGGCTTGTAGTCTTGTGCAAGTATCAAATTCTCTGACCTTTTTTAATTAAAAAAAAAAAAGTAGATATATTATATAGTTCATCATTTGATGGTTGATTGAGCTACTTGGATGGTCGGGTCGGGTTGGTGTTATACTTTATAGTGCTATTCATACTTGATTCAGGATTTTAATAAGAATATCCCATCACAGTAATATGTATAAAAATTTTATTTTAGTAAATTAGTTATTTTAGTTTTTTTTTTTTTTGAGATGATCACTAATTATTATTTTCTTTGCCTTCGTGTTCGTAGTAATTTGAACTATTGACCTATTAGTTTTGGTGGATGTGTATTACGAATTGAATTGTGTTTCGTTGTGAATTAGTTTTTTTGACTTGACACTCGTGTGTTAACTTTATTAAATATTTAATTGGATATTATATTGAAGACTCAGTTTGAGACTCGTGATTGTGAATGAGACGCATGTATCAAAAACCCAATGTGCACTTTGAATGAAATATCTTTATTCAAAAAAATGAGTAATTGAGGAAAATCGGCTCGGCTTCGTCCTATAAGCTACTGCTTCCACCTCTCTAGGCATGAGCACTTGAGCTTTATTATCTAATGTAGCTAAAGCAATATGTTCGACCTGAGCTGCTAATCGATATGTGAGATTCGAATGCCTATCTTTCTTTGAGGGAAATCCTCTCTGCGTTCAAGTGGATGCCACACTCTACAAACGAGGAGAGACTTGTAAGGCAAGTTTGGTTTTTCCAAACATAATGAAGCTTATGTCGAGAGCAATATGTTATTTATTCCCTTTATCCATTTCAATCGTCCAATTTGATTATAATAATACACTCAATTGTTGAATATAAAATGAGACTATTGAAGTGAAATTAATGGAGTATTAAATAAGTGATTTGAACATGTTTGCGAACCCAAACATAAAAACATCGTCTTATTTGAACATGACTTGATAAATGTATTCGAAATTGACTTATTTACTATCAAATCGAGCTTTTAATGAGTTTCTTCCATTCGAAACCGGAATGACTCTCAAATAATTTCATTTATTTACAACTCTATTTATGTGTCATTTACAAACACTATCTCCCTAGATGATGATTCCTCATCTCCATTCATAATAAAAAATACAATACACTACATTTATTTCCTCATCAAAATCGTAGCATCCAAAAATAAACACAAATATAAAAAATTGGGGACTCCTATTTTATTAATCACCTCGTACAATATAAACCAACCATGATGCATTAAAATTTGATATTTTTTATATGTCATGGAACATTATATGACAATTAACTCGAACATGGTGCAGTATAAAAATAAAGTCAATCAGTAGAAGGTTATCGTCTCAAACTAAATAACCCAATTTAAATTCTTAAAAATTTAATAGTGTATTAAAAAATATACGTAATTATAAAATATTAAAATGTAATTTTTTTGTTGACCTAACAATATATAAAAATATTAAAAGTAATTTTTGTAGATAATATACTAATTAAAAGAAATAAAAAAAAAAGAAAAATTGATTGGAATTCGAAAAGCTTTAAGCTTAGCCTAGACGAGCCAAGGCGGGTTGAACAGACCCGACCCGACCCGGCCCATATCCGGATTGTATAAAGTCTAAACGCTCCCTTCCATAAAAGGGTTTCTCATTCTCCCGCGCGCGCTAATATCAGTTTTGTGCCGCCTATTCAGACCGGAGAAGAACCAGTTACCAACTCTTCCATCTTCCGCTTACACACGCCTCTCTCCCTCACACACACTCACTCTGTCTGTCGCAGCAACTGCAATGGTTGCCACATTTCTCCAACACTAGCTCCGCCTCCTCCGCGGCTTTGGATCGGGTGCGCCGTCGTGCTCCTCCTACCCTGATCGGCTCGGCTAGCCTCTTCCGCCTCGACGCAGTCTGGTACGATTATCGCTTTCTCATTACTCTAAATATGTAATGCGCCTCGAAGTGTTTCTGCAATTATACGTATGACTTGTTTTATGTGGAATTTGTATATTTTATGGAGGAACTGAATGATGTATATAAATTAAGGTTGTGTTTGCTTGTTATAAGTTATAGCAATGAAACACAACCTAAGGGTGTATTAACTTCTCAGTTTTCGAAATTGAAAATTCTAATTGTAGTCGAAGTAAGTCGTTAGGACGAGCATGGCTATTTTTTCGGCTTTTGAACTTGAGACAGTTTGCTAATTGCTATAAGTGGGATTTGGAACTAAATAACTTCTGCATCAAACATGGTCAGTCTAAAATATTCTCAAATTTAGCGGCTAAAAGGGAGGTTTGCTATTCTGTTTATATACAGTATATGGATATTGACAGTCAATCATTTTACTGAGATCGGTATAAGTTACAAAAAGACAAAAGACTAATTGATTTTATTCACTGTAACAGAAATGGCTAAAGATGAGAGTCCACAGGCCTGTAGAAGAACCACAAGAGCATCTTTGAATTCTACCACTCCGAATTCAAAAGTGCACCAGGAGGCGTGCAAGGCTACTAACCCTTCACAACCGTCATCCATTAAGGACCTTGTGTTCCCTGACGAACCAATAAGCCTTGATGAGTTGATCAATTCGTTTCCTGGAAGAAGAGCACAAATTAATGATTTGGTCAAGTTTTTGGGCCCTTTGAATTCACCGATGGTTCCTTTATTTATATACGGAGGTGCTTCAACGGGAAAGACGAGCACTGCACTTTATACATTCAGGCACTTGCAGCGTCCTTTCATTTACTGTAGCTGTATATCTTGTTACAGTCCTAGAATACTGTTTGAGTCCATATTGAATCAGCTTTTGCTCCATAGGAAGAATGATAGTGGTGGTTATATTAGTGCCAAACGGTGTGAAAAACCATCTGATTTTGTCAATCTACTTCGTGATGCTTTGTTTGCTCTCATAGACAGCCTCAAAGGGAATATGGAGAAATCGCGCCCTAAGAAGTCATCTCATAGACAGCCTCAAGGGAGAATGATTTACTTGATATTTGACCATCTAGAGCTTATAAGGGAATGGGATAAGAGTAATATTATAATACCCCTCTTGTTTAATCTGTACAACCTTCTTAAGATCCCTGAGGTTGGTCTGATTTTTATCAGTAAAGCTTCTCTTGATACATTTCAGTCAGACACAGGTTTTGTGGAGCCTTTACCAGTCCATTTTCCTGATTACACTGAAGATGATTTGCGCCAGATATTCATGAGAAATCAAGCAAATCCTAAATTATATTCATCTTTTCTGGAGTATGTATTGCACATAATGTTTCAGTTCTTCTAGGATATTCTACTTTTATTATATAATTTTTGGAAGACTAACTTTACTTTTATACTTGCTTTCGTGTTTGACAGTTTGGTGTTGAGGCCTTTCTATAGGATCACAAGCCGTGTCGATGAATTATCTAATGCCTTTTCTCCTTTGTTTAAGAAGTATTGTGAACCTCTCGGTGATGTGGTAACGGTTCCCAATGAAGACATGAAGAGAAAATTATTTAGTCATCTTCAACCTTTCATCTTATTATCCCTGAATGAGACTTTTACCATTTCTTCTCGACCTCTGATCAAAGGCACTGCCAACAAAGACAGGACTACGAAGAAGAGTGTTTTTAAGAATTATGAAACTTTAGATGAGATTGATTTTCACATGTCTACTTCTGCTAAATATCTGCTCATCTCTGCCTTTCTTGCTTCACGAAATCCAGCAACCCTTGATGCCTCACTCTTTGATTCAACAGGAGGACCTGACAATCGGAAAAGAAAGAGAAAGTAAGAGACTAACATAACAATCTTTGATAGTAATATTGAGTTGGTTGAATATTGTACTTCTCCCTGGAACAAGTAAAGAGCTACCCTTGAATTGAAACTGCTACTAATTAAAAGTTATGCCTTATAATGTTTATGTTTCAGGGTCTCTGAAAAATCAATCGACCAGAAGGAAGTGAAAGAACAAGAACAACTCATGAAAGGACCAGGAACTTTCCCTCTAGAGAGGTTGTTGGCCATTTATCAATGCATCGCATCTGATGGAGAATATTCACTTGATGAAGATCAACAAAATGGTGGATTGGGAGCTGATGGTTTTGATAGTGGATCAATGTCTGACATTCTCTTGCAATTGTCCAGCCTATGTAGTGCTAACTTTATTACCAAAGGTGGAAGCTGCCCACTGGAAGGCTCGACTCGTTATCGATCCATAGTGTCTGAGGATATAGCTTTGAAGGTAACAAATTTATCAACTCACATATTTGTGCTTTCTGTGCTTCTGATTCTTAACAGTTAACATAGTCTTCGCTGTGATGTTATCAAATTGCGTACAGGTAGCAAGAAGTCTGAAGTTCCCCTTATCAAAATACTTGTACAGAAGATAGCAAATTTGAGCATTCGACTTTATACGATCGTATACGTACATGTATACGAATCGATATGGCTGCTATTGCCGTTTTATGTCCCAAATTGCTCAACTGTGAAGTTGTGTGAGAAAGCTCTTGTCGTGGTGCCCTCTGTTTTTGTCACTAGTTACGACCTACGCTGTTTCTTTCCAGTCATTGTATTCTAGTGCTTAGTTTATCGTAAAACTTCAATAATTTCCCTTGACTGTACGCTTATTGTTGTATTTATGAAATTAACTTTTGCAGTTTCATTGAGCTATCAACAAACACTTTTAACATGCTACCTACCTTTTCTAGTTTTCCTCAGTGATTGAGAAAGTGTGAAGCTCATGATATCTCCTTAAGATATGTATGGTTTATTGGTTTGTGTTTGACCGTCTTTCCTTATTGCAGAGAGAAGTTATTACAGCCCTAACTCAACTGTCAACAAATGTGATCTCCAAACTTATGACCTCCATCATTTGTTGAGGAAGTTGATACTACTCCAATGAAATCTTTAATACCAGATGGGCAAAGGCACCAACATTAAACACGTCGTATTTATGTCACCTGCATTATTTATTTTGAACGAGGAAGAAATCTGTGGACTAAGGCATGGAATAGTAGATGAAACTAGTTGTAGTCTTTTTCTTTCAGGCAACCTGTTTCTCATCCAACTTGCTAAATGTATTATATTTGATAATTGATGGGTAGTTGTTGAAAAAATAAGACTGCTATTAGCAGCCTAAGTTTCCCATAAACCATGTTACATTTTAACTTCTTACAGCAGAGATAACTCTGAGTGGTTACACTTTACCATGATGTTTCATGGATTGGTATGACAAGGAAAAAGGCTCAAATTCCAAAATCAGGTAAGAATTGTTTTACCGAAACATTTGTGACAGATGTAGGGTTGACCTTTCTTTCTCTTGTATTGGCAGGAAATTCATTGCAGAACGGTGGTTGACTTCTGTTTCTCCTGCAATCTTCACATTGAAGAGGGTCAACTCTCGGATATGAAACTCAGATAAGCATGACTTGGATTTTAGTGGGGTTTTCAACATGAAACATCAGAATTTTCTCTTGCGTTTTTTTGATTGTTTTAAAAATATTATAATTCTCTTTTCTACATATTATAAATTATACTCAAATTTTGCATTTTGATATTTTGACTCACGTAATCCTTAGCGTTGTGCTATAAATTGTTGGTGGGTTGTTCACCGAACTGATAACTATCCACAAGCTACAACCCATGTTACATTTATGATCCTCATAAATTGATAAATTAATCCTCTATAATTTTGGTGAGAAAATAAAATCATATCATAACATGGCCATTTTTTCGTGTGTTATTTCTGCATTTGTGCAACTGAAAATCTCTCTTTCCTTGTAATTTCTATTCACCTCATACTCTCTCAACTAATCTCATTTATTTCCATTCATTGAATGCTAGAAATAAAGTCCCCAGCTCCTCTCCCTGCAGAAATTGGTTGTAGTGAGAGAAGATAGAAAAAAAAGGTAATGCTTTGGTGTGTGGATAGAGAGAGGGTGAAACCATTTCATGTTTCAGTTTATTTTCCTTTTTGTATATAATTTGCTGCTGGTTTTTCCTCCTTTAATGGTTGTGTTTTTTGACTCCTTTTCCCTTTACTCTTCAACTGTCTCTTGAATGCATTAATTGTGGTGGCATCTGACTGTTGAAGTGAGATGGTGTAAATTCAAGGCACAGTCTGGCCTTAGTTATTACCCCTTTTTCTCCCATTATTTCCCCTCTTCTATAAATTCCCCTTCCCCTCATTACCCCCTCACACACACACACAGATTAGTACTTTCTTCAACCATTTTTCATCTTTCAAAAAAAAACTACCCCCTCCCACAATTGTTGATGCAAAGAAAAGTTTCTGACTCTTTTTCACTTCTCAGGTAAAGAAGTAGCAAAAGCATCATTTTAAGAAGAGAGTGCTGGTTTCTTGCTGTGTTTAAACATGGACATGGCCATGGCATTGTTGCTGTTCTCTGCTGTCACATGCTACCTTCTGTGGTTCACGTTCATCTCCAAGTCGCTCAAGGGCCCGAGGGTCTGGCCCGTTCTGGGCAGTCTCCCGGGCCTCATTGAGAATGTCGACCGCATGCACGACTGGATCGCCGACAACCTCCGTGCCTGCGGTGGCACCTACCAGACCTGCATCTGTGCCGTCCCGTTCCTGGCCCGGAAGCAAGGGCTTGTGACCGTCACGTGCGACCCCAAGAACCTCGAGCACATCTTGAAAACCCGGTTCGACAACTATCCCAAGGGTCCGACGTGGCAGGCGGTCTTCCACGACCTGCTGGGGCAGGGGATCTTCAACTCCGACGGTGACACATGGCTGTTCCAGAGGAAGACGGCCGCGCTTGAATTCACAACCCGCACGCTGCGCCAGGCGATGGCCCGGTGGGTGAACCGGGCCATCAAGAATCGGTTCTGCCCGTACCTGATGTCGGCTCAGCTCCGAGCCGAGCCGGTGGACCTGCAGGATATCTTGCTCCGGCTTACGTTTGATAACATTTGCGGCTTGGCTTTTGGGCAGGACCCTCAGACCCTGGCTCCCGGCTTGGCCGAAAATGGCTTCGCCTCTGCTTTCGACCGCGCCACCGAGGCTTCTCTGCAGAGGTTCATTCTACCGGAGGTGATGTGGAAGTTGAAAAAATGGCTTCGGCTCGGGATGGAAGTGAACCTGAGCCGAAGCCTTGTACAAGTGGACGAGTATCTGTCCAATGTCATCAGCTCAAGGAAACTCGAGCTGACAAGTCAGCAGAAGGAGGCCATTCCTCACGATGACTTGCTATCAAGATTCATGAAGAAGAAGGAATCCTACTCGGATAAGTTCCTGCAACAGGTGGCCCTCAATTTCATCCTAGCTGGCAGGGATACATCCTCGGTGGCGCTGAGCTGGTTCTTCTGGCTCATCACTCAGAACCCAAGGGTCGAACAGGAGATCTTGCGCGAGATGTGCGGGGTTCTGATCCAGACACGTGGCGCTGATGTGGACTCATGGCTCGACGAGCTCCTTGCCTTCGAGGAGGTCGACCGCCTGGTCTACTTAAAAGCTGCTTTGTCGGAGACGCTGAGGCTGTACCCCTCAGTCCCCGAGGACTCGAAGCACGTCGTCGCAGACGACGTACTGCCAGACGGGACATTCGTCCCGGCCGGCAGCTCGATCACATACTCAATCTACTCGGCGGGACGGATGAGGTCCACGTGGGGAGACGACTGCCTCGAGTTCAAGCCGGAGAGGTGGCTGTCCAGTAACAAGGAGAAGTTTGTGAGCCATGATCCGTACAAGTTCGTGGCGTTCAATGCCGGGCCGAGGATATGCTTGGGAAAGGACTTGGCCTACTTGCAGATGAAGTCGATCGCGGCGGCTGTGCTGCTCCGCCACCGCCTAACGGTGGTGCCGGGGCACAAGGTGGAGCAGAAGATGTCGTTGACGTTGTTCATGAAGGATGGGCTGAAGGTGAATGTACATGAGAGAGATCTCAAGTCACTGGCGGCGAGTGTGATTAAGGAGAGAGAAGCGGCGGTGTCGGTGGCGGTGGAGTAAGAGGTAGAGGTGGTGGTTGGGGAGTAATGCATAATTCTTTGTAGGTTGGCTGCCCATTAACTACTGAGTCTTTTAGGCCAACTCAGTGGTTGGCTGAATTCTCTTGACAAAAAAAAAGAAAAAAGAAAAGAGGTAAATTAGTGGGGATAAAAATGGTGGTGATGGGATAATGCTTGATTTTGCCTTGAATGCATGTAAATGAAGGAGCGCCACGTGTGCATGCCATTCATGTTTTGAAGGTACAACCATTCATTGCGGGAAGGTGAGAAATTCATGATAGTTGATATTTATTTTAATTTTATTTTTCCTTTTTATCACATATTCATCTGTTTTGGGAGTTCTTGTTTTGTAATTGTATTTATTCTTTTTATGTCTTCATTTTGCCTTTGCTTGTGTTGTCATGTTTCTCCAATTTAATTTGTTTCGCAGTTATAATGTTATATATAGATAGGATCTTATCATTTTTGTACTCAGATAAATATATATAGTAATTGGAACCTCAAACAGCATAGTACGAATTAATAATTTAAATAAAAGATGGAAAATGTCAAAATAGCTAATACTACCATTAAGGTTTTCAACGACAGTCCATCTTTTCGAGACACAATAAAGATGTATAGGCAAGGTAGAAAGGATTATTATAGTAAGGGCGTGTTTGGTTATACTCCCTCCGTCCCACTAAATTAGACTCATTTAAAAAGTAAATGAGTGTATTATTTTAATACAAATGAGTCTAATTTAGTGGGACAGAGGGAGTAATTATTATAATAAGAGTGTGTTTGGTTTATGAGATGAAGGCATATAAGATAATTAATATATTTTTATCTATTGTTTGGTAGGAAAATAAAATTATTAATCTCGTTTCGAGATTAAATTAGGGGCCGTCCTTATTTCACAAAATTGGGCTAATTATTTTATCTTACTCCAACAGTAACCCAGATACCTAAATTTAGTTGATTATTTTATCTTATAGTAATATTTTAACTACCAAACACCGTATTAGAGTTACCTAACCTTTGTCTACCAAACACTTAATTTATCCTACTTTTTTTATTTTACTACCAAACACATTATTACACTCCTCTTATTAATTACTATCTTACACTATTCATACTAATCCTACCTTTTTTTTTATCTTTCATGTTATCTCATGAACCAAACCCATTCTACAATTTAGGTAATAATAACTCTGCCTGTTAATTAGTTGAGCTCTATTTTTTTAGGTTAAGTCCATCGTAAATAAAATGCAATGAAGTAAGGCTTCGGATTAAGCCGCGCTATAACTTCTTTTACGATTTCCAAATACAATAAATGAGAATTATCAATATTATATTAGTATAACAAAACATTATACGAATTTTTTGCATGAGAAAATTTTCTATTAATAGAAGATCAAAGAAAAAAAATACAAGATATTAGAGTTTACCAGAGCATTTAAGGTAAAAAGAAAATTAGAAAATTTACAACATCCTAATAGAATCAATAATTAAAATATTAAAGATAACTAAAATATGATTATGCATGTTTAATAAACCCTTTCTTTTAGAGTAAATTATCATTTTTCTGTTGAAATTACTTTAAAATTTGTTCGTTCATGCTACAATTAATGTACCAAACATTCCTTTTTTTATAATAACAATTACACATTGACATAGCAACAGGCAACTAATTTAATAGTGAGATTTGTTTAAAGCAGCGACAAGTAATAATAAGCAGGCAGGCAGAATCACAATACAATAATAGGTAAATCCAAATCATACAATTATCTTTACATTACATGTGAGCCAAACATAGGTCCAAACTCGGTAGATAACGCATAAATAAACTACAATAAACACAATTCTACATCAACATATTATAAAATAAAATTAAAAAAAGAAACAATAAACTCAGCAGCTTCACACTTCAAGCAGCAGCACAAGTGCCGAAAGAGCTCGAAGCATAAACTCAGTGGGCGCTCTTGAATGGTATGGCTCTGATAACCACCACGTGGTAGAGGGCGGCGAGTGCAGCTCCGATGAATGGTCCGACCCAGAAGATCCACTGCAACAAGCCACGGTAGTTGAGAGCAAGTTAGTGTATGTAAGAAAATACGGTTATTACATTTCTGAATCGAAAAGAACTTACGTGGTCATCCCAAGCTTGGTCCTTGTTGAAGATAATGGCTGCGCCAAGACTACGGGCGGGGTTGATGCCAGTTCCAGTGATGGGGATGGTTGCCAAGTGAACCAAGAACACGGCGAATCCGATAGGCAGTGGGGCCAAAATCTACATATTTGGACATGTTAGTTACTCCGAAAATTCATTTCTCAAGTGGGAATTTCATCAAGGATTACATTAAGAACAAGCACACACATCACCATAACAAAACACAAATTGTATTCAGTCCTACTCCTACAAATACAGCAGGCCATAAAACACAACAGAATCAAAAGAGTGCGGAGATGAACTACTCACAGGAACATGAGAATCTCTGGCATTTCTCTTGGCATCAGTGGCTGAAAACACGGTGTAGACAAGGACAAATGTGCCGATGATCTCAGCACCGAGGCCAGAGCCCTTGGTGTAGCCATGGGCGACGACGTTGGCACCTCCACCATTCATCTGGTAGATCGAGGGCTGGAAACCCTTCACGACACCAGCACCACAGATGGCGCCCAAGGTTTGCATGATGATATAGAAAACTGCTCTGGTCAGAGACAATTTCCTCGCCAAGAACAAACCGAATGTCACAGCTGGATTGATGTGTCCACCTGAAATTATCGCAACATTCACAAATCACTACTTGGAAATCTCCTATAAAACCTTTATACTTATTTAGTAAGAATTGAACAGCTACTCTAGTAACACGAGATGATTCATGCTAGATCTATCACACTGTATGCTTAGACATGCAGAAAATTCAAGCTCGTTTCATTGAATTAGAGAACAACGCTGTAAAACTACAATATTTGGTATTCAAGCTCAAAATCCACAGGAAAAAAACAGCAGATGTAGTTCTTCTCGTGCATAAATCTAGCTCCAGAAGCATAAACTAACTCGAGCAGAAGAATAATATTGAAACGAGTGCATGAGACAAAAACAATAAAACTGCAGCCACACAAAGCATAGATCAAACCCTGAGTCTCATGTAACAACCACAGCACATCACCGAAACCAACAAAATTCAAGCTAAATCGTGAGTATGAACAAAACAACAACAAAAAGTGCAGATCCACGAAAGTCACGCACAATACACACACTGAAAGTGATAAATAGAGTGATAAATTGTACCAGAGATTCCAGCCGTGCAGTAAACTAGGGCAAAAATCATGCCACCAAAAGCCCAAGCAATTCCCTGAACCCCAACGCTAGCGCACTTGGAAGTCGACCTTGCGTACCCCATGACAGTCAAAACCGTGATGTAGAGGAACAAGAAAGTGGCCATGAACTCAGCAATTCCGGCTCTCCAGAAGGACCACGAGGTGAGCTCGCCTGGCTCGAAGAGCGGCGCCGGAGGCGGCTCCTTGTAGTCCTTGGACTGCGCGGTGGTGCCGATCGGCTGCCTCTCGGTGTACTTGTTCGCTCCGAGCTTAACATCCTCCTCTTTGCCTTCCATTTCTCTCTCTAGTTGAAGATGGTACTCTCTCTCTCTCTCTCTTTTCTCTTTTGAGGTGAAGGTGGTAGTGGTGTGGTGGTGAGTGGGGAGAAGAGAGTGATTTATACTGACATGAAAGGATAAGCGTAACACATGTACACTTTTTTATTGCATTAAGGTCCTTGGGTTGTTTTGTATAATTCCATTTAGGTGCTTATTTTTCTTACTTTTCTATTTTGCCCCTCCCAATCTTCTATTCATTTTTGGAAATTTTTGGTTTTTAATATTTTAATATAAATTTTTTATTATGAATATAGACAAGTCATTAAGATAATAAGATAGTAAACAATACACAAATTTATGTGAAAATTGAAATGGATTAATGAGTAAAACCACTCAATTTCATAAGTAAAAAATAAAAAAATACTCATTTTGAAATAAAAGAGAAAAAAAATCACATTGCATAATTATATGAGTAATTTCTTCATATGCTCGTGTGATTAAAATGTTTAGTGAAAGAAATACACGAATCTAATTTATCTTTTATTTTTAAGTGGATATTTTAATCTTTTATTTATAAAATTGAGCATTTTAGTTTTTACCCCAATTAAAATTGGGAGAAAATCATTAATAGATGAGAGATTTCAATATGAACAAAAAATATGAGCATATATAGTAATATATTTTATTCATTCACAAAAAGTATATTGTTGTAAACGAGTCCTTGCACTTAAATAAAATTTATTTTTTGTATTTTTTTAAATTGAATTGTATTAAATTAAAATTATATAACCAAGTCACAAACGACTCGTTTACAACAATTATATGAGCATATATACTAATACACGCACATTTTATTTTTGTATTTTAAAGTTTGAATTACATTACATTTAAACTACATAGTCGCATCACTCGTGACTTCATTGTTGAGACGTGTTATTTTGAACATTAATTTTACTACCACTAGACTAACACATATTCTCTCTGTCCCACTAAGCATGACATATTTTTTTTCGGGAAGGTTATTAAAGAGAATGTATAAAGTAGCGTAAGAGTGATAAATGTGGTACGGTTCATATTTTTTGAACGAATAATTTTTACTATTTTTAAAATATATCAAACTTAGTTGAACGTATCAATAAGAGAAGTGCGTCAAACTTAACACGACAAATGGAATATATGCTTATTTTCTTGTATTTTGTTGTTACGTAGGAAGAGCCGTTATGAACCGGGGCCACTTTATAGTTGGAATCCAATTCAAAATATAAAGACCGAGTCACAATATCTTGAAAGAGTAGGGGGTTAAATGTAAAGTTAGGGAACGTACAAAAAGGGAAGATGATTCTAGAGATAGCAGAAAAAGACAAACTATATCAAATGAAATGAGCTGCGCTGTTGCTGTCGTGTAATTTCAGCCCTTTATTGCGCTTTTTTGCTGTATTTTATTAATCTTTAATACAATCCATCTAAATTTATTTTAATAATATAATAGGAGTACTATTTGACGAAATTAGAATTAGATAATGTATTTTCACTAAGAAAAATAAATACATAAAAGTTAATATTTGCATGATATAAAATACTATTAAAGATTAATTGTATGTCTCAAATCGAAATATCACTAAATATACTTACAAATTACAATGTTCCGTTTATATTATTTTGTTTTTATTTTTGAATCGTTTCGCGAAAATTGATAAAAATATAAATATTATGAATGTTATTATCTTTTTATCTTTTAAATAATTTTTTAATTTCACATTTAAAATAAACAAAGTAACAATGAGAGAAAGTATAATTTTTTTTAAAGGAAAACAGTTTTGTAAATACTATATGATATTCTCATCAATAATCAAGAGCTCATTTATATAAATATTATAATACTAATTATGTCTCATTACTTTTTAGGAATGTCCAATTTCATTATGTGATTTTAAAATATAAACTAACGCATATAGACACATTTTAAAATGTTATTTAATCATAAATATTATTTTCTTTTTGTATTTATTGCAAATAGATTTAATTTATTAAATAATAATAATTTATCTCATCTTTCAAATACAAACAATTAAGTATTTTCAACAATCTTATCAAGACTATTAATGTACATTATCTAATACATGGATTATTTTCTTAAATTCAATAAGTAATGCTGATCTCTCTAATATTTTTTAGAAAATGTTCCACAGTAACTATTTCAATTTTCAAATTCACTAACTTTTGAATTTGAATTTATATATTTTGGAATGTATAAAAATAAATATTTATTTGAAAAAATTGAGAATATCTAAACTACACATTTTTAATAAATTAATGATCGTAATATTCTCAACTTAACTTTCAATTTAAAAAATAACATCCATATATATATTACTAATGTAATGAATAATATTTAAATTAAATTAATTGTTCATGGTGCGTATAATTTGATATACCCATCCAGAAAATCGTTTGTATTTTATTCTTCACGTCCAGGATTACGTCCCGGATCATTAGATAGAAATCTAAAGATAAAAAGAGAAACAAAAAATATCACTATAGTATAAACGAAGAGTTTCAAAGTAAGCATTACACAATTTCCAAGATTATATTTTTCGAAAAACAGGAGAATTAATTTTCCATTTTTCTACTGCGTATCCTATTTTGACACCAAGAAATGAAGTTTTTTTAAAAATGTATTATCACAAATGCATTTATTTTTTACTAAAAAAAATTTTACGCTTTTATCCAAATTTAGATATCGTGAGAGACTTACTTGAAGAAGGTGTTAAAATATTTTGCAAATTATGAATCTGAATTACTTGAAGAAGGTGTTAGTGCCACCAACTTTATAAGTTACATAATGAAGAATAAATAATCGTTATAAGCTGTACAAGTTCGTGTAAAGTGACTTTTAACATTTTCTTTTTTAGATAAACGAAGGGGGATTTTCTAAAATATAATATATAAAATACATTTAAATATCACGCAAGATTCTTCGAAATTTTAATACAATTATATTTAATTATAATGTAATACAAAGTCATAAAATCATTATAAGAAATTAGAATATTGATTTTAGAAATAATAAAAATAAAGATGTGGATAACGTGGTTTTGACGGCTTTTCCGACCGTTAAAGAAAAAGGACCTCTCTCAAAATAATTGCCAAAAAAAAGGAGACGTTAGCTTATAGAAGTGCCACATTACACGAGGTACAGGGACACGTGTCATTTCATAGTGCATTCTGTCACTATCCTCGATGAAGATGATAGGTTCGTTTCGTGCGCAGTGGATACAAGTTAACGTGTCAACCGTTAATATGTTAGATCGACTAACGAGTCACCATAATTTTCATTTTTTTACATTTATTATTTTTGTTATTTTATATTTAATAATATTAAACTTCAATCATAAAATAAAATTTTAATTAAAAATTTGATATTTATTTACAAGACATGTCACATCATTCGCGAGTGTATTTAACTATGCCTTTCGCGAATGGATGACGATTTCAATTAAATATGTGCCAAAAGTTCAAGTTAATATTTTGAATACTCCATCCGTCCACTAATATTCTTCCCATTTTGACCCGACACGAGTTTTAATAAAATGAGTTGACTTTAGTTGGTAGATGATAAAGTGTAGTGAGTTGAGAATGAGAACCACAAAAAGTTAGATGATGTGTAATCTATTGTGAATGAATAATGAGACCACATTAAAGTGTAGTGAGTGGAGAATGGATTGCCAAAAATAGAAAGAAAATTGAGAAGAAACATAATGGACGAACTAAAATGACAAAGTGATAAAAAAAAGTTAGTGGACGGAGGGAGTATTAATTATCAAATCCCATAACCAATGGTAAGTTGGTAAGTGATTGATAATTGCAATTTTTAAATAGCGGATTGGATTATTGAATAATATGTTATTATATATAATTGAATAATATGGGATACACAATTTCAATTACAAATCTATTTTATCTTTAATAATAATTACGCATTAATTTGTGTATGCATATCTTTATTTTTAATTTTTATTCAACATTAAGCATAAAAGAATACTCTTTCCGTTTCACTATTTTTGGCCAATCAAACTAAAATTGTGAGTGTTTTTTGGTCAAAGAAACTAAGAATGATGAGATAAAGGGAGTATTAGATATTTTATTTTTAATTTACTTTTTAATTTTTATATAAAAATTTGGTTAATTCAAATAATTAGTCCGACTATCTGAACTGTTATCGAATAAACGAATTCATAAAGTGAATGGGTGTGAAAAAAATATTTTGACCAAAACAAATGCAAATGAATAACAAAAATGCAATTCCATTATTAGAATCGTACTGAACTCCCATCCATATTATTAAATAGACATATCATTGTTAACAATACATAATTAAATACTAATTTATTTCATTATTTAAATTAAACTAGTATTATCAATGTTTTAATAATAAATTATTTGTTTGATAATCATCGTATCGGAAAGATTACAGAAAATACAATGAAAATGATAATTACAATCAATCATATCTTACTTCTTAAAACATTCTCATTTGAATGTTTGATTTAGTGAATAAGGTGTATTAAACGGATAGGATAAAATATGATAATATTATTTATATTTAATCGTGTTTTTTGTTTGATTAATTATAGTACTTGATAAATTACGTAATTAATAATAAATAAATTATTTAAATTACATATGAGCCAAATAATCGATATCATACGCAACCAAGCAAACCAAATACATAATTAAGCTTAATTATTTTATAGTAAAGGATCAAAAGAAATGGGTGTTAATATCTGTCCTCAATTGGACATAATTGAAATAATTTGAAATGAAATTTGAAAAGGAATGTTTGTCGAAAAAAACTATGATGCCAAATCATTTAACCCTGACCAAAAATAGACAATAGTAGGTGGGTTGGGACCATGTGAGTTGTACACTCATTTTATTTTATTTTTTATCTTTAGATGGACCACTTTTAAATTCTCTATATATCTTGATTTCATCAAAAATTTGAGTCCATATCCTTAAATATTCATACATGCTTGAATTACATAAATAGTTTTTATGGAATTTAAGTTATAAGATACTGTGTTTGGCCCAAATTTGACAAATTTGCAACATTTAACTCCAAATGAATCAAAACTATTCAACAATTTATAAAAGAAATTTTGAAAGACATGAAATTATAAATTGATAAACCCAAAGATAAAATAGGTAAAATACCAACTTTAATAATTCGTTCATCCTATTATTTAGATACTTTTTTTTACTGAGTTATGTTAACATTTAGACACATTATTATTTAATAAATTTTAAAATACAAATTATTTATCTTAAAATTAATTATAACTAAATATTAATATACGTGTTAAAAATAAATGTATCTGAATCAAAGATAACGAAATGGGGTCAAGTGGGCTTCATTTTCCATCTCGTAAAAAATGTAAATTGGGAAATAAAGGTAACAATCTTTTTTTTAAATAATAATAATAACATGAAGCTTTGGTCACTATACCTAATCCACCACACAAACTATTACAATTATCATGTTTTGAGGCTGTATTTAAAAAATGAATGAATGATTAGGTAAGGAAAAGATATCCGACCAATCCACTAACAGTTGGCCATGTGCGAATATATTTCGGTTATTTTTTTAACGTCCGCTTTTTGCTTATTTTGTGTGGTGTCTATTGTTTCATGACATATTAACATCACTTTGCCTGGCAAATTTAATATATAAAAAAAAACACATTTTGGCGGACGTATATAGACACACATCATATAAATATATTTTGGTTTTGTAGTTATAAAATATGGTTGTAATAAAATTAAATTATTAGGTTATGTTCGGCAACTATGACATGATACTTGTCTTAAGATAATTACTCTTTATAATTATATAATAATTATTTTGAGATGAGTATCGCATCCTAGATATCAAACATAATCTTAATTTATATAAAATGTAGGGTTGCAGATAACTTAGTTGTATATATACATATAAGATATAAGATGAAAGGAAAAATCAATTTATAAGAGTTTAATTGCTTCATTGAGTACTAAAAGAAATAGGTACATTGAATGAACAAGCAAGTAATTTTTATGGGGTGAGAATCGGGTGAGATCGGTCCTGATCTCAAAAATCATCAATTTTATGGTTTCAGTTCTGGTCCCGTTTGAAACTCTCGAGTCATAAAATTGAAAAAAATAGCCCCGACTCCAAATACTACACAATCGAATTTTGAATGAGACTATAATCTATATACTATATTAAAATAAGGTTTTCAATTGAACATCAATTGTAATGTCAATTATGTAATTATATTCAAATTAATGGCTTATTATATAAATGTAGATTAAATGATATTAACTACTAATAAATAATAATTAAATCTTTCAAATTACTAGGTTATGAAAGTAACTACCCAAATATTTGTATAATTATATTAATTCAAAAATTTAATCTATTTTTGTATGTAGAAATATATTCAATATACATCTTAAATTTGAAAAAAAAAATTATAATATAAATAAAATTACAAAATCATGATAATAATTGTTCAAATAATCTAAAAATAATTATTAAAAACTTATTTTAAATGAGTAAATTAAATATAGAAGACTAACTATTTATTAATTCACATTATGTAAAATATAGGGTTAAGATATTTTCTCATTCATATGTGTTACCTATATATGGAGTTAGGTTGATATGAGAGGAAAAAAATTATGTATATTCAAACAGTCTAAAATTAATAACTAAAATTTATTTATTTATTATAAGTACTTTATATTAGGGACATAAAATTTTATTTTTAATAGATAGTTGATATATATATATATATATATATTTCATTTCCCACCCAATAAGACTACCTATATATATATATAATTAATGTACTGATATTTATACACAATTTTTGTAATATATATGTGATTATTACATTTGTTCTTATATTATTAGTGATTACTTTTATTATAATTGTTTTATTCATTTGAACATTTTATGAAGTAAGTTAAATTAATATCTTTTTGTAAATAGTGTAAAAAAGTATCTTATAAGAATTTTACAAGGAACATAATATATTAATTATTACATAATGTGAAAAATAAAAGAATGATTCACGATAATTTTTATAATTCAATGTTCTCATTAGTAGCACTATAGTTTTTTTAAGGTAATACATTACTTCAAATAATATTTATATTATTTTTGTCACCTAAGACCACTATGAATTGGACACAAACATTAAAAAAATGAGACTTAATATTTTAAAGATATTTTTTCTTTCTGAGAAAGTAATCAATTTTAATGAAATTGTCCAATAAGAACACGTTATCACTCTTAGCCTACCAATTGAGTAATATTTTTTTTTAGATAATTGTCACTGAATACATAAACTAACCACAATTTTTGTTATTGTACATGAACTATAAAATCTACTCAACAATGCATCAACTATAATTTTTTAGCTAATTAATACATCGGGCTATTTTCGGTCAAACTAGGGAAAAGTAGCATATCCTCCCTTATGGTAGAGGCCCCTATGACGGATCACCCCTTATGGTCCGGTTTTGTTCAAATAGGTCCCTGAAGTCGATAAGTTGATGCAACTTAACCCTCCCTTCTAACGGCCATTTAATGTCGTTAAGTAAATTAATTTTTTATTTCAGCACCTTATCGAATTTAGGGGACTATTTGAACAAAAACTGGATCACAAGGTATGATCTGCCATAGGGGCCTCTACCCTAGGGGCAAATATGCTATTTTTACCATGTTTTAAATATCACGTATATTATATTATATGTTCATTTTCACTAAAAATAAAATTTACTTAACGAAGTTGCAGCAACTTATCGACTTCAAAGACTCATTTAAACAAAATCGGACCATAAGGGGTGATCCGTCATAGGAGTCTATACTCTAAGGGCGGATATGCTACTTTTTCCGTCAAACTAATGCATATGTGGACCCGACTAAATGATGGTTCATGTACAATACCAGAAATGGTGGTTAGTTTGTGTATTTATCGACAATTATCTCTTTTTTACCAAAATTATTGGTTACATGCTTTCACTAAATATTTAGTCTTCAATTTTTTTTTATAAATGATTGTATTTTTTTGTAATTTAATTTTCTTTATTTATTTTTGTCAAGACTGAAGATATATGAAAAAATTTAAGAAACAAAAATATTTGATTGTCGGATTGTGAAATCGTTGTTTATCTTCATCTTTTAATTCCATGAATTTGAATTGTTTGTTTTGATTATAAAATAGATTATAGGTCATCTAATTCTCCTTTATATGTATATATATATAGATATAGATATATATTTAAATTTATCATTCATTTAAACCGTAAAAAATGGTAAAATTACTAAAAAATGATATTGAATGATGAATTGTGAATAAAAAAAAAAGAATTTAGAAATAAAATATGTTATAAATTTTATCTATTATATCTTTAAAAATCAAACACACCGTAATGTAACTCATATGCTTTTACTCATATAAAAAATTATTATATGAAAAATGAGAAAATATGTGAACCATCTATTTTGGATTAATCTATTAATTTGATTTTATATTATATATCATTATTTTATCTATTAATTTATTCATAAATTATTTTTTTACTACATGTTTATATTTAATGTATACTAAATTGTTTATATTTAGTTGTAACAATCACGCTCTATTAAATATAAAAAAAAAATGTTACTATTTTTTAACTTGAATTTGTAGATTGTTACATATGAATTATTTTATTAGTTTAACAACTCTATTGTACGTCTTTGTATGTATAAGTACTATTTTATAAATGTATGATTTAAATTATACTACTTCCTCCGTCCCGCTAGATTAGAAGCATTTATTTTTGGATCAGAAACCAATATTTGCTTTTAGTATGACCCACATACTTTTAAATTGTAAAAGTTACCAAAAAAGGAAATGTGTCTAATCTAGCGGGATGTCCCAAAAAAGAAAATGCTTCTAATATAGCGGGACGGAGGGAATAATATTTTTAAAATTATCTCTATTACTTTTAACTTTTATCGTGCATCGCTCGGGTACATAAACTAGTTTTTATAAAATTAAAATTAATTTTAGAAAATCAGAAGTTCTGATCGAAATTTAGGACTGAACTTCCAAAATTCAAATGTCAGGAGTTGAATCGAGACCGAGAAAGTTTAAAGTCCCTTCCAAATTCTAATATTTTTTCGTAAAATAGAAAAATGTGATTTGAATTGAGGCCCATTATAAAATTTTGAAATCAATATAGGCCCAAGTGAGATCTTACTTCAAATGAGTGGCCCAACTTGAGCCCATTTGGATGTAAACACTACCGCCTAGCATGCCATAAAATCTACCGGGCCGACATCTTGTATTATCGTAGGCCCGTAAATATGTTCACGGTGTTGATATATCGGGCCGGTCCGGGCCAGGTTGAAAAAGCATTACATTACACACTATAGTAAGCCCATTACAAACATACCATTTTTGGCAAATTCAATTAAATATTTAACTGTCCAAAAAACAAATGGAGTTCAATGCTGTCTTAATACTACTTTTAGCAATAATCAATTTGTTATATTTTAATTTAATTTTATAACTTAAGATCATCTTATTCAACAGGGCATATAATTAATTATCTTTAATATTTAATGTTGCTTTTAATTAATTTTAGAGTTGATTTACTCAAAAATAAAAGTTAATTATGATTTATTATATTATAATTATTTTAAATAAATAAAATTTATATATATGTATATCAAGATGAAAAAAATAACTTCATAAAAATGATCACAATATATTTTTATTTAGCACATTAAAATGATTAAATGATCTCCCTAAAAAGTTAAAACACATATGACGCAATATATCTGCATTATGACGTAAGCCTCACCTGCGTTTCAATTTTCATTTCACCCTAAAACACACATCTAATCACACACACAGAGCGACAGATATATCAACTGTTTGCTTCTAACATCCATAGATTTCTTTCACTCAAAAACAATTTCGTTACATGTTTATCCATTTTGTATCCGCAGCTCTGTATACGGCATCCCTTATTGTTTGTAATTGTAATCCATTTTCAGCTGCGACCGCCATTTCCACAATTGAGAGCTTTGTCTGAGCTCAAGCTGTTGTTGTTTTCTTTTCGCCATTTACACTCCTTGAGGTGGAGGGCCGCTTTTCTTCTCCGCCTTTTACGTGAATAACGAGGCAAGTTCGCTGCTTGCTTTTCATTTCGTAGGTGTTCATAATTTGATTGAGGGCAGCTGCTGTTCTTCTTTCATTTTTTTTGGCAAGCTTCAATTATTTGTTACGGGTTGTGGGATTTGTTGTTTTTGTTATTGTTCTTCGATTTTCGTACGTTGCTAGCGGAAAAATTGCAGGGGTTAGGAATATGAAATGGGAGGGGGGATGGGGGAGGGAGGGAATGAAGATTAGGGCTTTTACTGACCAGTTTGTTGTCATGGCCGAGCTTGTTTTACATCTCATCAAATAGACAAACTAGTGTAATTACACAAGAAATCACCAATTTATCAACAGTCTCGATAACTACTTTAAGAAAATGATGTCAGTTAATTTGTTATACACCTCTCTATCATAACATTTATGAGTCTTTCTTGGCTGTATTCTCTATGGAGCGTTAATAGAATAATACGATTCCATTTATTCTTAGTAATAACAGAGTGTCTATTTGTTGCTCTTATTGTTTTGGGAGCTTAAGAATTTTGTTTTTCTGCAGCTTGATAATAAGCTTAGTAAGGCAGTCATGCTGAACAGGGTTTTGTTACAAGGGTCTAGAGTGCTCATTCCCACTTCCAAAGCGCGTCGTAGTTTATGGAATTCAATGTTTTGATATTCATCTTGATTGCTGATCTCAAGACTTGGGAAATGGTATAAATATGTGTATGTTTGTGTGTGCTCTCAGTTGTAATATGAGAAAAAATATTTTAGATTCATACCATGGATGCCAATCCTTGCAACTCTACCTATAAGTATGCAGAGATTGCCTTGTTGAGATACACTTACTATAAACTTATCATGGAGTGAATATTTTACTTTAGACAAGTTTCGTTAGTGGAGTTTGCACGATTGATTAGCTATTGCAATCCTGCATCAGTTCAAGCTAAGAGTCTAAGACAATGTTTTAACTATGCTACAACATGTTCTGTTAAAGCTTGGATTATGCTTCCAAAATCAATATAAGTTTTGTATTTAGCCAGTTCAATATCATTCCTTGGAGCTGATGTTGGCCAGTTGTCCTGCAGGTGAGATAGCTTTGGAGTTTCTCATTTTCACGGCCTGTTGTTGCGATTTTGAGTACAATGACAGAAGCTGATAGTGAAATTATAAAACCGGAGGTATGCTTGTTTTGTTTGCGCCTAAGGCATCCCAATTATATAAGAGTGCATTTAGTCTTTTATACTTATTCTTTTAACATATATTAACCACACCCTCTTTCCATTTTTATATACTGTATGGTTTCTAATATTCCGACTTCTGCATACTTGGTAAACTTATTGACAGTGCCTGTTCGAAGACAGTAGGATGTTGATTGTCATTCATTCTCTAGTTGATGCTGATTTAGACTATTTGAATGATGTGCATCACAGATGCTCAAGGCGTATGTGTGGCTTCAAACTAGTGAGGGTTCAATACAACAAGTAGAGCAAGAAGTTGCCATGTATTGCCCATTTATATGTCAAGAAATACATGCAGGCATGGGATCTTCCAAGAAGTATCCCATCTCGCTTCCTTCACGTGTCATTCCTTCCATGTTGAGCTTGATTCTTGACTATTGCCGATTTCATCAAGTACCAGGACGTTCAAATAAGGTTATATTGCTGAACTCTGCTTCCTCCTGTAGCCTGATTACGTCGAACGAAGAATCGGTGACACACTTTATCTGATGATGCGGAAAATAGATTCTTGATTTCTATATTACTTCAATGCAGGAGAGAAAGTCATTCGATGAGAAGTTTGTACGGATGGATACTAAAAAGCTATGTGAACTGACATCTGCCGCTGACAGCCTGCAGTTGAAGCCACTGGTTGATCTCAGTAGTCGTGCTCTTGCACGGGTAATTGAAGGGAGGACTCCAGAAGAGATCCGAGAGATATTTCATCTGCCTGATGATCTTACAGAGGTGTTCTGTCGTTGCCAGCAGTGTACATGCTTAATGTTCTTTTTATTCCTCGGGAGAATACTATCATTCTTATATTTGTTATCTTATATGATCTCATCCTATTGATGCAGGAAGAAAAGTTGGAACCTATAAAAAACACCATGGATGATCCAAGGATTCGGCTTTTGAATAGATTGTATGCTAGGAAGAGGAAAGAATTAAAAGAAAGAGAGAGGTTGAAGGTGATCACATCATTGTTTTTACAGTGTGATGTAATCCCACAACTTGAAATGGTTATTCAGTATGTGATACTCGAGACTGAGACAGTGTCTTTAATGTGTTATTTAGAATGTTGAGATTGAAGAGGAACATGGGGATGAGCGTTCAGTCGACGACTTGTTATCCTTTATTAATGGAGACAGTGAAGGTACTCATTATTATTCAATTGCGACAAAACTTTTTTCCCACCTAGTTTCTACATATTCAACGTATATTATTCTGTTCCATTACATTAGGAAAATTGAGTGTGATTACCATCAAAATCATAACGGATAACTGTATACATGAAGGAAAGAGTGTTCACTGACATTTATGCGCAGCACCTCAAGTTATATACATGTGCAAATGAGCTTCCCATGCCTTTCCCCCTCATATCCCTTATTTGTTGTTTTAAGATGGGCACTTAATATGTATGTTTCTACAGATTCTAAAGGGACTAGAGCTTCTAAAAGTAAAAAGAAGAGCCGTAAAAGGAAAGATCACAAGCCTGCTTCTTTAAACTGCACTAGTACTTCAAACAACACCTCTTCAGGCAATGATGTAGATGCGAACAAGAAGGTGGGTCCGTTGCATAGTTGTTTGCTTATTGATCCATCTATTTATATAGACTTTGGTTAGATATAATATATTGATTGTCAATGCCCTCTTTCCGCCGTGACTGAGCAAAACGGCTGTAGTGTAGGCATTTGCACCTTATTTTTCTATCATGTTATAGTTGACGTTCCTTTTATGCTGCAGGAATTAGATGAGCTTCATTCTGAATCCGGTAATCCTTCATTAAATAACAAGCTTCTAACTGATGTTCGTAATGAGACTAAGTTGCTGAACATTGAAGATGACGAATTAGCATCTGAAGATGAGTTTGATGGGATCGACCCTGCACTAAAAGAAGAACTCGATAGGTAACTTTTGATGCCTTCAGAAGTTTTCAATTACACACTAAACTCTCTACATGACGGGCTATTTTCTCTTCATGAATTAAAAGAGTAAAAAATTATCGCATCAGTATTTTGGATCCTGCTTGTTCTTGTAAATACCCAAAATCTAGAAATAAGTTGTTTGTAGGTTAGTTAGTTACATGCTATAGGTACAAGGGAGGATAAACGAGAATTTTCCCCAAATTTCTCCTTTTTATACGAATTAAAATGCTTGTCCTGGCTCTGGCTGCACGTTGCGGACTGAGTTAATAAATTTCAGATATTTCATTAATTAATATTGACTGTCCCCATAAGAATTTGTTCACTGAGAACTTCCATAATGACCAAACTTGCTCAACCTTCCGGTCTTCTACAATGCGCTATCCAGCCTCAAATCGAAAGCCTTACAACTTTGAACCTATGTAAGGACTATTAGGAAATCCTTAAAAAGTTAGTGAAGGAAAAGATATGATGCTTAACAAGAGAACTCTGAAGTGTAGTGTAGTAAGCCGTTTACAATTTCAATGCACGTAAGTCAGTCATCTATCTCGGCCCGATTTTTGACATGAAGATAAAATTTATATGGCAGTCTTTTCTACTTCTCACAAAACTGTTTCAGATGCTGCTCTCAAATCGAACACTATTTGTTACTGGTATATATGAAATGTGTGTTTTTTTGTTTGTATGATTGATCAGGGAAGTGGAAGATTTCGCGAGGAGGTTAAATTCAGATTGGCCAGGAATAATACAAGAAATACTCTCTCGAGGTCAGGAGCGAAGACCGCCTTTAACATTCAACGGGAATGGCTCCTTGAGAAGATATACAAGTAGGCTCCCCTCCTCGTTTTCAAAATGCAACTTGCATCTTTATTATTTGTTAGATATTGTCATTATGTCATATAAAAACATTGATTTTGACTCTGATCGGTACGTAAATTGTCACTGTAGTCGACGATATATTGAAAACAACGTACTTACTCTGATTCATCTCCTTCCCCAGGCTCACTTCAGCACCATAAATAATCCTAGAGGTACACATCAGCTTCACAATCTAGAAACCGACCCAGGGAACAGTTGGTACATCACAAACAGTTGGTTTTTGGTGCCAAAACTTCGAGTCGAGGCATACATGACAGCGGATTGACATCATCGGCAAATTTTTTTGACATTGTTAGAGATTCAATTTTGACATTTGAGTTGACCTCGACAGTAGACAATAAGGGAAAGAATGGTTCCAAGATGCCCTATACGAGCCAATTTTGCTTCTTTCTTCGTCATCTTTTACCCTTTCCTCCTTTCCCCGACAAGACTTTTACAGTTTTAGAGGGCTCTTGAGTCTCGTCTAGTCTTAAACCGTTGGATTAGAGATCACATTGGTGGAAAGTCAGCAGACAACAGCCAAGTGAGTTGAGTTGAGTTTGAAGTATGTAAATATCAACAGGTTTGATGGCTTCTTTACATCATTGAAAGCAAGTTTAAATCCTTTGTTTGTATACATTTCTGCACTATCAACGTCTTCCGATTTCTTTATAACTAGATGTCCAATCACCAAGCCAAGCGGATCAATGGAAAGTCCGACTGCAAAATCTTTGTAACGGTATCTGTTTTCTCGATATCTTTGTCGAAGATGATTTGAAATCGACAAGAAAGCCAGGATGATTACTCTTTTCATTATGAATTTTTGGTTGGGTCTGTCTATTAGGCTATAAGGATTTCAAGTTTTTGAGTATTTCGGATAAAAATACATGAACCATGATAATCAATCAAATTCAGGTATCCTAATATCTGAATTTCGGAGTTTTGGATTTCAGGACAGGTTTAAGATTATAAATTCTAAATTTTTTGGATTTGGGCAGTACTCGATACCCAATAGAATACCTAATTATTGGAGGACATCATCAACCAACTTCAAGTGGTTATTCTCTTAAATTAGAAAAACAGATCATCACACATAATCTGGACCATTACATACTCAATTCCTCTTCTAATATGAATATATATGTATCTATACATACACTACATTCCTGTTAATCGGCGGCAGTACACACTGTGCAACTCGACTATTGCTCTTCGGGTCGGAGACAAACATGCTGACACGGCCTATCCGGCTCGCCCCGCGTCCACAGATGCTTCAAATCACCTCTCTTCTTTCCTAACGTAATCAAGGTGCCTGAAACAGTTGCCAAACATTACATTTAGTGAGGGCAGATACACGAGAAAGAGAGACGAGGTTTCGTTGTTAAGGATGCGTACCGAGAGTGAAGGGTACGATGTAGAGCAACGCAGGTTGGCCATGGCCGTCCATTAAGTTGAGAGCCACATAAGTTATCAGAAGACCTATCATAAAGATTCAACTCGAAAAAATGAATCAGGTAACAAAATTGTCGATGAGCCAAAAAGAATAACAAATTTGTGGACGAAAGGAGTATTTGATCAAGAAAATCTCTCAATAAGGAAATTTTGTAACCAAATCTACACACATGATTATATTTTGTTCTATGAAGACGAAACTGAAGTTGCGTAGAATCGAGCCATACCTAAACCGTAAGCCAGCATCGCCCAAATAAAGTAACCGGATTTTAGGCTTTTCTTGGACAACCAGTCATACCTGCAAATATGAGAGAATATGAGACAATGCACAACACGACAATGAGCATTGCTACTCATAGAATCAAACCTAAGGGAAAATGTGACGAGCAGTCCAGGCAAGATGATGTCGCCAAATCCGATAATGCTGTATCCACCCCAAGGATCAAACATTCGAGGGATTTTTAGAAGCATTGGAATCCCGTCTTCACCACTTCCATCACCACGAGCCACCTGCAAGATTAGTGAGCCAAGATGTCCAAGTCAAGGTAATGCATAGTCTCAAACGGGCCGGGCCGTGACTCGTTGTATCTATTGGGAGAGAGAATTAGTTTGAAGAACTCACCACTATCATCACGCTCTTATGGAACCACCACTTGGAGACGAAGACCCAAAATATATCGTACAAAAACGCACAGCCTAGGAGAACCGTTCCCACCTAAGAAAGTCGAAGATGCATGAAGATGATAATCATAGCATCAAGAAACATCCATTTAAAGAATTTGATGTCTACTTCACTAAAACATAAAGCCAAAAACAAAAAAGTAGGTTCCGGTAGCTAAAATCATCGAGCAGTGATAGAGTATAGCAAAATCACCTTCAGATTTGGAACTCGAATTATCTGGAGAACGGTGATTATCAACGCAATACCCTGTCATGTAAAGAAGGAAACAAGTTTTTGTGATTCCTATAAGAAAAAAAACAAATATCGAAGACTAGTCTAAATTTTCAAAATACTCGAACCAGTATAAAGATAATAGGTGACTATAGTGTGAACAAATCTAGATAGCGAAAGACAGCCAATGTAGCTCGTTATTTGCTGGTTATGAGATGGAAACTGTAGCATTCATGGTAGAATAGTGTAAAAACCGAGACAATAAAGTCGCTATCCATAAAGAAAGGAGAAGCAGGTGATGAACCGTACAAGTATATCTTGACCAATCCAAGCGTAGGAGTTCTTGCGAAACACGGCCCATAGAACTGCAAAGGCTGTGCAGAATGGAGAAACGCCGAGTGTCAAATGTGACACAGCTCCCACGAAAGGTACTTTGACGAACGAGTCCGCAGCATGTTCAAACCATCTGAAACTATATTGAATTCTGCAAAGTTAATGCTTTGACAAGAAATCATAACCATATACTTGTTGAGCAAATGAGGTAGGAACCTACACTTAAGCAAAGGCGTTAGACGTAAAATGCGAATTCTAAATTAAAGGGCAGTCCCTCCACCCCATCACGAGAGGGACAATATGATAGAAAATATAGAAAACGCCAATATTTCATATTTTGAACAATAGGGTACGCACCATGATAATAGAGCCACCAGACATGTTTGCAATCCCTGCGGATTACAAGACAAGAATCAGCATCGACACTACATACTAAGTTTGCACAACCAAGTATGATAGCCTCTAGAAACTATTAGAATTCGTAAAAAAGAACAAAACGCTATCACTTCCACTGTTGCTATCTCCACTTGTGTGACTTGAGGATATTTTGGTAAAAGCAACTAAGTTCAAAGACAAACTAAGAAGTTGTATTTCTATCAACGTAAAACTAGCAGAAAAGATGAAAAGCACGGGTACTTTATCATACCTCTACACCACCTATGCAAAAGACAACCACGAGAATCTCAATGAATGTTGAAGACATCAACTTGTAGAGCATAATCAAGAAACACGAGGCGATCACAACGAACAAAATTGCTGAGGTTGTGTTGATGTCCACAACACCACTTGAACCGCCGGTTTCATCAGTGAGGAATTCATCAGAACCATCCTGCTAAGTTGACATTACATGCATGTGAGACAACCTGATCTCCCCCGAGATTCAACTAATTGGAATACGAATACGTGTTACCTTTAGGAGCTTGTCGTGCTCTATAGCTGCTTCTCTGGCACTCCATGCGGACCAATAAGATGCACATAAAATGGTACCAACAGCCATTAGCCATAAGAACACTTCAGCCACATCAACCTCCGGTCTTTGTGGAGAGTACATCTGAATGGATACTGGAAATAACAGAAAGCCCATCAATAACGATGTACCAATCTAGGTTGAAGTAAAGCATCTATCTAGCAGTAGCACCAGAACGACGTAGAAGCCAATTTGAATATCAAGAGATTTCAAACACGCATATGATTACCATGCGAGCTGTTCTTCATACTTCCTTTCAAGCTTTCACCAGCATCTTGCGGGAGCATGACAACAGGTATACCGACATGTACATCAGTTTCGTTTGCTTCGCAAACCATCTTGAATAGTTCTGAAAATAAAAAGACCATCAAGAGGGACCCATGTCAAATCAGCGAGGATATCATGCAAAGCATTTGTTAATCAATTCCCCTCGATAGGATCCTTATGAAAACAATTACAAGAATGTGGTACAACAGCAATACTGTGATCTATACTAGTGTAAACATTTATTGCAATGAACTCTATAATAGAAAGAACCAAGACCAATGGTAAAGAGAGAGCAAAAACCTCTCTCGTTGTTTATGATGAGTAAAGCAGAAGCCCCAGCATCTTCAGCAACATTTCCTTTGGTGACAAAACTACAACTACCCCGGTGTACCAAGATAACCTCGCCTGCAAGCTGAAGAGCACAAATAGATCTAAAGATCAGCCGCAGTATGAATGAGGGCTTGACAGAAAGTCAGGTAGAAAGTTATGGCACTATCACATGAAACTCATTGTGTTGACATTTGAGTATAAAATTTGGAAGGAAGACATAGATACCTTATTCTTAGGTGTACTACAACAATCAGGAGGGTCTGCAAGAGCAAGTTTAGTCTGGCTGGCACGCTTTTCTTTCGATTCCAATGACTTTCCAAATCGTGCGCCAACACCCACAAACTCAGCCATTTCTTTGCCATCTACCCAAACTGGTACTTTAACCTAACAAAGAAACAAATTGCACTGAATACACATGTAACTGAAAACCCGGTTTAGATGGCATGATGCACGGATATGCGGAGGGGAAGCATGGAGCTTTAGATAAGGGGGATTCAACATATCCCAGAACACCAAAAATGATTCTTCAATAAAACTCAGGTGATTCGTGCAGGACACATACTTAGATGGTAAGTAAAGACTCCAAGAGAATTCAAATAAACAAAAACAACATTAAAACCTCGAGTTCCCTTATTCTCTAACTTTAATGGTAATCAATAGATCATATCTCAAATGGTCAAAAGCACTACTAACTTCAAAATCAATACTTTAAATACATTACACCAAAAAGGGGATTTCAAGATATAGAAAACATCTCCCCAGTTACAACCTCGGAGAAGAAAAAACAGAAACATAAGTAATACATTCTTTCAAGAATCAGTCAACCGCTCCCAAACTGTTGAAGAACGCAAACCACAAATAACTATGCCCAATAAAAGAAATGGAAACAATAAATAAAATTACAAAAAATTGTGGAGAACAGAAAGAACAGTGCAGAACAGAAAGCTTATCACCTAACAAAACGAATAAAATTGAAAATAGAATGATAAAAGATAAGAGTTTTACAAGCACAAAATTGTTCTCACAACCCGGCCTCTTCGGCGCAGTATCATCGTGGTGAACTATATCACCTGCAAACACAACAGAGCTGCAAAACAAAGCAGCAACTGCAAAGAAAGAGCAGTAGAGACCACTGTTCCTCAGCTCCATCAGCTCAAAGATTGACAAAATAAAATTGTAAAGAATTCGAGAAATTAATTATTCTTGAAGATCAAAGAAGAAAAGGGGTCGATCAATTTTCTAACTTGCCCATGGAATTGAAATTTCTGGGGATTAAAGTTTATCAGATGTGAAGTGGGAGACAAAGAGCAGATGAACTTAGATATGTACGAAGGACGTAAGAAAGGGGTGGAGAAAAAGTTACAAGAGACTCTCGTTGGCTTCTCTTTTCTTTCTTTTTTTCCTTATTTGTTCTTTTACATTATTCATTTTTCTTTTCACTTTTTTTACAACAGCGGCGCCGTGTTTTAACCGTTGAACTGTTTTCAACTTTATTGACTTTGGCCGTTTCTGTGGCGGCGCGTGAGGCAAACGCGTTGTCGAGCCTAACCATGTGCTTATCATTTATGCAAGTCAGTCAATTTACTTTGCAAAATCCAATCACTATTTTCTATATCTCGCAAAATGCACGTGGAAATTAGATTTATGGGGTGAGAATTTGGACCGAATCTTGTACTCAGTTCCAACTTTCAAAATTCACCAACTTTACGAAATTAGTTTAGTTTAGAATTTGGGGAGTTCAAAATTTCCAAATGTCCCGAATTTCTCGAAACGGGATCAAAATATCCAAGTTTATAATGTTAAAAAATAAAAAATGGTTGATTTTCCATTTTAACTTTTTAGTAATTAGGGTAATAATCTTAATACATAATTTTAAAATTAAATTTATAATTAAAATTAAATTCGAAGATTTTAAATAGTTCATATCAAACTTTGAATTTCGAATCTTGTTAGAACTCAAGTCGAGACGAGAATGGTCTGAATCCGAATCTTAAATTATCACCCCTATTTAAAACTCATTTATAAGCTTATAAAAAAATAACAGTAGATTGATTCGAAAAATTGCATAATTTTTCCTCAGTCTATCTTATTTCTTTTTATTTTTTATTTTTAAAAAAAATGATTCATTAATTTTTGTACGGAAGCCCAATGGGTATTTAAAATCGGCCCATTAAGCAAAGTAAGTCGGTCGGCGATCTGATTTAGCCCATCACTGCACTTTCTCTTAACTCTCAACACTTTTATTCAGTTCCGATTCTTTGCGTAGAAACGACGCCGTCGCTTCGTCGGAATATCACCTGCCTCTGCGGCGGCTCCGCCGACAAGTCTAGGTATCATATTATTTTAGCTAGTGAGATAATCGTTAATTTATTGCTAGATTTTTTCCATTTATTCTTCTTTTTATTTTATTTTTCTAAGCGAGGTAAAATCGTAGGGTTTGTTTGTTCATTGATACGGTAGTGAAGTTTTAGTATTTCTTAGAGATTTGATTGTACCGAATGAACTGGCAATTTCAGTTTCGGGTGGATCGAATAAGTTTTTTTTTTTTTTTTTCTTTCTTAATGTATAAAGAATTGTTAATGGCAATATGTGGATGTGTATACCTATTCATGGGGGGTGGTTTTTCGGTGGGAGTTTGAATTTGGCTTAGCTCAGATGGGAGATGTTAATAGGACCGAGTCGAGCATGTTGGGTTTAGTATGACTGTATGAGCGGCTACATAATAATAGGAAGGTTCTTATTTCTTCATTTTGCTGAATAATTGTAGTCCCTCTTTGTTGAAGGCTTCACAGGTTGAAGGATTATGTTCTTTTCGAGGTTTTGTAAGCTAGGAGTTCGTGCCATCAAGAACTTGGAAAAAGGTATGATTTTTAAACTTTCGGTTAATGTGTTTTTCATATTGAACTGAATTAATCTCTTCACTCTCTCTCTCTCTCTCTATTGAATGTCTGAAAAATGTGTTTTTACCAAATAAGGAGATGTTCTCTTACGTCTGGCTTTGTCATATTTGTATGACTGTAGTTATAATGTTTTATACGTATGAAGATCTTATAGTGTGTAACATGAGATGTAAAGCTCAAAACTGAAGTTGCGTGTGATTTTAAACATGAACCTCTCTTGATTTGATGGAGATATTTTGATGGCCTTCTATTTGTTTTTGTTGTTTTGCAGCTCCTACTCTAACAGCGAGGAGTTCATACTTACCCAAGGCTCATAATCAGTATTTAGGCTCCCTGGTCAGTGCATTTGACCTTTTCCATCATTAGCTTGAGCTTCTCGTTATGCTTATTGGCTATTAATTTAGTTTAGCTACAGTTCAGTTTATATACTTAATACTTGGGTATATGCTTCATGCTTGAATCAGTAAATTTGGAGTTTGTGGTTAATTGGGCTTCCACCTTAATGGGAAAGGAACTTCTAGCTGTTAATGGCTTCAAATAAAACAGTAAATTATGATAAAGCAGGACAGACCACAACTCAAAATGCTAAATGCACATATGAGGAGTTGTGCAGCTGTAATTAAACATAATCCTGGAAGACAGATGCTGGGAATGCATTTTTCAATTTTATGATATCTAATTTAGATTTGTCAAGAAAAATAGAAAGAATTAAACATGACAGAATTTTGTTATCATCTTTAGTTGTGTGGATTTTTCACTGTTTGATCTTTTCCATGCTTCTAAACCTAATACCTTCCTCTTTCTATCTATGTATTCAGAGACATGAATCATTTTGCAGTTCAACAGCTCAAACCGACGCGATGCAGAAAAATGAAGAAAAGGAAAAGTAAGTCTTTTGAACTTAATATTGTTACCGTGCTTTTTTATTTCCTTCAAATGGCTAATTTGAGTACTGATCAGTGGTCCTGTAAAGCACTTGTCTTGTTTACTTGACACTCAATTGGTGCATGATCAGTTGAGCATCCATGTGATGTTAAAGACTCTTGATTTTAATATATACCATCATGCTCTCTTCATTCCAACATTACAGAATAAATGTGACATTTTTCGATAAAGATGGAGAAGAGATGCATATAAAGGTCCCAGTTGGAACATCGATGCTAGAAGCTGCACACGAGAATGACATAGAACTTGAAGGTAAACTTCTCATTGTTTTACAGCTAAGTGGTATGTTTCAGAATTGGCTATCTCATTAAAATAATACTTGTGAAGTACACATGCTATTCCTTAGTCCTTATTTGTTCTAGCAATTGCATGAGCAAAATCAACTGAACTATCTGTATTCCGTGAATTCATTGAAGGAGCATGTGAAGGGTCTCTTGCTTGTTCCACTTGTCATGTTATCGTGATGGTGAGAAATACGAACCTTCTCTTGTCTTGCTTTATGATCTACAATTCTCTTCATCTTCTTAACTTTCTTGGAAATAAACGTGGAGCCTTCATTACTCATCACTCTAATAATATGTTGTGTTTGGCAGGATGTGGACCAGTATAACAAATTACCTGATCCAACCGATGAGGAAAACGACATGTTAGATTTGGCATTTGGCCTATCAGAAACGTAATTCTCTTGCCCCAACATCAATCATTGGTATTTGGTCTGCCACTTATCTAACATCCAGTTACTTTTCTGCAGATCTCGTCTAGGTTGTCAAATTATTGCCAAACCCGAACTTGAAGGACTTCGTTTAGCCATCCCTGCCGCCACACGCAACTTTGCTGTCGATGGTTATAAGCCAAAGCCTCATTAGGTCATATTCTTCAATATATTGGATCAAAATAAGCCCTTTCCGTGGACTGGCAATGGCTGATGATCATCAAGCTGCTTCGGGATCTCTGTGTTTCGTCGCCATAGAAGGCTGCTCTGAGAACTAAAGTATATTGAACATTGTGGTAAATGAGATGATCCATTTTTGAAGCAGAATTTCTTTTATCATGTCATCGAGTTCATGTAATATTCAGATCCAATTTATTACCCTCTAAAGTTGAGAACTTTGGTACTAACCAAACTTTTGGATCATTCTTCAGTATCGTGTACATAAAATAAATGAGGCATAATTCAAGGAAGTTGAAATTTAGATAATCTAAGAGCATGAAAACTTGGTTCTAACTTACACATAACAAAATCATATAGCTTTTCAAATGTCAACATCATCCATATAACAAAATGGAAGGAACACTCCACTCTGAAGGCTGCAAGCAATCAAGAGAAGTAAAAAACTATGTGTGTGTGTGATAAGCCTATGTAACATTTGTACAGAGATTTGAGTAGAAGAAAACGCGTCGTTTAGCGCAGACGAGACCCGGACCTAAGCAAGGAAGGGTTCAAGGTTGGGACATCCACTCCTGTATTGCAGAACGAAGAGTATGGTTTGGCACGAGATTGCAGTGTGGAAGCTTTAGGTTAGTCATGGGCGACGTATCGTGGCCGCTCTCGAACCATCCCTTGATAGCTTCTGATTCGTACGTGAACCCATCTGCAGCAACTACGGGGTCTTGCATGATTTCCTGCATTCAGTGATCCTCAAAATTAATAAAAGCTTGCACCTTCAATTGCATAGATTGGTTTCAAGATTCTTGCAAAAAATTTGTCACTCATTTTCCCTTATGACCCTCCCACATTATCTATGTTGTCTATAGACTGAAAATAGATATGATTGAGTATTCGAAGGATTAGACGATCAGATAAGTTTATAACTATTCCTGCCGAAATTAAATTGAGTAGAGACTGAATAAGGTGTCTAGGAACCTGGAAGATGGGGCAGATAAAGTATGCTGGAATCTGGCTCTGTTCTTGGGAACCAAAGCGAAGAGACGTAACGCCACAAAATCTTTTCATCGGTTCGAGCATCCTCCACACCTCAGAGGCAAGATCTGGACGAGAGCCACGGTTTTTGTCAGCACAGCTGAGGGCGAGGTAAGCTAACTGCTTTGCTTGCACGAATGGCCAGTCGCCAGCCGTTGGATCGAGTATATCGTTCAAATTCCCATTATCTAATGCACACTGGACATCTTTTGTTAACCCCAGTGCAGGTTTTCCTGTCAACAACTGCAATAATATAATTCCGAAGGAATAGACGTCGGACTTTGAAGTAAGCTCCCCTGTCGCGAGGAATTCTGGATCCATGTATATAATCGTTCCTTTCGGGTTGGTCCTCCAAAACAGCGTCGTGTAATCTGATGCTTCATCATGAGGGAGCTTCCGACATATTCCAAAATCGCTGAGCTTGGATACGAAGTTGGCATCAAGCAGTACATTAGCAGGCTTCAGATCACCATGGACAACTCCCTCAGGGCGGCAAGAATGCAAGAAAATCAGAGCGGAGCATAGCTCTGCTGCAATACGGATTCGAGTCTTCCATGACAATGGAGGTGTATTGTTTTTGCAAGTGAGGCGATCTTCTAGGCTTCCATTGGGTAGAAACTCGTAAACGAGTGCCCAAGCTTCCGGGCAGGCTCCAACCAATGTGATTATGTTTGGATGCCTCAACTTGCTCAGTATATTTATCTGAAACAAGTGTTGGATCATTACTAAAAGTGTATGCTAGAAAAGGGTAAATAAGAACAGCTTATTACCTCCTGTTGAAATTCAAAAGGCCCTTGTGAGCTATTCGGATGTAACATTTTGATAGCCACCTGGGTGTGCCGAAGGTCCGCCCGGTATATACTTCCGTAACCTCCTTCACCGATCTTCATGGTTTGGCTAAAGCGAGCCGTTGCCTCATCGATTTCCAAGAAAGAGAATTCCGAAAAGAATTGAGATACAGAAGAACTTGATGCTTCCTCAGCTTGTCTTTTCCTCAGATCCTCAGCCACCTTGAGGGCACTATCTCTGTCAACCTGCAATTCATCTCTTTCCATTTTGTACTTCTGCAGAAGTTCGACCGCAGAATACATCTTTTGTTCCAGATGCTCTACCATCTTATCCGAATCTGCAATCTGACGCTCTAGCGACAGCTTCTGCTCCTGCGCAGCTCTGAGCTCTTCCATGACTTCACCTAGTTGCCATTTTATATTCTCAGCTTCTTCTCTAGCTCTTCCAAATGCTCCTTCAATTTCTCTTCTGCGTCGTTGCTCTTCCGAATACATTGCCTCGGATGCTTTTGCCTAGAATATCAGATAGGAGAAATTACAGCAGAAAAACTAGAATTATATAAGATAACATACTTAAAAGAAACACAGTGCATGCCTCGGTCCTCTTGTGTCTGCAAAAGAAACTACTCCCCCCACGAAAAATGTACTTTTATTACCCGTTTGGACCGTCCATAAAGTGTGCAATACAATTTCCTTTTTTAAACATAGTCCAACAAAACTCAATATTTTAAACGTGAAATATATTCTATTTTGTGGATCCATTTCTCCACTAAAAACACACTTTTCAACTTTTTCTTAAAACCTGTGCCAACTCCCTTAGAACACACTTTTCGTGGACGCAGAGAGTAGCAGATAAGAAAACAGTGCGGTGCTTAGACTTACTCGGCGAAAAGCATCGATAGAATCTTTTTCGGCTTTCTTACGTCTGACTGATTCCTCATAAGCTTCTTTCCGGGAACTTTCTGCTTCCTCTACATATTGCTCGAGCCTAGCATAAAGTTTATCATCCGTTTCGCCATCCTGATCAAGCCCATCATCAACTAGTAAGAAAAAAAATGCGAATACCTTCGCTCCACACAAGTTCAAATAACTTATTGCAGAAAACTTCCAGGGATTTCAGGGACAATAAATGTAAACAGCTCTGTTTTTCTGGGACACGAAGAGTTACGATTTACAAATGTTGCTTATGTAAGACGACTCTATTATGCACGAGTCATATACTTACTATTGCACTGGATGCCGCTGAGGCTGAATGGAACTCCCCATGGTTCTGCTGAAACATGGATACCTCCCGAGTGCTTGAAAGGGGGTTTACGGCCAATTCCTCAATTACTTCACTAGTTGAATACGTAGAAAATCGTGAACCTGCTGCTAAAGGTGTTCTCCTCGACTGATTTTCCCAGTCGGAGTGACCTTCTCCATTCAAACTTCTACAAGGGGAACCTCTTCCAGGGCTCCTAAAGTGCACACTGTTAATTTCAGATACGCCCCTACGATGATTCATAGCTGAACTTTGAAGCTGCATTCGACCCTGTTCCCCTGTTGCAACTGAGCGTGATCTCCAGTTCTCCACAGCTACAGAATTTGGACTTGCTTGAACTGGGGAGGAGTCTACTTCTGTGTTGGTTCCATCTAATTTACTTACCCTATACAGAATTGAACCATACAGATAGTAATCAGATGGTGGAAATTGAATCAGGCTTGTCATGCTACAATCACACTAGGAAAGTCGAATTGCAGGTGTCTCGAGTAATACAGCACTATCATGTACCGTGTATATATGTGGTTGCCTTTGCATATGAACCAAATGTGACAGAAGGTAGATGCTTCCGAGCACACATGGATCGCTTTCTTAGACTTGGGCTCCTTCATTTTTCTGAAATTGTTGATAACAAAGTGTCGAAATCACATACATACATACGCAACTGACCAAAGGAAGAAACAAATATTGAGTGTTTTGTACGGTCATATTCAAAAAAGAAAAGAGTACACTTTTGTGGACGGCCAAACGGATAATAAGAGTACACTTTTCGTGGACAGAGAGGGTATGAGTCAAGACTATATTCGATACATGATCAAAATTGTTCAAGAAAGTTCCTGATTATTGCATTGTATGGCCAAAGCATATTACGAAAGTACCTCGAATAAGATTTCTCAGCTGCTGCTCCCATAACAAGCCATTTTATCTCATGTTCGTACACGAGCTGAACTATGCCTTTCTCAATAGAGTCCATTTCTTTCCATACTTTCTCAGCTCTCACCTAAATAAGCAAGACATATCAGAGCTATATCGAAACAGGTGGATGTCATTATTATTTCCAGATGAAAGTAAGAGTACAGGACAGCCTATCATAGGCTATAACAGAAGACTGTTGATGAAAGATGGAACTAAAAGTGTAAAGTGGTAGATACATGAGTGTGTTGCATGAGAGTTTCAGGAGAAAGGAACTTTGAGAAAACAAAATGAATGGTCCATACCCCTGATCCTTCACAAATCCGGATATATTTGTCGATAATCGTAAGCATCTTGTGTCTATCATCTTCATGATATGCTTTTACTTGACTTTCTTCCAACCTACTAATTGCAACCTTAGTACCCACTGCAAACCAATAACCAGAAGGGTGTTCAGAAATTTAGAGTTATGATGCTTCTAAAACACGAGGGTACGCAAACATCCGAACTACATCCCTGGATTAGACAAGCAAATGTTCAAATGCAGTTTTCTCTTTCAGGACGATACAAGCCCTTTGAAAACGCTTGCGTCGTCCAGATGTAAACAATATCATAACGATGATGGGAAGGCAGTAGAATAAAATCGACCTAAAGCTAGATACGTTTGATTATTGTTGATCAACGCAGAATCAGAGTGATATATGTTGAGGAATGACGATCAATAGGAGGAAAGTAGGCACATGAAGGGGAAAAAGAACTCCAACAAAGAGTTTAAAGCCACTGAAGTGCAATTATAAAACAGAAAGAGATGAACTTCAATTTCCTTTGGAAAGAAATAAGAAGCCTAAAACTCCCATTCTCATAACACCTAACCAATATGAATTCACTAATCACATATTCACATATACAAAAGACGGTCCAATCAAGAATCCCAAAAAAGAAAAAGCCAATTTTGAAGCTATCCTGGAACTAGGGCTATAAACAAATACTGCTACTCACAAGCTATTCGAGACTCGACTCGAAAAAAAACTCGTTCAAAACTTGATATTTTTATCGAGCTCGAGCCTAACTATGTTCATGAATTTGTTCGTGCTCATTTGTTCATGAGCATTTAATCGAGCTTGCTCACGAACCTTCCATTGAGCCTTTAATCAAACATTCGATCATAGTTCAGTCTCAAGCTAAAATAGTTAATTTTCTAAAATAACAAATTTATACGAGCTTGAATTCGAACACGAACTTGAGCTCGAGAACCATTAATATTAATATCAAACTAGCCAAGGTCGAGCTCGATAATATTATCGAGCTTCCCACCAGCTTACATCCCTACCTGCAACCACACACACAAAAACACACACAAGACCAATCACAAAACCAAGAAACCAGTACATATTGCACCAAAAAAAGAATCATGGAGCATAAAAAGAAAGCAACTTTGCAACAACTGAATACTAACTGAATGGAATAGTCTGAGCTGGTTGATGAATATGAAGAATACAAATCTTCATCCCTCTCGAATTATGCAAAGCCCACATTAGCGTTCTCTCGCTCTCCTTCACATCTTTCCCCAAAGCCACATACATCATCTCCTCCCTAAAACCCAGACACGCCGTCCTTCTCGGCTCCAATTCCTCCACAATTTCCTGCAAATCCCTCATACTTCCTGCGCTCCTCACACTCAAATTCGGCGACAGAGCGATCTCCGGGTACCGAATTCTGTTAACGGCGCCCGGAATCTCCACCAAAGCCATTGCAGTGTCTCGAATAGAAAGTACAACTATATGAAAGCGGTTATTTGTCTTGAATCGTTTGACATTTATAGAAATTGACGATGGGGCAATTGAATACGGGAATAAAGAAAGCAACTTGTTTGGAGATTTAATGATAAACAATGTTTGATGAAAGTGTTGGGAATTGAGATGGTTTTTTGTCTCGGTGAAGTGATTGGGAGAAGTCAGCCAATCAGTTATCTTGCAGTGAGAAGCATTGAAGAAAGAGTTCCTTCGAGACCAAGGAGCTCTGCCTCCATTAATGGACTCAAATTTAGTTTATTGTTGAAGAAGATTACTAAGTATCGAAGACTGGTTTAGTCGTCTGTAATAAGACCTTTTATTTTAATTATATTTATCTTATATTTTACTTTTTAAAATTAAAAATAAATTAAACGTAACACTTTACTTGATTTTTATTTGACCTTTCTAAGTTACTAGAAAATAGGAATATAATTACAAGATTCATTAACTTAAATAAGTCTTCATTGTATGTTGATAAATGGAAATTATTTAAAATATATGAATGATTAAAATTTAAAATATTTAACAAAGTTAATTACATAATAAAACATTCAACCAGATTAAATTAAAATAAATTTGATTTGTATGGTTTGATTTTATTATTTTTTTAATTTAAAATTTAATAATTAAATATTTCAAAATTGATATTCCCTTTATTTTGATAATAACGACTAATGTTAATAATAATCATAATCGATTTTTTAGATAAAAATCAACATGTTAAGTAAGTGTTTATTAATTTTTGTATAATACATAATTATTAAATATTTGGTGTAAAAATAAATTAATCAGTTATTATTCAGACTAGGGAGTATGTACCATTATATATGGACTGAATTTTAAACTCGTTATCATCCCTAATAGTTAGTTCCCAAGACTTTGTGCTCTATAAATCATAAAGATTATGATATTATGTCAGTTTCTAATTAATAGACAACATCTATTTAATAATACAATCATATAACGCGTTTTCTTGAATTATTTTTGATGATATTTTTTATTTATTAAGATGCATGTCAAAGCCATTGGTGAATATATCCATTGATATTCCACTCTAGTATAGGAATATTCTTATTCCCACAAAGATATACTCTTTACTAAATCGTCGCATATGGCCTGCATAGTTATCTATTTTGTTTAAACAGTGCTTATCTTGTCAAATTTAAGTAATAAAATCTTAAATATTGTTTTATATGTCTTATTATTATTGACCCAAAAAAATAATAAAATATTCAATGTTTTAATCGAACAATGCGACTAGTATTGAGACAGAGGGAGTAGTATAACATTAGTTAATGTCTTGTTGATAGAACAACTCATATATTTACAACGGGTGCAATTTAACATATTTGTAATTGATGTAGCAATATTACATAATATTGAGTAAGTATACTAAGCATTATGGTTTTTTCTTTATTATTTTTATTTCTTTTTATTTTATATTAAATTATATTGTATTCAATAAACATTACTCGTAAAGTGAAAATTAATAAACTTTTATAGAAAATTTTATTTTTTATCCATGCAACGTACCATATCAATCACACAATCACACAAACGATAAGTTGAGTCTGTCACAAGTGCGAGAACGGGTGTTTACGTTGAATAACAATTAATACTAGTTTATAGATATATTATTAAAGTAGTTCATTAAATTAATTTATGATGATATGTATCGATAAACATGCTTGGAAAAATTGGCAGCAGCCCTAAGAATACAATGTGTAATTATTATTGTAACTTAGATAGTGTTATTAGTCAATCCATGGAGGAAATTTATTGGAGTACTTGCGAAGTAAAAGCCCCTATTTTTTTTTTTTTTTTTTTTAAGTAAAAGCCCCTATTTGGTTAACGTTTGATTTCATTTAAAAAACACTCATTTTGGCAAAGAAGTAAGCACATAATCCCTTTTCAATCGTTTTATCATTTTGGTTCGTCCACAAAATTATTACTTTACTGCTATCTTTTTTTCTTTTTTGGTAAATGATCTTCTCGTTACACGCAACATAATTAAGAACGAAAAATAAATTGAGACCACAACTTCAACATTAATCTGCTTACAAGCTTGCTTCAACATTATAACAGACTAAGATTTCCTTGATTGCAGTACACCAAGGCAATCAAAAACACAGCAAACTCTTTTACCAAAGGTCAGGAGATTGGAAATCAGTAAAGCAAGACATCCAGAAACTGGACTTGCTTGAACAGGGGAGTCTACCTCTGTGTTGATCCCATCCAATTTACCTTCCCTATGTAGAATTGAATCACATATATAGTCATCAGATGGTGGAAACTGAATTAGGCTTGTCATGGTGCAAATCATGAATCAACCACAAATGATCAGGTTCACACTCTCTATTCATAACAATATTACTAGGGAAGTATACCTTGTATATATGAGGTTGCCTTTGCATATGAACCAAATGTAACAGAAAGTAGATGCTTCCAAGCACACATGGATTGCTTTCTTAGACTTGGGCTCCTTCATCATTCTGAGATTATTGATAAAAAGTGTTGAAATCGCATACATACACAACTGACCAAAGGAAGAAACAAATGTATGTCATAAAGCCAAGCAGACTAGCAAATGATCATATGGTATGATGTTCTTAACACTATCTGATTCACCCAAATACACAGTGAAATTGAGAAAATGGTTGCAGTTTTCTGAGCATGGAGTCCATATTACTCAGAAGATTGGCTATCAAACAGTATAAGGAGATCTAGAGTACTATGAGTTATATAGCCTTGATTGGATACATGATTAACATTGTTCAAGAAGATTCCTGATTATTGTATTGTATGGCCAAAACATATTGCAAAGTACCTCGAATAAGTTTCATCAGCTGATGCTCCCATGACAAGCCACTTAATCTTATGTTCGCCCACGAGCTGAACTATGCCTTCCTCAATAGAGTCCATTTCTTTCCATACTTTCTCAGCTATCACCTAAATAAGCAAGATGAATCAGATGAAAGTAAGAGCACATGGCAGCCTATGTCTATCATAGGCTATAACAGGATATCTGTTGATGAAAAATGGTGCATGGATGACCATCCGCCTGCTAAATAATCCAACCATGGTAAGTCTATTTACTGATATAAAACATGAAAGAATGGTCCATACACCTAATCGTTTACAAATCTGGATATACTTGTCGATAATCTTATGCATCTCCTGTCTTCTGCTTTCATGATATGCTTTCACTTGATTATCTTCCAACATGCTAATTGCAATCTTAGTACCCACTGCAAACCAAGAAAACAATAAAAAGTGTTCAGAAATTTATAGTTATGTTTCTAAAACAAACACGAGGATACGCAAACATAAAGATTAGACAAGCCAAATGACAAAGGACCTCCCTTTTGTTTGCTCTCAAAATTTTGTTGAGCTGCAGTTTTCTCTTTCAGGATGCAAACAACTATCATAACGATGATGGGAAGGCAATACGATGATAAAATCAAACTACAACTAGATCTGTTTCATTAATGTTACTCTGTGCACAAACATGGTGATATGTGTGAAAGAATTACAGTCCATATGAGAAAAGTAGGCACCATGAAGAGGAAAAATAAAGACAACAAAGAGTTTAAAGCCACTGAAGTGCAATTATAAAACATAAAGAGATGAACATCAATTTCCTTTGGAAGGAAACAAGAAGCCCAAAACTCCCATTCTCATAGCACCCAACCAATATGAATTCACTAATCGCACATGCAAATACAGTCCAATCGAGAATCCCAAAAAAGAAAAGGACAGTCTGAAGCTATACTGCAACAAACAGCTGAACACACACACACACACAAGGCCAATCACAGAACCAATAAAACAGTAAACACATTGCACCAAACTTATAATTAGGAAGCAGAAAATGAAGGAATTCTGCAACAATTGAATAGTGAATACTCACTGAATGGAATAGTCCGAGCTGGTTGGTGAATATGAAGAATACAAATCTTCATCCCTCTGGAATTATGGAAAGCCCATATTAGCGCTCTCTCACTCGCCCTTACATCGTTCCCCAAAGCCACATACATCTTCTCCTCCCTTAAACCATTGCCCCTCACACCCAAATTCGGCGCAAAATCGATCTCCGGGTACCGACTTCGGTTAACAGCGCCCGGAATCTCCACTAAAGCCATTGCAGTATCTCGAATAGAAAGTACAACTAAATGAAAGCGATTACTTGTCTCGAATCATTTGGCATTTATAGAATTTGATGATGAGGCAGTTGAATATGGGATCAAAGAAGGAAACATGCTTGGACATTTAAGGATAAACAAAGTTTGCTAAAAGTGTAGGGAGATTGGGATGGTTTTTGTCTCGATGGAGTGATTGGGAGAAGTCAGCCAATCAGTTTCTCGTAGTGAGAAGCTACGAAGCATGAGGAGAAGGAGTTCTGCCTCCATGAATGGACTGAAACATAGTTTTTAGAGCATAGTGTTAGTTATTAATATGAATAAATAAATATAGGAATATTATTATGCCCACAGTATACTCTTTACATTAATGTACTCCCACGTCCTGCATATTTGTTTAAGCAACGTTTATTTTGTCAAATTATTTCATAGCAAATGAACTATTTAATTAATTAATTATATTAAAATTAGAAGAAAACGATATATTAATTGGTCATGGGTCAATATCTCATATTTTTAAGTAAATATTTTTTTATAAAATAAAAGTATGTAATTTTACCATTAACTTTAAAGGAAAGTAAGTTATTGGTATTTGTTTTACTAAATTTATTCGAGAAAAGTAGCAGCTGAAGCTCATAGCAGGCTAGCGGCCCAAATATAAAAGGCTAATGTCGGGGATGGGCCCAATAATTTCGGTTCATTCCCGCCAATTCATCAATTAGTACGGCTATAAAAGCTTACAAACGGAAAGTTTTTGTTTCGCTCCATTTCATCGTTGCTCACTGCCTTCGGATACAAGAAGAAAGCTCTCAAAAGTTCGATTCATTTGAAATTTGGCTTTGCAATTGCGATCTCGCGTGGAGTTGCATTTGCGATCTCACATGAAGCTGAAGATCAATAAAGCTTGCGACCTCAGCTCCATCTCCGTTCTTCCCCCACAATCGAGGTATGTTTCTTCTGCATTTCGTATGTGGTTGCTTATGAGCTGTAATTTTTAGCACGATTTATAATTTTGGATTAGTATATGCACTTACGTAGCATAGTCTCTCACTGCGTAAACCATCTCTACGATTTATAATGTTTGATTGTTTCTTATGTGGTTTCATTATTTTGGATTTTGGTGCGATCTGGTGTGCTTGGGAGTATGGTGATTATGTTTTGTGCTTCCGATGGATTTAATGTGACATAAATTGTGTATTGATGAATTTAACCCGGCGACGGTCGATATAGCGAGGCTTTGGGTGCAGATAACGTGATGTGATTGTTGCGTGGGTGTTGTGAGTTTTATGCTGCCATGTTACATGTAGATACTTTAATTTATAGCACGATTTATAGGTGGATGATTTGCGTCGATTAGTTTAAGTTTTCTGCTATGAACTTATGAGAAAATGTAGATATTGTAAGATAATTGCACCAAAATTGGTGGAAGAGTTTAAATTTTCGAGTGAAATGTTGATGTGATTTTGAATTTTTGTTTGGAATCTGTTGAATCAATAAGGAGATCTAGTGGAGTTTCCAGTGGAGTGGAGTCTTCTTCAATCTTCGGCAGAAGCCAAACAACATCACAGCTTCGGTCGCAACAATCTCAGCTGTCACTTTCTCAAGGAGTTTCTTCTCAGCAGCATGGCCTCTTGTCTCAGTTTTCACAGAATTCTCAAGACGAATTCCTGGCTAATGAGGTGGTGATGCACATGATGTTTGTAGGTGTTTGCATATTTAAACTCATATATGCATGTATATATTGTATAGCCGTACTTCGTTGTGTGGTTTGTAATAAAATATTAAAGATGATACTCTGTCTGAGATGAGATGGTTTATAATAAGTATTTTTCAGATGTATTTGTTTGCATCTGTAGACACAAATACACAACACCTTTTCCTTCTTAAGAAACACCAAAATGGAAGAGTGGAATAAATTCTTCATTAAATAGTTTGCTTGCTTAGTTTTATATTCACATTGATCTTGCTAAGTTTCCTTTGATTTTAAAACATAGAAAGTAGGTACTCAAGAAAGAGAGAGTTCAGCGAGGAGGACAAGCTGCTTGCCTTTAATCGAATCTACACGAGAAGAGAATCAGATGATTGCATCTAGAGCTTCCAACAACTTGATTCGCAAGTGGTCCAATCAAGAATACAAATGTAAGACTCACACCTTGACTGTTAATTGCTGCCTGGAGTTAGAAAGTATATACATGCCCTAAGCATTATTTGATTGGTTAAAACTTTATATCAAGAAGTTCTACTGGAGTTACAAGTCTGACAAATAAAGCAACTGTACGTCCATGAAAATCTGAAAATTCTAAATTCTGAATTTGAGGTGGAGCCTTTGTGGGAAAACAAATTTAAATCACATCTTATGTTAATTTATTAATGGTATACACTAATGAAGGAAATATTATTCCTTGTTACTCAATGACTACTTATCATAAACAGGTAATACTAAAGAAGAATTTGAACACAAAATTGGAATGATAGAAACATCATTGAGCAGGCTTGGACTGATCTTGGACTCTGTTCAGGGTGACATCATGCAAGCAAACAAGGGTACAAAAGAGTTAGCATTAGAAAGTAAGTATACAAAACTGACTTTATTGAAAGATTTTATTCAGTTCTCCTTGAAATCTTGAGTGCTTCAAATGATGGAGAATGGTATCTAATAGTTATCACCTTGTAAGTCATTACTTGTTTGTCATGCTTGTTCAGCAAAAGACATGCGGCAGAAATTGAACGCCCTTGATGACTCACTGCAGCTGATGGTAAGAAGTTTTCAGCAGTCCCTCATGAAACTCTTCTTACAGTTGAAGTTTAAGCATGTGAAATTCTATTAACCAGAACAAAGGACAAGAAGCTATCAAAACTTGCCTGAACACGGACTTGAAATCCCTGGCTGATCAACTCAAGCAGATTATGAACCAAGAGAATTCAGGGTTGATATTGTCATCTCTGACAGATCTATCTGGGAAAATTGACAATCAAATGGTGAAATTAAAAAATGATCTGCACAAGGATTTCTGCAAAGAAATACAGGCACGTGTATGTAAAGCACTTTATTGAATCTTAAGAGGATGCTAACTTGTATATTGAGTCAAATGGTCTTGCCCTCTGTAATAGATTTGATGATATCTTTTGTCCTATTCTTGTAGGCAATTTCTAGCAGCATGAAGGTGTCCACTCAAAAACAAGTAACATCCTCAAAAAACGATTCAAAAAATCTCCTCTATGCAACTGTAAGCTCTTCAAATATTCATGTGAGTGCTTTATATATATTACCATTAGTAAAGTTTGACTATTTATTATGCTTGTAGGTTGATACTTGTCACCCTTCTCATCAGGAAGTTCAGTTCATAGACAAGTACGTATTACAGGCTTCATCGGAATTTTTGTATACTCATCTTCTATACTGCTTCTTTAATAACAACTGCTGCCAAATTTTATTTTGAAGATATGGGATTGTCTTAATACTTTCTGGACTACGTCGTAATTCTGTAATTTTTTAGCTTGCAGGCAGATTAGAGTTTATAGTTTGAGATAATATTTGCTCACTTTCTTCACATTCACTAACTGCATTTTAGGGCCTAGAATATGTAAGTCTGGAACCCTGACTTAGTTTGTGTCTGCAATTGGAACCTGTGTTTAAATATCCTCTGATTTATTTAATTAATCTGTTTACTGGCTTGCTTCAACATTTTTACATGCTGTAAGTTTTCCTTTATAGCAGTACAAGGCAATTAAAAACACAGCAAACAACTCATTTACCAAAGGCCAAATTGGGAGGCTTAACATCAGTAAAGCAAGAACCTAAAGCCCCTAAAGTTGGTAACCGTAATAAGAGAAGTGACCGAAAAAAGGTATCACCGCTCAAATGGTATCTTTTAATGCATTTGCTTCTTTTCATCTCCATGTGCTTGTGAGATTTTCCTATATATAGGATATATGTGAGCTCAATTTGCATGAGGTTATTAGCCTTGTAAAAGACATGTTTGTCTGAACATTCATAACTAACTGCGACTGCATTAGTCTTGGACATGCCTTATTCGCAAAGTCTGCATGTACATTTACACAACAATTAATGATCAATAATATGTATGAATGCTGTGGGAACAGGAATGCAGGATTGTTATTGAATCGGATGAGGAGATTGATGTTGGTTTTTCATGCTTGTTCAAGGAAAAGGAAACAGGTATTATTTCATCGGGGATGTATGTAACTTCAATTTACGAGATTCTTCTGTTGCTCAATTTTGTTTTCTCGGCACATGTTTATTTTTCTGAAATCTTGAGGCGTTTAATGTTTTCTCATAACCAGAATGAGGACATGTCTACAATCAGTTCTATATGAGAATCACTGCGAGAAATCCACAAAAATCATTTCAGCTATTCATCACACATACATGTGTATAAATTATTCCAGTGTTCGTTTCTATTTCCAAGCATGACTTCTTGTTTTTGTTAGAAATAGATAAATACTCAATAGAGGAAGCCAAGAAAGAAACTGCACGTATCCTAAGAAAAGCCAGGAGGAGAAAGAGAAAATATTGCAACACCATTATCATAAATTGAAGGTATTCAATTCCTATTTAGACATTTCCATTTCCACGCATCACATTTTAGCTCATAAAATTGTTCATTGCTCGCCAATATTCAGCTACTACTTGCAAAAAAAAATAACTAGAGTGGATTTCCTCTCTTACTAACAAAAAATTAGCATCTCACTTAGTTTCGTTATTTTAGTTGAGAATATCGAGGGAGCTCAAATAATGTTGGAAAGATGCAAAGTATTTCTAACGTGGCAGAGTCCTAAAAGTGTTTAAAGATTATTTCAATGGCCCTTCCCCACTGCAGGTATGCTCACTACTAATATTCCACGATCATCACACCTTGTATCCAACTGTATCTCTCATTCATTCTTTCTTTTATTATGAAATTCTGAGGAAAACACTCTTACATCGATGTGACCGTTTCTTCAATCGTAACTAAATTAGTCCATTAAATTCAAACCATACCAAAACCTACGTACAAAATGGCCTATTCGTTTCACGAGTTCACTACATCATAGAGAACATAGCTTTTCTTAAGGAATTGGTTCTTTCATCTCTAATTTAACTCATAGGAATGGATATATGAGGAGCATTATGTTACCTAGTTTGTGGAAAAACATAGAGCTTTCCTTTCCTTTCCTATGTGTTTGACTATAGGACAGTTAGATGAGAAAAGGATCACAAAGTGTTAGATCAAAAGTAAAACTTAGATCATCGTTTGGCCTCTTTTTATAGCTCTGTGCAATATGTTAGGTGCAATAAGTTGGCCAGCAATATTTAGTTCCTTCTTTGAACAAATTACTTCATTCTAGGTTTATTGTGATCGATACATCATTCTACATTGCATTATCATTATATGATTTGCTCCAAAGTCACATTGATAGCTTGGAAAGTATGGTAAATTAATAATTATAAAGTCTCAAGGGCCACATCGATATCGAGTATTACCCACCATCTCGTCTTAGCCCTTTCCTATCATGACAATCCTATATCTCTTATGAGGAGCGCTCACCCGCCCGCCGCGGGCACCGCTTAACGCGCCCGCGGACGATGTGGCGTGCCATGTGGATTGGTGAGTCACCCTTTAAATCATAAAATTAACTATTATTTTTACTACTATAAATAAATCTTAATATTATGGAAATACTTATTACGCAATTTAATCAAGATTCTATTAACTATTATGCATCATAATATTCTTAGAAAAGGTAAATTTCTCATCAAAACTCCCCTGCTCCTTCAAGAAGCACGCATTGTTCTTTTAATTTTCATACTATTCCTCATCATCAAGAGAAGCTAAGAAATGATTCATCCAAAGATTGACAGTGAAAATAAATATAACAATATATTAAAGTAACTTTATGTATATAGATATATTTGAAACAGCCTAGGTTATATGCTTATTAGGCACGACTTTCACAACTCATGAGAATTTCACTTTGTTTTTTTCCAATCGAATCACACACTAAATTTGTACGACTTGAGAGTGAAGACACACACACACATTACATTAGGCCCTCGAGTTCAATGATTAAGCTTTAGCTTATACTATAATATCCTATCTTGTATAGTTGGATTACACTAAAGAATCCAATTTTCGCATCATGCTAGATAGATAGATAGAAAATATATTCTTAGAAATTATCAAATAATTAGCTTGCAATTACGGTTAGGGACCACAAATTTGTCATATATAGAGGTGGCAAACAGGCTGACCCAAACCCATCAAGCTTTTGTATAATTATGGATCGGTCAACCCGTTTTGAATTCGAATCGAACTTAAAAATATAAAAGTACAATTTGACCCGTAAAATACATTGTAGTACGACAATATTTCAGGTGGGGTGGGTAGACACGAACCCACCGAATGACCCAACTGACCCGAAATTGTATCGGTTTAAAATAACAAGTCCTGATAATTTCTTTATCATGTTCAATCGAAATATTTCCACTTTATATTAAATGAAGTACTAATTAACAAGTGTTTTACCCTATAAGAAGAATATAAATTTGCTTTATTATTTTTCTGATAATTCTTTATTCATATTTCAAATTATAAAAGAGTCATGGTAGGATTATGAAAAATTATAACTATCCTAAATTAAGTATGAAACTACACACACACAAAGTAATGAGTTGCTTGTAACTGCTTCATTTCTCTTTAATATATTTTAGAAAACTTGTTAGAATATTTTAAGGGGACTAGTACTGTCGGCCAAAGTAGGTTGATTTCCATTATTGAACACATTAAATTACTACATTATGACGCGTCATTCTCTAATCTTCCAACTCATAATAGAATCCCTAACTTCACTACCAAAAATATCGCTTTACATAGTCTATGTGGTCATGATTATCGATTTTGATTTAGCAAATTATAAATATTTTAATTTATTGCAACATAGAATATTGGGCTTTTGAGTCAATTACAAGGCAAAGAGTGTCGCACTCGCATCCAATGCCCAACATAGGGCCGTTGAAGTGAGAATTATACCTATGCTTTTCTCTTTTGATAAATCTGCTCCCACCCACTTTCCCTACTCCTTTTAAAAAATTAAATTTGTTTTCTAATTATAGTTTTTTTAGGGAGCTTTAATTAAAAGATCAAGAAAATGAGTAGCTAGAAAACAGGTCTGATTTCATCAAAAGTGACTAATTTGGATCATTAACACCTCCTTATAATTCACCCCTTCTTTTGATTTTCCTTCCAAATTAAGTTAGCAAAAAAAAAAAGAAAAACACCAAAGTTCTGTTATGGATGTCGGTATTTTGTCCTATCTCAGCCTTTGTATTTGTAACTCGCGTAAATAAATTACAATTTTTTCACAGTTTAGTTCATGATTACTAAATTTGCAATCTGGGTAACAAGTCGTGAACAAATTATTTAGAGATAGATGTATGACCTAATCTGATAATCAAATTTCATCAAGTTATATGTTACTCGTTTACCTTATATTTAATTAATGCATGAATATGTTATCCTAAAGTTGTGCACGAGTTGTTAGCATCTCCATTCAGTCTTATTATCCTCAATACTTAATCATTTGAGAAACTCATCATTACAAAACTATCTGTCTGATTAGCTAAACTGATAGATAAATATAACGTAGAGGGTTTAGTTGGTTTTGTATAATTATATGAAGTATTGAAATGTAACAATCACCATCATTTCCTGCAAACTCAAGCTACAATAATTAATCACCAAGGTTAATTAGCTTGTGAAATAAGTTGTTCATGTAACATTACGACTTTGTCAAGAGTAGTTAAATTATTTGACTTTATAGCACAAACATCGTTTTCTTTCTTTTTGTGACCGCCTAGTAATAATAATTGGTAAAAACGTCAAACTAATATTGGATTGCATTTGTGTGGGGATAAAATAAGTTGGTGGATGATATGATTGAATTTCAGACATTAATGAGTGATGGCTAGTGCTTGGTTTTATGACCTTAGTTACTTTACTTTCTCTTTAACCATATACTCCACCTTCTACTTTATCTATTTCAATTTTCATTCTAGACTGTTATATTTTAGTTATCTTAATTTTTGACTGGAACAAAATCAACACATAAAAAAAGATAAGAAAATAGTTTGAGAGACATTAAAGTAGGAAGAAAAGTTTTATAACAAATTAAATGGGATGATAGGAATATATGTTGTCCAATATTTCATTTAAAAGAAAATCCAATTATCTTCTTGGATAAGCATGTGCAAAAAGGCTGAGTAGGGTAGATTTTGGCATCAAGGAAGGAATTTCATCTTCTCGACTCTATTTTTTCCTCCTCACGTAGCTTGGGGAAATAGCCCTTAAAGTTCCTCTATTGCGTCTTTTAGATCTTTAAATGATCGACACATATTTATAATATTTACTTTTGAAAACTCTCAAAAGTCTAGTGCTTACGTTGATCTGATCTGTCGTGTTGGTCCAAAATTAATGTGTTATTAGTTTAGTGGTAAGAGGTTAATATCTGGTAAGAGATTCTGATTGACGCAATTTTGTAATGTAATGCAGTGTAATCAAATTTTAAGAAAAATCAGAAAAATACAAATAAAACTGCTATTTAAAAGAAATAAAAAGAACTCAAACAAAACAAATATCGTGGCACTCAATACCTCAATTTCACAACACGTATCCGTACCTTACATAATGAAAGTCCCACACACATCAGTATTAAATAAAACTCCATTTCTCAAAAGAAAATATATTTAAAATAATGGCCACAACTCATATATATATATATATATATATATTATTATTTTCTCCTTCCGAGCGAGTATTTAATATTGGCCCTCGGAAGAAGAAAAAAACAGATCCTCGTGTGAGAGATTCACTAAGACAATGAAACAATACACGACTACAAGACAGCTAACTCAACCCATCACTTTCTTCGTAAGAACAATTGTCACATAACTTCTAATAACGTCGTTTCCGTCCAACTATTTATTAACTCAGTTACACTGAAAAAAGTAAATAAGAAAATACAGTAGCAATTCATTAGTTCCATTGAAGTGTCATAATTAAGGTAGTTGTAATGCAGAATAGTAGAATACAGCTCTCCCAAGCCAATTACCTCAATAAGTTTTCATTTTGGCATCTCTCATATTGTATTTTTAATAAATCCCCAGCCCATGTGTCAACATCACTTAATATCATATAATCGAGTCATTAAATTTTCATAATTTTTACTTTGTGGATTTTCATTCAATTATTATATGATTGATATTAAACTCTATCAAATTAGTGAGATCTTATATTACTCTTTCTTTTAAATTACACATACTAATAAAATAAATAAATTTGTATTTATGATCTTATGACAAATGCATTCATAGATTAGATACATATCTAAGATTATTTTTTAACATAATACGGTTTGAAATAAATAGATGGAGTATTTATCAGTGTTAGTTATTTACCGTTGCAACCATATAAGTCAAGTTGCAATAGATATTATACATTAGAAACAATGATGGTTATAATTAAAATGCTTAGATATTGAATAGTCAAAATAGCATAGTTAGGCTCGATTCCCTTTTGTCGTTTTGTAAGTAGTGATTTTATATAGTAGGAATTTAATTACTTAGTTTGTAATTAAATTAAATAACTAAAATAAAATGAAGTGTGTGTGTAGCATGACATTCAGTTACTAACAGTAGTTATTGCTAACTCCAAAAAACTATAAATAAAAATGTGATGTTTCTGAGTTTCTCAGAGTAATTTTTTGTTTTTATTTAATGATGCGTCTCACGAGTTTAACTGCAGAAATTTATTCTTTTTATTTTTATGATGACAAGTCAGAAAAAAAACAACAACATTAGAATGTCCGAATATATTTTTGGGTGTTCTGAAGAAACTAAAATAACAAAAATGGGAATTATTCAAGTATAAAATTAAATGTGTTACCTAATAGTAGTTATAGGCTAATGACAATCATCAATTTCATTTATTTACGGTGACGGACATGATTAATAGACCCTCAAATTATGTGAAATCGGAAAATTATACTACTTCCTTCTCTTAACTAAGATGGGGTGATACCATTTTGGATACAACTTTAAATAATATATATTTCTATTATCAATTTATATTTTTTTCAATTTTAAATATACATTCCTTAATTACCGTGCTCAAAACAACGCTCCATCTTAGTTGGGATGGAGGGAGTACTCCCGTTGTTTCGAAATACGTGATTACTTTTAATTAAAATTGTGAATTTTATTTTTTTTATATCCAGATATTTTGAGGGGGGCCAAAATAAATATTATGTACCATTTGAAAAAAAAAATACTATAGGTAAATTCCATTTCTTGAAAAAAAAAGATAGGGATACACAAATTATGCATTGTACATATTATATCCACTTCCAATACGAGAGATTAATAATTTCATGAATCATTAAATATAGGCATGTGAAAGTATAAATTAATGCTTCAACACAAAGCAATATGTTTTATTTTTGGAGATATAATAAAAGGCTTTGTATTTATATTATAATTAAGGAATAATAATACTTCACATACTATAGCCATTTATTTTAACTATTTACTATTTAATATGTACTAGTAATATTTAAAATTTACCATATATATGCAGTGGTCCCACAAAAATATAAATGACAAAAGATGTCATATATTTATTGCAAACAAGAAGACAACAAGTAGAACACTTTGTAGTTTGTATAGACAGCTTTCTTCTCTCTATTTCAACACAACCATCCAATTTTTCATACATTACCAAAATCTTACTATCCTCCAAATTTGTAATCTTAAACAAACAACAAAAAAACATTCAATAGTGATTTGTGTTTTTTTGCCTATTTTCTGCAGTATTTATTCTGAGAGACTGCAGGTTTTTTTTCGTATACATTGTATTTAGTGAAAAATAAATTGCATGTGTAAACAAATTAAAATAAAATAATGTAAAATAGATGGCTAAAACATTGAATTTTATGCTCCCTCCTCCAGTTAGAAGTAGTCTGTTTTCATTTTTTAGCTGTCTTACTAATTATTTTTTTTCATGAAAATAATAATAAGTACATACTCCCTACATTTCATAATTTTGGACACGGAATTAAGAAAATAATTTTTTTTGTGTAAAATAGTGGGTCCAATAAACTTGACAACTTTTTGAAGGTAAAATATTTTTTTTAAACGAGTTATTATTATTGGGACATTTCAATATAGTAAATGTGTCATGAATAATACTAGGGATGAAATATTATTTCATGTGCTAAAAATAAAGGTATTGTTTTTAGCGGAATTATGAGAGTAATTTAATTTATTTACAAATTAGAGAGAGAGGATGTTATTGCGATTAATTTATTAATATAGCGTTAATGAGGTGGAAATTGTGGAAGTTGATTATTGTAAATTGTAATCTAATTAAATGAAGGCTTTTGATTTATGAATGAATTTAGCTATTAAAAAAGGTATTAATTTAAAATTTTGTATTACCAATTTTCAAAATAATATTTATGGAAATAACATTACGAAATGAATTTTTTTAACCACACTCATGGTTATTGATTGGTAGGTATTGATTACATAACTATATCTAAAAACGTTAATTAAGAACTGGTCAAATTTATTTACTTTAGCCTATAAAGTATAGTAATGTGATTTTCATTATTAATTTACTATTACTGTTGCAGAAACCATGATTCTGTTATGCACAATAGTGTAGGAAATCATAACCCATTAAATAAATTAATTTGCAGTGAAATAATCAGATTTTAACACCACATTCACACATATGGATAGTTTTACGATACAAATACATTTATTAATTATTATTACATATTTATTTGATTATATTATAAAAATCAGCATAATTATTTTTATTTTCATATTTATTATATAATAGGATTCTCATATATATATATATACAAAATAGGAGTAGAATAAATAGAAAGAAACCATGTGTTTTAATAAATAATGTTTACATATATAATTAATTATTTATAACAATTATAACTGTTATATTTTTATTTTAGCATAAATCTTATTTCCTAAATACATTTATTATTATTTTATTATACTATTTCCCTATTATTGCTAAAAAAAGTACCATGACTGTTATATTTGTATATTTGGCATATATCTAATTTCCTTGTTCTGTTTCTTAAATTCATACTGCATTAAATGCTCCTTCTCTGTAATTTTACTTAGACTGCTTATAGATACTTCTCTATCCTCTCTCTCTCTACATCGCCATCACCACCATTGTCTCTCTCTCTCTCCCACGCACTCAAAAACTCAGGCACACACTATTACCTACACTTTCCAACCTTTCCCTTGTTTCTTTTCCTTTCTTTAATGGCTGCCCCACACCCAAGGTTTTGGCTCCAACTCCTTAATAAGTGGGGTGGGTGATTTTCCTCTCTGCCCCTCTCTCTCTCTTTTTGGTCGGTGTAAAATTCGATGCTCTTCCACCCCAGCAATCATAAACCCCCCATTCACTTCTCCTCAATTCGATTCCCACAACTTTTCTTTTCCTCAATCTTTGTAAATACCTGTCAAAGATAGGATTTTTGTTTTGGGATTGTGCGGCACAGTCTGTAAAAAAAAATCAAGAAAAGTTGGTTTGTTTGATTTTGTTCCCTTTCTATCGAATAATCCGATCTCGTTGGTGTATTTCCATCTGGGGTTATAGGGAATTTTGCGTGAGATAATCTTCTTGAGAGTGTTTGGTTTTTGTGTTGAGAAGTGAGGGTAGGTGTTTGATGAATTGCCTCAGTGAGAGATGGAGATTTTGTTGATTGTTTTTTTGTTTCTTCTGTCTCCCAATACTTGTTTATAAAGGCGGAATCTATTGCTTGATTGAGTGAGTGAGCAGTCGTGTGAAATTGTTATCATCTAACCTTGAAGGCAAGGTTAGATGACTTTGATCAAATCTTTGAAGAGGGTGTAAGATTCATGAATAAATGAATTTGGGACTTTCTTCTGGATCAGCAGAATTTCAGGTCTCGATTGTTTCGTTGAAGGGAAGACCACATTGCCAATTATCATAACCAATTTCCTATTTTTACAAGCTAGAGAGAGAGAGAGAGAAAGAGATTAAAAGGTATTTTTAAAGAAAAAGAGAGAGAAAGAAGTTTCTTTACCAACCAGAGAGGGGGGCTACATTGATTCAACTTGGTCTTAATTCAGACAACAGTTGTTTCAGAGATTCATCTGAATTGGGTTGCATGTTTCTATCAAGTTTTGAGGTAATAAATCATAATTGGCTTCTATTGTATGCAAATCAGATTTTTCAATTATGTGTCTATTCATTTCTTATTTTTCTTGTTTTGTTTTAAAGCATAGTGAGTCTTGATAGAGATGATGATGTATTGGTTTTGAGCACCTCTTTTCTCTAATCATCCATGGTACTGCTTGTATTTAACTGCATTTTGGAATTGCATGTGTTAATCATTCATTGAAGTTATGTTATATGGTGAAATTTAAATTAATCTGAGATTCAATCTTAAATGCAATTGGATTTTTTAGATTTTTTAAGATTCCTTTTTAAAAAAAATTGGCTTGGTTATCTTCAGTCTAGTTTCCCACTCAACTGGGATATTCTATAGCAGCAAAGTACTTTTCGAGTTTGCTTTCCACCAATAAATTGAACTCCCGTTGGTGAGCTTTGCAGGTGAGGAGGATACCTACATGAGTGTGAAGTAGTGAAAGCTAGAGAGGTAATTCATCATGGCTAAGAAATCACAGAAACACCTCTTGAGACGTGAAAGAGGCCAGGCGGGTTGTATATCGGGTATAATTAGCATATTTCACTTCCGCCAGGGGAGATCCACCAAACGCTTGCTTTCAGATAGAAGCCGTTTGAACAAGCAAGTAGTCGGTGAGAGCTCTATCTAGAAACTGTTTATATTTCAGAAACCACTTCTTTATTCTTTGATTTTACGTAATTAACTTCTTAATGGCTTTCTAGGTGATGAATATACAGGCAATGAAACTGTTGTACTTGATCCGACTGAAAAACACGAAAGCATAGTGGTATGAGGTTCAATTGAATGCTTGGTTTGTAACTTTTTTAAGTTTATCATTTTAATTAATAATTCTTGATGAACCAGGTTATTGAAGAAAGTGAGATGCCTATATTTGATGCTGCTAAAACTAGCGTGAAGGAACTTATAGAAGAAGAGATGTATAACGAGCAGGGTTCTGGTACTGGCTTGGAACAAAGCAACTCTAATAATGGAAATAATATCAAGAAACGTCAAAAGAAAAGAAGCAGAAGTCGCATTAAGTCTAGTGAGCTGGATGTCTCTGAGCTGGGCATGGCCGAACAGTTGAAGCCTGAGAATTGTAACCAGATCCAGGAGCAAAGGTCTGTAGATAAACTTGATTTGGAAATGATAATGGAAGAGCTGGAACAGATCAATCAGAGAAACACAAATGGCTCAAAGAATGATCTTGATGGTGATGCCGACATATCATCTGGTCAGAATGTTAATGTTGTTGAAGAAAAGCTGGTTGCAGCCGTAAAATTGCTTGCAGAGCAGAAGGTGAACTGCAGTGATCGTTTCGGGGAAGATGGGAATCGTTGCTGCTCCAAAGAGTTCATGGATGCTCTGAAGACATTAAGTTTAAATAAAGGCTTGCTGTTGAAGCTACTGCAGGATCCAAACTCTAAACTGGTTAAACATGTACAGAATTTAGAGGATGCTCAAATAGGCAAAGATCAAAGAACCAATTCTTTGCCGGCATCCACTTTGCATGAGGAGAAGCCAGGAAACTTAAAATGTGATGATTCGAGCAGCCGTAAACCAAGAAATTTCTTTCGGAGAAGGACGAAATCCCTGGAGAGCTTCCCAGTGGTAGCGGATAAAGATTTTCAGAATCATAATAAAATTGTCATATTAAAACCGGGGCAAGCAGGGGCACAGAGCCCTCAAATTGATGCCAGAATTAGCAGCTTTCGGTTGCAGTCGCCTAAAATGGATGATAAGGGCCATAATGACAGAAATACATCTCAGTTCTCTTTTACTGAAATTAAAAGGAAGCTCAGGCATGCAATTGGGAAGGAAAGACAAGGCGTCTCTCCCGATCGACTTAATCCCAAATATAGTCCAAAGCACCAAAGTAGCAATAATGGAGACATAAGTAGCACTGGAGAGAATCCTTCCTGGTGTTCTCCTAATAGGAACCACTTTTACACTGAAAGATTTTTGACATCTTCTCCTAGCTTCAAGAAGGGTGAAACCATTGGAAAGTTAAAGGACGGGGGATCGGTAGCCGTGAATGAAACTGGTGAATATTCAAGACTAGGGGGATCTACAATCTATGTCGAGGCTAAGAAGCATCTCTCTGAGATGCTGAAGACTGGAGGCGAAACCCCAGAGGGAGTAACTCGGCAGTTGCCAAAGTCTCTTGGTAGAATCCTCTCTCTTCCCGAGTATAACAACGGTACCCCTCTCTGCAGCCCTAGAAAAATTGGTGATGATATCTTCGTAACTACCCAGATTAAATTGTCTCCACGCACAGCGGGGAAGAATGATTTAAGTGCTCTTTTGCAAGAAAACCTCAACAATCATCCGAGTCCGAAAAAGCAACATTTGGATAGTCAACCAAACTCTGAAGACAAAATAGAGTCTCTCAATACTAGTGATAACATCACAGTCAGAAATGATGAAGAACGTTCATTGGACATTCAATCTGTTAAAGAAGATGCTCGAGTTCCTGAAGGTAAATTTCAACTATTCTGTTGAATTTAGTTTTGAAAGTATCTACATATTTTATGACACTGAAAGAAATTGTTCTTTTTAAACAGCTCCAAGTTCGCCAGGAATAGTTGCCGACATTGAAGAAGCAACTGAGACTGAACCTCAGGAGGAGGAAAAGATCATTACCAGTTCGTCTGAATCACCTAATAATATGATTGGTGGAGATATTGATGAAGAATACGCTAGAGAAGGAGACGATACACAAACTTCTTCTCAATTACTGGCGGACTCTTCCCCATGCTTCAAATCAGTGAGTCTCTTTCATTTCGTTCTTGCTCTGTTGGAATGAACTCTGAGGCATTATTCCATGTGGATTAGTGATGCCAATGGCTTGAGAATAGTGTGCTGTTCTTTTCTGATGTTTCTTTCTTTAAATCATCTTAATCATTTTTTTCGTCCTCTTTGATGTTGTCAGCCTTTTCCTAGTGAAGATCGATTGATGTCTTCACCAGGAGAGTCTCCCCCACGCTGCAGTGAAATTGAAGATTCTGACTGTGCAGTGGACAAAATAGAACGACCCAGTCCGGTATCTGTTCTCGAGCCATTATTCACAGATGATGACATGAGTCCTGCAAGCACCATTAGACTACCAGGTTAGATCATGGATGAATAATTGAACTAATCTCATATTTGGAATTCTATATCTGTTTCTCTTACTAATATATAACTGTGTGTGATATTCAGTTGAAAAAGGAATCCAGCCGCGGCATATCCATTTCGAAGAACAATCTTCTGCTAGTGACCAAGGAATTTGTACAAGAATCTCTCTGGATGATGAGGAATCTGCATTTGAATATGTGGAAGCCGTGCTGCTGGGCTCAGGTTTAAACTGGGACGAATTTCTCCTCAGATGGATTTCCATGTACGAAATTCTTGACTCCTCATTGTTTGATGAAGTTGAGTTATTCTCTAGTCGGCCCCAGCATGATCAGAAACTCCTCTTCGACTGTGCTAATGACGCTCTAAAAGAGGTGTGTGAGAAATACTTTGGATACTTTTCTGCTGGATCATATGTCAAACTGAATATCCAACCGGGCCAATTGGGATGGATTTAATCCACGAGATATGGCAACGAGTAGAATGGCATCTCTTTCAGCTTCCAAATCCTCATTCTCTCGAACAACTAGTCAGAGCAGACTTGGCAAGATCCACAAAATGGATGGATCTCCAATCAGATATCGATCTTATTGCTTCTGAGATGGGTGACACCATTTTCATCGAGCTGGTTGAGGAAACGGTACTAAACTTTTCGGATGACATGCTGGACTGTGAGTTAGCAGTGCTCCAAACCGAATCCGATGCCATTGAAGGCCACCAACATGTAGAGTGAGGAGAAACATGGACCAAAATTGGATTCAAGCCGTGATCCTGTCGAAATGATAACACTTGGGAGACGAGGGTCGTCCCCAGCTCGAAGGTCTGAAACTTCTACAACGTAACTCAATAAAGCTCACAGATGGTTAGGATTTCTTATTACAGTAGAGTCTTGTGTCTGAGTTTTTTGTGTTAGGGAATCACAAAGAATGGACATTTCCACCACACAGAGGCGTCCTCAGGCACTCGTAGGAAAGACAAATTAGTCGTGTTTGATGCCATAAACCCGTTCTCGTTGCAGGTTCAGCGGGGTCTAACCTCATAACAGAAGATCAAGGTTTGTGTTGTATGATCCTAGAATAAATACAGTAAGGCTTCTGTGCATTTGGTGTGTGCAGAAGCCACATGTTTGTAGTTTTGTCTATTTCTTGTTCTGCACATAGGTGGTTTGGTTTGTAAAGAAACGACATTGTCTCGATTCGTCATCTAATGTTCCCATCTACACATATGTAATGTAACTTGTAGAATATGCGTGTTCGTCTTGCTATAAGGCTCGTCTTTTTTTATAATCATCGCTCATCCTACCGTTCTCGTGCTCGTTCGTTCGAGTTGGGACCTCTGCAGTTTGAATTTTAACAATTTCTGCAGTCAAGTGTTTTATACTGCTTCTGCAATGCAAGATTTGGTTACACTGCAGGAATTGATTCTTAAAGCCATTGGTCAATCGCTATAGATATAATCAATTTTTTATGAACCAAAATATAATCATGATGGAAAAATATTAATTGAATCGACGGTTAATAAAATATAAATCCAACAGTTAGTTTTGGTCGATTTTTTTTTTTTAACTGAATCATATTTATTTTTTTATGATTTCTAAAGCTATGTATAATTATATATGTATTTGTTCAAAATATAATTATAATTAATTAATATTTATATCAATAAGTTTTGATCGGTTCACTTATCTATCGAACTAACATGTATAATCTGTCAATCCAATCGTAACTTATTTAAAATTTTAAATCGAATCGAAATCGTCCATAACTTATAGATTAAGTTGGTTTTATTAATTCGGTTGGATTCTTGCAAATCTCTATTTAAAATCACTGTTCAATTTAGATCACTAATAGCTTACAAAATGTTTCTTATTTTTTTAATACGAAATAAAATTCATATTGTTGTGTTGATTTTAAGTTTAATTGGTGAATATATTAAATTTGAAATTCAGGCTAAAAAATACTTAACTTTGAAGTATTCATTTTGTATATTAGCCTTCAATGTAAAATAGTGACATATATCGATTTGTCTTTTTATGCCGAAATCCCTCTAAATAAATCAATAAAAATCATACACTACAATATCGATAAACAACAAAAGTCATTTATCATGTCGAATAATCATTGAATTCGAGAAAGTAGCAAATCTAGCAAATCCGTGTGCAACTTTACTAGCTTCTCACTGCATATGTTGAATCAAATCATAACATTATCGTTTAGCTTGATTCGGTAAAATAACTATATCGGAAATCTGCAAATCGTACATAAATTATCTCTATTCATGTATAGATAAGGCATTACAAGTGAATATATTTTGTGAAAAATAACTACATGCGATGCTATATTTATAACTAAAGTAATTGCAAAACTATCATACAAACTAAATTTCCTAGAGTTATCATTATTATTTCATTTGTATTTGCCAAAAAAGCCCAATTTCAGCAACAATATAACCAAAAATTGTCATGTTTGCAACCAAAATTAATAGTCAACCCCTTTTCCCCACATATACACAACCAATCCCAACACCTTGATTTTGTTTTTGCACTTTACACCCCACAAAACCACATATATTTATTTAAAGACCTAATCATGTCGCAATATTTAATTTTGAATACAAAGTATCCCATTTTGATATTTAAGTAAATAGTTATAAATCATAAAAAATATGTAATGAAAAGTTTTATATTGAAAATATATAATTCATAAAACTTACTATATTACATGTGAAAGGGCATGTAATAATATGACCTATAATTTTAAAACAAATAAATAAAATTATTGATTATAGATTGATATAGTTATTCGTGAGTTATCCACGATTCGATTTGAAAAAAGCTCGTTTGAAATTCATTTAGAAAGTAAACGAGTTGAACTCGAGCTCGAGCTTGAGACACAAATAAAGTTATATTCTAAGATTATGATACTCAACTATGAATGTTTGAGAACATGTATAGATTAGTGTTTAGTCGAATATGTTTGCAGACTTATAATTTCAACTATTTACGAGCCTATTAATTGAGTCGTTCGCAAACATAATGGTCAATATATTACAAAAACATATATATCGAACTACTCAAAGACATATTAATCGAATTGTTCACAAGTTTGAAGTAAATAAATGTATACATTTTGTAGTCGAAAAGATTAAAACGAGCTAAATACCAAATGCATAAATGAGTCAAGTATGAACTCGAGCTTGACTATCACATAGTTAAAATGAATTCAAATTTGAGTTAAAACTCAGTTCCAATATAACCAGATATATAATTAATCGAACTAGATTCGAGTTCGAACAAGAATTTTGAAACTCGAGCATAGTTCGATCATGAAACAAAAGACCAAAACTCTAGTCGAGCATAAAGATACAATTATTTAAATGAGTCGAGCTCGAGTAGACTAGCACTCGTCTCTGTTCGGTTGAGCTCTTATACAACCCTAACTATAAATTGAGGCAATTTGAAGTTTTTGGGGTAAGAAATGGAAATATTTATCTAGTGGGGGTGGAAAATACAAATAGAGAAAATCATCCATAGGTGCAAAAATCACTTGGCATTTCTTTGTCTAAAAAAGTACACAAAACTCAGTTCCATTTCTCTCTCCAAAACTCTCTCTTTCTGTATCTTGCAACCTATAGATACATCGATACATACAGATACAATTAACACAACTACGTAATCTACAATTCCCCTGATTTTGATTCCTCCAACACCATTTCAATCCCTAATCCGGTAGTAAACCTTCTGCAATCGACACTAGGAATCCCATCTCACCCTCTGTTTCCGCAATTTCTCTCACCTCAGTTCGTGATTTAAGCTGTTTGTGAAAAACCCTAGCTTTTGCTTACGTGCTCATTCCAACCCTAGTTCAAGTCACCAGCTCCCAATACTTGGCAATCGTTACTCTCGGGATTTTGGGGTTCGATTAGTTTTGGGATTTATGACCTTGTATTTCCGGTATGTTTTGATTTTGATTTCCGTCACTTTTTGGGGACGTTAAAAAGATGTTCCTTTTAGTTATGCTTCTCTGGGTTCGTTGCATCATTGCGTGTTGATTAGCTGTTTTTGACCTATTTGTGAGCTTAGTTGAGTGTATTCAGTAAGAATATTTGGTTGGTGCAATTGAGCTTAATATGTGCAGTGCTGATGCCGAGTTATTGAATTGTTGTTTAAATCTTGAATGAGGTATGTAATGCAAGGATTTGGATTAATGCGAGGTGGCGATTATTTGTTTAATGTTGCGGTTTGTTGGAGAACGTGATAATCTTGTTCCACTACATGAGCAAAATTGAAGTTAATAGAAACTATTATGGTGATATTATGAGTGCTGTAAAATGTTTGGTTTGCTTGGATCATCATTAGGAGAATTGGTCACCGGGATAAGAGATAACCTTTTTTTTATTCGTGTTTTCGGTACGATCTGCAAAAGTTTTATGTCGATTGAAGTTGGATGTCGTATTCATGTTTGAAAGTTGGTCCATATACAGTCTACATATGGCAGAAGAATATTACTTTTCCTTCTGATGGTCTTGTAATTTGAGAAACATTAAAATGACATTCTTTAAAATTTATTACAAGGGCACGAGCTTATTATCATTGTTTTGCTACTTTTTGGTGGTGCTGGATCTGTACTTTTGAGTACGCTTTTTCGTGCTGTGTAAGAATACTAGACTGGTTTTTGTACAATAATGTGATTTTCAATAAATTTTGTACTCACTGTTATATTCAAATGGAAGTTCTCTTATTTACTTTGATATTATGATCTGTAGAATTCCAATGGTGGCAATCCTGAATAAATTACAGTGATAGATTAGCAAGCATACATTTATTTTCGCTGCTCAATGCTGGTGGCAGCATGCAGATGATTGTTAGAAGAGATGCAAAGGTATCATGCTGGCAGCTGCAATAGTGCAGTTAATAACAGTGCAATTTCTGGAATACAGTCGAGGGATACATCCCGTGCTGACCTGTCCACTCTGCCTCCAAATTTCTCTGTAAATGCAAGGTAGTCATACGCTTGCATGCTGCGTGTCAGACATATCCTGTATGATTACTGGACCAAAGTTTTTCCCCCTTAAGTAGGTTTAAAAGAATTCGTATGTTCCCCGCCAGTTTAAAAGAATTCATATGTTCTCACGGGTAATCTTTTCCCCTTAAGGTGGTTTACTTTGTAACATATTAACATTATTCTGGTAGTTCCCTTCCAACATTAATTTTTGAATTTCCTTCAAATCCTTCCTGTAACGAAGGAGATACTTTTTTGTTCTTTTGACATAAGAGATAAATCCTATCTGCATTATGATAGCTATTGATACATATCCGGATGAATCTGGCATGTAATATTGGATACATAATATGCAAACATAGTTAAGATTTAGTAGAAGTAAATTGATGCTAGAGTACCTAGATGATAAGGTATTATCAGTTATAACATACTTTAATTTGGTTTTTGTTCTGGCATAAGATCAGTTTATATGGAAGTTGCCATTTTTCTCAAATATGGATTTGATAATTAATGTGATTGATTTGGGATGAGATTTATGATAACCTGCATGCACCATGCAATGCTTCCCCAATCTTGTTGTAGCATGATTTTTTTCACAAATTTTAATTGGAACTTAGAAGAGATGTTCTGGTAGTTGGCCATTTCTCTTACTCTTCTCCCCTAATCCCTATACTTATTTATTTATTTAAATGTCGGGGCTGTTTTAGTTCATTTTTAGTCACTGTACTTAATGCTATGCAATTAAAATGAAATCTATAGTCCAATCGTTTTCACCACAAGGCATTGCGCTTATCTTGTTTAATGAACCAATCTATTTGTCTTGTTTTCTCTCTCAGACGCTCTGCGCAGCCAGCTGTATACAAACTGAGGTGTGACAAGGAACCATTAAATTCCAGGTAATATCAGTAGTTTCTCATATTTAATTTTGTTATTGTTCTTGCTGCAAACAAGAGGATGTTATTTTTTAGTTTTTCTGGGATCCTCCATTGCTTACGGACTTACTATAAGAGCCTTGGGAGTAGTATCATATTATCCCAGATTGGTTCTGCACTCTTACTCACAATTCCATTTTACAACTTATCATCACCCTTTTCTTAACTCAGCTGTACTATATGGTTACAGACTTGGGCCACCTGACTTTAACCCACAGACTCCTAATTGCCCTGAGGAGACTCTTACCCGCGAATATGTGCAATCTGGTTACAGAGAGACTGTTGAAGGACTTGAGGTAATCTTTACAGGTGGTTTTGTTTGTATTCCTGGCATATGACCCTTATCCAACTATTTTGCCTCTGTACTTACATTTTCATTATATGATCAATTAGGAAGCCAGAGAGATTCTCTTATCTCAGGTTCAGTTATTCAACAATCCAATTATTGCCAAGTGCAAAGAGGTGCGCACTAAAAATGCAGGAACCTTGCCTCATTTTCACAAAAATATAGAGAGAACTCATGTTTACTTTGGGGCATAAATTAAATCTAAATTCACTTGCAGGCAATCAGAAAATGTCACAGAGCTATTAATGAGTCTCGTGCCCAAAAGCGAAAGGTTCCAATATTTTGCTTTTCTCATCTTAGATAGGGGAAGATTTTTTTTTTTGCTAACTTTCTATTCTTATACTTGAAAATCTTATCATTATTGTAATTTTTTGTTGCTGTTGACATGAATTTGTTATGGTTATGCATAGTAATAATGATATAAAGCATCCCTGTAGTTGCCAATAATAATTATCCTCCATGTGCAGGCTGGCCAAGTTTATGGAGTGCCACTTTCTGGTACACTTTTGACCAAGCCTGGTATCTTCCCTGAACAAAGACCATGTGGAGAAGACTTCAGGAGGAAGTGGATTGAGGCATGTCTTTTCACTTACATTCAGATTTCAAGAAATTCGATGCTTCACTTCTAAAATACATCCTTCCTTCATATAATGAATCACTTTCACAGTCTTGGTCGTGCATTTTTCATTAAAAGATGCACCCTTATTTGGTTTTTCTTTTGTGGCATATTGATTACTGATATTGGGTTGCCTTGCGCTTCATAAATTGTTGATTTTTCATAATTTTTTAATTTGAATTGGACAACATAATTAAGGCTGAATATTAATGCTCAACCATCATTATTCATCAAAGTTGAAAGCATAAATAGCCTGAGCGTCTTTCCGGCATCCATCTATTATAATAAAATCTTCTTACATATCCAAGGTGAACACCTGAGATGTTCCACATGATTAGTTTGACAATTGGAAACTTTGTTAAGATACGGTTCCTTTATCTTCCATAAAGTTGCCTATGCAGTGGTATTGGTGTAAATATTAAGATCATGTGCAGTATGAATGAAATGTTCGAACTAAGGTGGAAAGTTTGTGAGTTTATTCTGTTGTTTTAAGTGATGGGGAAGAATGAAGAGAAGGGAGGGTGTAAGCATGTCAGAAAAGGAAAGATGGCCAAATTCTTCTTTTATTCTCCCTGCAATTAAAAAACCAATTTTCTTACATGTTTGCCCTCTACTTAAATTTCCAACTCTTATAGTAAACAAGAGGGACATCTTATGGTAAAATGAGATGATCATGTTATTTATGAGTTGCATACTTGTATTCCGGTGCAAGGATGCAGCAGTTTTTCTACAACCAGAATAGAGATAACGAAACGATCATGTCCTTGGTGACTTTCCATATGGTTTATACTTGATAGACTTTGTTATGAAACTTATTATTAAATATTTTGAGCATGCAATCAATGGATGTTTGAAACTGGACTTTCTAGTTTGCTGATGGATCAACATAATATCTGTAAGTAATCTCGGGCTTCTTAAATACTATGTAGTGATTGATCTAATAACTTGATTAATACTATCCACAACCAGCTTATATTTACTGATTAGATTCTCTTGCATTACTTGATTTTTGTGAGATAATGCTTCTCTCTCCTTGCCCAGGGTTTTCTACTTTTCTTGATGGCATTTGATGTTCATTAGTATAATTATAATGTTGTAATATTGTCAAAAGTTGTTGAAGTGTTTTAAGCTTCTCTACAGGCCTTATCACAACCACATAAGAGATTGCGGTCATTGGCTGACCACGTGCCTCATGGTTATCGAAGGAAATCCCTTTTTGAAGTTCTAATTAGAAATAATGTTCCGTTGTTGAGAGCAACATGGTTTGTCAAAGTAACATATCTTAATCAGGTATGGATGTGCATTTGAGGAAGGAAGTGGCTGCAAGCCTTTCCCTTAACTGATATGTTGTCATTTTTTTGGGAGTAGTGATCTTATACTTTATTTCAGGTTCGCGTGGCCTCTTCTAATTCTTCATCCGGGTATCATGACAAAAATCAAGTTCCGCGTTCTGAACAATGGACAAAAGATATTATAGAGTACTTGCAATATCTCTTGGATGAATTTATTACAAGAAACAATACTCATTCAGCACTGTATGCGCGAGATCGGTCTTCACAAATGATGTATGCTGGTTCAGTGCAACAAAAGGGTGATTCATATTCATCCCTTGTAGATGGTGAGGAACCTTCCCTACATACTAAATGGTGGTACGTTGTGAGGATCATCCAGTGGCACCACTCTGAAGGACTGGTGATTCCTTCTCTTATTATTGATTGGGTTCTTAATCAGCTGCAGGTACTAATATTTTATAATGTCTTTATCTTCTGGATGAAAACTATCTCGTGATAATATATCCCTTTACCCATGAATTCATATTACTGCAGGAAAAAGAATTACTAAGTGTTCTCCAGTTGCTATTGCCCATTATATATGGGGTCATAGAAACTGTTGTTTCATCTCAGACTTATGTCCGCACACTGGTGGGAATTGCTGTTCGGTTCATACAAGAGCCTTCTCCAGGTGGTTCTGATCTTGTTGATAATTCTCGGCGTGCATATACTACTACTGCTGTTGTTGAGATGCTTCGGTATTTGGTACTAGCTGTACCTGATACATTTGTGGCTTTGGATTGCTTTCCCTTGCCAGTTTGTGTAGTAAGTCATGTGGGAAATGATGGAAGTTTCTTATCCAAAATGGTTGAGGATGCTAAGAAGGTGAAGTATGGTAAAATTGAAGCATCCGGAGTACCTAGGGATAGAAACCATGATGTTCAAGCTGACTCCTTTTCCTTCCAAAGTGTCGTGTCATCAATTCAAAAACGGTCGGAGACTCTTTCAAGAGCAGCCAAACCCAATAATGCTGGCCATAATGTAGCGAAAGCCTTGCGGGTGTTGGATCAAGCTCTCATGCATGGGGATGTTAGAGCTTCTTGCAACTTGCTCTTAGAAAATACGTGGGATGAGATTTATACCGAACACTGGAGTGCTGAAGTTTGTCCCTGTTTACTTACATCACTCAAGCATATTGGTATGGTGACACCATCATTACTTTGCTCCATTTTTCTAATTTGCGAATGGGCTACTTGTGAGTTTAGGGATTTTCGTGCTGGGCCTCCTCATGGCCTGAGGTTTACTGGCAGAAGAGATTTCTCACATATATTTATAGCAGTAAGGCTTCTAAAACTGAAGATGGCAACCTTGTACAGTTCAAAGCAGAAAATCAAAGATTCTATAGATATTTCTGAGAGTCCAAGCCTTTTGCATGATGTTATTGTATGTTGGATTGATCAACATGAGGTGCATAACAGGGAAGGTTTTACGAGGCTGCAACTCCTACTAAGAGAGTTGATGCGATCCGGCATTTTCAATCCTTTGGCATATGGCAGACAGTTGATTGTAAGTGGTATCATGGATGGCACTGGACCTAGGGTTAACCTGGAAAAGCGGAAGAGGCATTACAAACTTGTGAAGCAATTGCCTGCTTCCTACGTTCGTGATTCTCTAGAGGAAGCCCAGCTTGCTGAACCACCAATTCTTATGGAAGCAATGAAAGTTTACTCAAATGAACGCCGCCTGCTACTTGATGCGTTGTTAGGAGACAGTAAATCTACTATGGGTACAAGAAATGTGGCTAAGAAGAAAATTCATCTCCACATGTCTGAAAATGGAAATGGTTCTCCATCTTCTGTTGATCAGTGGTATTTTCAGGCAACATCCAAACTATCAACTGATACTGACATGGATATCAAGCTTGAGGAGCTGAAAGTTTCGATTTCTGCTCTATTACAATTTCCCAATCCTTCTTCATCCGGTGATACTGGAGTTGATGAATCTCTAGTGAGCATTAAGAGGCCTGGTGGGGTCTATAGTAGTACTGATGGCGTTGAAGAAACATCTGCATGTGAGGAATGCAGAAGAGCAAAGAGACAAAAGTTAGGTGAAGAGATGAGCTCACTCGTGCAGTCAAATCTAGCAGAAGATGAAGAAATATGGTGGATAAAGAAGGGACTCCAATACATAGAGTCGTATAAGGCAGAACCACCTCCTAAGCCTGCCAAGCAGACCTCAAGGAGCAGGCAGAAATCTGTCCGGAAAACACAAAGTCTTGCACAAATAGCTGCTGCTCGAATTGAAGGAAGTCAAGGAGCATCTACAAGCCATGTATGTGAAAGCAGGATAGGGTGCTCGCACCATAGAAATGCTCCTGATGACATAGCAAAATCAGCAGATGTGACCAGAAGACCACCCTCTGGAGATATTGTTTCAATTGGAAAGCTTCTGAAGCAAATGCGATTTGTAGAGAAGAGGAAACTGACTGTATGGTTAATATCTGCTGTTAAGCACCTAATCGAAGAGGCTGAAAAAACAGTGCCCAAGGTTGGTCAATATGGTAGGACATTCTCTGCTAATGATGGTCGAAACTCCATTCCCTGGAGACTTGGCGAAGATGAATTGTCAGCAATTTTATATATAATGGATGTTTGTCATGAATACACTTCAGCAACAAGGTTTCTTCTATGGTTATTGCCGAGAATTCCTAATAATCCTGGATCTACCATCCCCAGGAGTGCTATGATGCTTCCTAGAATAGCGGATATTGATGTCTATAACATTGGAGAGGCATTTCTTCTGACTTCTATCCGCAGGTATGTTTTCACTTTTTTCCATCTTATTTGGGATTATTGTTTTGGGGACTGCCTATCCTTCACTAGAATCATTGTTGAGGATTCTTTCAATGTTTTGGACTCAATCAGATTGTAGAAAATGTCTTTATGGTTCTTTTTATGATTTATCCATCAAGGTGTCCACTATGTATTTCTACCAACACTGTTAGCTATTAAAAATCATTCAAGAATTACTTAAAGGTAATGGGTTGCTCTTTGAGTGAAGTTCTGGAAAGCTGGAAAACTGGGAAATGATATGTTAATATGGACTATGTGGTCCATGTCGCTTTGAGCAGACCAAAGGGAAGCGGTAATACATAATAATGATGATACTAGTTTAACAAGAAGCGAGAAGCATTATTTTCCTTGCTGTATCCAAGTCTTGGTTATCAATTTAAAAGGGGTAGCTGTTCTGAGAGGGTTTTTGGATTATCCTATTGACTTTTCCTAACTTTTTGGTTATCAATGCATTGGATTATATAACTTTTCTGTAACTTTACATGATATGATTCAGGTGTTTGTATTTGTTGTTTTCCGAAGAACTAAGATGAGTGCACATGTAACATTTTAACTGCATCTCTATTAATTTTATGAAAACACAATTTTATTCACATGTTTGTGTACTCCCCTAAGAAAGGATTGCAAATACATTAAAACTCCTAATTACTGCATTCAGTTAATTCTTAATATTATCTCATACATCTATTTACTTGTTGCAGTTATGAAAATATAATTGTTGCTGCTGATATTATTCCTGAGATTTTGTCTGCCACAATGCATCGTGCTGCCACATTTTTGGCATCTAAAGGCAGGGTTGTTTCTGCTTCACCTGCCTTAGTTTATGCCCGCCACATCCTCAAGAAGTACGGCAATGTAACCAGTGTTGTTGAATGGGAAAAGACCTTCAAATCGACATGTGATAAACGCCAGAGTACTGAAATCGACTCTGCAAGGTCCTCAGAAGGGGACTTTGGTTTTACCCTGGGTGTCCCAAATGGAGTCGAAGATCTTGATGATTATTTTCGTCAAAAGATAAGTGGTGGAGCAAGAGTTTCTAGAGTTGGGTTGAGTATGAAAGAAATAGTCAACAAGCATGTCGATGAAGCTTTTCAGTACTTCTACAGCAAAGATAGAAAGCCTTTTGGGGCTGGGACAAATAAAAATCCAAGTATGGAAAAGTGGGAAGATGGCTATCTCTTGGCTCAGAAAATAGTTTTGGGATTGATTGACTGCATGAGACAAACTGGTGGGGCTGCTCAGGAAGGCGATCCTTCACTGGTATCTTCTGCGATTTCTGCCATTGTTAATAATGTTGGACAAGTAATTGGCAGAATTCCTGATTTATCTGCCAGCAATAATCACTTAAATGTTCCTTCTTCTGGATCCATGAATTTTGCACGGCGCATTTTACGCGTTCATATCACCTGCCTATGTATATTAAAGGAAGCACTTGGAGAACGTCAAAGCCGCGTCTTTGAGGTTGCTCTCGCAACAGAAGCTTCTTCTTCTCTGATGCAATCTTTTGCACCTGGAAAGGCACCTCGCAGCCAGTTTCAAATGTCTCCTGAATCCCTCGACTTTAATGCAAATGTACCTAATGAAACTTTAAACCATTCCAATAAAGCAGCTCTCACGAGAGCGGCAAAAATATCAACTGTTTCTGCACTTGTGATTGGGGCAATTCTTGAAGGAGTTGCTAGCCTGGATAGAATGGTTACCCTATTTAGGATTAAAGAAGGACTGGATCTAATGCAGTTTGCAAGGAGTCTAAAAACTAACATGAATGGAAATGCACGCTCCATGGGAGTTTCGAAGATTGATAATTTGATTGAAGTTTCAGTGATCTGGTTCAGGGTTCTTGTAGGGAACTGCAGAACAGTGTATGATGGACTTCTTGTGGAACTCTTGGGTGAGGCCTCAATTGTAGCTCTCTCAAGAATGCAGCGAATGCTGTCTCTGAACTTGGTCTTTCCTCCGGCCTATTCGATTTTTGCCTTTGTGATATGGAGACCTTTGCTTGATGCTAGTGTTGGAGTACGAGAAGATTCACATCAGTTGTCTCAATCACTGGCTGCAGCTATAGGTGATGCCATAAAGCACTTGCCATTTCGTGAGATATGTTTCCGGAATGCTCATGGCATGTATGATATCATAGCAGCAGATACCCTTGATTCAGATTTTGTATCGATGCTACAATCTAGTGGTACAGACAGCAATTTGAAAGCTGCTGCCTTGGTCCCTCTACGTTCTAGACTTTTTCTAGATGCACTAATTGATTGCAAAATGCCAGAACCAGTAATAAGATTGGATGGTGGAAATTGGGTCTCTGGTCAAGGTGAGTTGAAAAAACAATGTGGAGAAAATGTGAAAAGGATTATGGGTAGGCTTATACATGTTCTGGATACCCTACAACCTGCCAAGTTTCATTGGCAGTGGATTGAGCTTAGGTTACTCCTAAATGAACAGGCTGTAAGCGAGAAAATTATGGAAAATGAGATTTCTTTGACTGATGCAATAAGATCTCTCTCACCTCATCCTGATAAAAATACTGCTTCTGAAAATGAGAGCAACTTTGTCCAAATTATCCTCACCAGGTTACTCGTCAGGCCTGATGCTGCTCCCTTATTCTCTGAAGCTGTGCATCTATTGGGGAAGTCACTTGAGGATTCAATGCTATCGCAAGCAAAATGGTTGCTGAGAGGTGCAGAAGTTCTGTATGGTAAGAAAACAATTCTGCAGAAAGTAATGAATATTGCTGCAGAGATCAAAGAACTGTCTGTTAAGCCTCAATACTGGAAGCCATGGGGATGGTTTACTGCTGATACTAATTCAGTGAGTAGCAAAGGAGAGAGGATAAAATCTGAAGCTGGTGCCCTTGAAGAAGGAGAAGTCGTTGATGAAGGGGCAGATGCTAATCATTCTGGAAAAGGACACGACCTTTCGGTTGTTGAAGGGTCAGTTGTTAGTCAGCAGCATCTAACAGAGCGAGCTCTAATCGAATTGATCCTTCCATGTGTGGATCAAGGCTCTGATGATTTACGTAATAGTTTTGCAAGTGAAATGATCAAACAGATGAGCAATATTGAGCAACAAATAAATACAGTTACTCGTGGAGGCAGCAAGTCTGTACCAACCCCCTCTCCTGCAATTGGAAGTCCTGCCAATAAAAGTGGCAGCCGCAAGAGTGGGAAGAACAGCAGCAGTCCTGGGGTACCCAGACAAGCTACTGTATCTGTTGACACTGTTCCACCTTCTCCTGCGGCTCTGCGAGCCTCCATGACTTTGCGATTGCAGTTCCTGCTGATGTTACTCCCTATTATTTGTGGGGACAGGTAATTTTACTGGTTTGGTTATTATATACTTGTTCTTGATTATTTCCTATGCTAATTTTACTTAAGAAGTTATTGTTCACTATTGCCTCCTTAGCCTCAACATGGAAACCTTGACTGTTAGTCGCGTGCGGTTTAACTTAAAACTTGTTAATTTCTATTCTTTTTTGTTCAATGTTAATATCATCAATGAACTTCTAATTTGAATTTTGTGATGGTTTATTAGATAGCATCTACCTCTGCATGTAGATATTGTTGAATATGCAATTCTAATATCAAATCTCACTTTTCAGGGAGCCTTCAAGCCGTAATGTGAGATACGTTCTGGCTTCAGTGATTTTACGTCTCCTCGGAAGCAGGGTTGTGCATGAAGATTGTTCTCACTATGTAAATACTGCACTGACTTCTTCAAATAGGGATGCAGAATCTCTTAACGAGACTAATACATCCGCGGGATTTCTGTGTGGTGAAAGTCTTTTTGATTGTTTGTTGCTCGTGCTACATGTGCTGCTGAGCAGTTACCAGCCAAGTTGGTTGAAAATTAAATCTGAATCTAAGTCCATTGACAAGGACTACGCTGCTTTTGATCGTGAAGTGGCAGAAAGCCTCCAGGTTCTTGGTTTCCTTCTGCTGTAGTTACGAATTTCAATAGGTATTTTGTATTTTATTTTTACACATCCTCTTAATTATGCAGAACGAGTTGGATCGAATGGAATTGCCTGAGAAAATCCGATGGCGCATTCAAAGCGCTTTACCAATTCTGACTCCACCAGTTCGATCTTCTCTCTCTTGCCAACCTCCATCAGTTCCGCCTACTGCCCTTGCCTCCCTTCAACCCAGCAACCCAGTGACACTCCTGAACCCCTGCAACTCAAACCCACCTCAGAGGAATCCGGGCCGTACCAACATGAAATCAAAGTCTCAGATGTCGCAACCGGACCTCGAACCAGAGATCGACCAGTGGACCCTCTTGGAGGATGGAGCCGGTTCCAGCCAGCCCTCACCCAGCTCCTCTGCCATCGGCAGCAGTGACCATGCTAATTTCAAGGCATCCTTCTTGCTCAAGGGGGCTGTGAGAGTGAGGAGGACAGACCTCACATACATCGGTGCAGTAGACGAGGACAGCTGATACGAGCGCACATCCCAAGCTTCTCTCAAAATATTTTCCAGTGTAAGTCGCCCCCTAGCCGGTTTAATCTCGTGTTTCTTGCATATCTCAAGTTGTTAACAGCCTCTTCGAGGGAAATGGGGGTGGGAGGCCACTGTTGCCTGTGTCGTGTGAGGAAGACTGCTTCGGAGACTGAATTCTTTGCTGGTGCCTTGGCGGGGTCGGTTGGAATTCGAAGACGTAAAACATTATCTCCGGCTTCGTTTGGCACGCACGATCAATCTGAGGCCCTGCTTAGCACTAACCCTCTGATTGTCCCAAAATTTATGGATGATGCAATTTCATAGTTATTGTATATATAGATACCATATATTTTTGGTTTATTGTGGGTCTGGAGCTGAGGTGAATGAATGTATCAATCAGGAGGAATTGGCTTTGTAGTAGCTTCTTTGATGCTCAGCTATATTTTGTTACAGAAACTATGATCTCTCCATTATCATCATTATCATTATGTGGCAATTATGTCCACCTTACATAATCTCCCATATTCCCTATAGCTGTCATGTGTTATTTTTGTGCATGATTTTGTTTGCAAATTTGAAATTGATGGAGGCTAGGTTCTTATAAAAAAATTTCTCTTGGAACATGTTTGGTAGCCAATATATGATATAACACGATAAGATTAAAATTATAGTGTATCAAGAATATTTTAATTTCACAATTCCCTTATAATTAAAATCTATGGAAAAATAGACATTTTGACACAAGTCTATAGTTTAATAGTGGGCCTAACGTGTTAATTGCATTTTTTACCAAACAAATAATTTGATAAGATAATTTAATTTTATCCTATCACATCTTACCTATCAAACAAGACATTATCGTAGGAAATATAAAAGAAATCTGAGACCAAATATCAAAATAAATATTGGCATAGATTATGAGATATAAATTTATAAACAGATAAATATTTTGATAATATATGTATGTAATTAGCTATTTAAAAAGAAATATTTTATGAAATTGTTTTAGAATAATAACAATAAAGAGAAATATTAATTAAAATCAATTTCACAAAAAGCCACACTTTAAAGATATATATAATTATGAGTAATTAATTTTTTTCTTTGATTTTATTGCATGAATATAATTCTTCATAAAAATATAACTATTTCCTTGATATTATTAAAAATAATATTTTTGAGACAACAGTATAATTTAGAATTTAATCACCATATTTTCACACGTTGGTGAAAATCAACATTCAACACAACATTAAAGCTCAAAACCTCAAAGAAAAACTATTCCAAAGAAGAAAAATTTCTTGCTTTTTTTAGAACTCATGCTCAGGAACTGCAACACAATCTTGTAATAGTAGTAAGAAGGAAATGTAGTACAAAATGCAAAACCTTCAAAAGAAAACTTGCAGAAAGAGGTACAATCTGCTCTTTATTCTACAGAGTAACATCTGATACAACAACAAATATAGTAAGTAACCTTGCCTTGAGGAGGACCTCTTCGTTCCTTCTCGATCCGTACCTTTATTCGACGAAGAAAACTCTACCAGCAATTTGCAGAATCCATCTGCAGTCCGTCTCCACTAGAGGTCGTCGATCCAGTCACCGTAAATCTTACTGATCTTATCGGGGCCTTTCCATTTATGATTAGGTCTTAGTCCTGTTTTCTGTATCGCGTTGGACAGTCTCTGGGAAGGGATTCCCATGTGGTAGCCTTCAGCATGAGGGAGTGCTGAGAGGATACTATCGACCGATGTTTTCATTGGCACTGACCCTTGTTTGGCGTCGGGAGTCGATGGATCTCTAGGTTCCGAGTCCGGGCCGAAGTGGTGTAGTTCTGTTTTTGGTAATAACAAAAGTAAACACTAAATAATATATACACCATACAGTTTCAGATTATCAAGAAATTTGTGACTGCATAAGCTACGAATCTTTCAGGAGCATTTCCTTACACGATAAGTTATACGAAACGCAGCTAATTCGTTCAGGGAAACGGGTCGTACTACGAAATTCTACGTACGTGGAACTGAGTAGGAACAATTCCAATCCTTTTGTGAAGCTAATACTTGGACAAGCAAGAACATGTATAGTATGGAAACACATGCATTATACTTAATGATCCACACAAATCGAACCCAACGAAAAAAACTCAACACGGCAACAGAAAGAAATGCTATCTATATATCTATATATATATATATACCTGCAGCACCATGAGCAAAGTGGCATTTGCTTCCGAAAGGGCAGTATCCGGTAAGCTCCCACTTGTTACAAATCCTGGTTTTCCAGTTGGAAGGCTTCAAGGTTGGTCCAGTCGCGGTGCCTCCATATCCACTACCATTCGTGTTGCCACAGCCGCTACCTGGGCCCAAGCTTATGGCGACACTCTCCCGGGCTTTCGACTGCTCATCATGAAGAAACGTGCAATTCTCCCCGTAAGGGCAGCCTTCCTCCGTGTAGAACTTCTTGCAGTGGCGCCCTTTATAAGACCTCTGCGCCTCATCACTGACCCCGACAATCGGGATCTGAAACTCTTCCCTTGGTTCCGACGACGATGCCCGCTCTTCCTCATGCGCAGCCACGATTTCCTGCCAGTTTTCAGGCGGTTTTCGGAGTTCTTCAACGCTATGCGCGAAGTTACAGTTGGTGATGTACGGGCAAGTCCCGGCCCGGAATTTGCAACACAATTTGGTCTTATAGAACATCTTTCCAATAGCCTTTGACCGGTTGGAAGCAGCCGCGTCTCCTTGGCCCGAGCCGGAGCCCCTTGATCTCTTACTCGGGGGCTCGCTTCCTGAACGAGCCCCATCATAGCTCGAGTTCGAGTTCGTGTCGAGAGAACCTTCTTGATTCCACATCCCATAGTCATCCTCTGTGGCCCAAACTGCCTGATCAACAAACCCTAATCCCCAATTCTCATTTGCAGCATTTCGAGATCCCCCAGAGAGCACTTGAACCACATCACCACTTGAGGATCGATTCTCACGACGATAATCCATTTCCAATCAGATAACAAACCCTCCCAATAATCAAATCTATCCCCAAATGAAGTTAAAGCTACATCTAGAGATGCTAGTATCCAAGCTCCCACCCTCTAGAGAAGCAAAACAAGAAGTCAAGAACCACAGATAATCAAAGTGAAGCACTCAAGAAACCCTAATCATCTCTCAAAGAGGAGGCAATTAACACAAACATTAGCAAGAAAGAGCAGAAAATTGGAAGAACAAAAAGCCACACTGCATATCAATTCAAACTTACTCAAATTCACACAAAACCAAGAAACTGCACCATTACACCCTAAATCAACACAACAAAAGAAACTAGCTAAGACCCAAAAATTCAAATTCAAAGATCCCTCACCAAAAATTGCAAGAGGTCTGGAGATCTCAGGCGCTAAGGTTGAGACCTACTAATTTCAAAATACTGGTTGCTCAGTTCTAGGTAGTAGATAATTAAGTCATTTCAGATAAACCCATCAAGAAAAGAAAAGGAAAAAGAAAAAAAGGCAGAAGGAGAGTTAATTATGGCGAAGTTAAAGATTAGATTTTTATTTATCAGAGAATTGTAAGAACTAACTGGGGAAATTGTCAGCAGCTTAAATGAAACAGCTTTCGAGTATGAGCTCATGTTCAACTACTCAATCCTCATTAATGGCGTGCAACGAATTCAGGTAGAAATTAGAAAAGGGATTGATTTCATTTCATGGCACCCGTTTGGTTACAAGTATAGTGACAAAAACCATTTCTTAATTCTTATGTTTGTAACCAAACACATTGAAAGCTTCAAACAAGTAGTCCGCTAAGGTATCAAAATAGAGATGCCAGAGGCAAGCCGAAGCAGAGAAGGGTTCTCCTAAAGAGTCTCTTTGAGTAGTCTATCAAAGCACAACGAGAATGGCTCTGACTAAGCATCTGGTGAGGGATCAGCTTCCAGTGGGTTGTTCCTTTATCTGTCTTTTCCATCCAGTGCCCGCACTGCGTCTGGCGAGAATTTCCACCTTCTTGAAGATCTAGTGGTGCTACCCGAAGACTTAAATGAATAGCCATCGCTGTTAAGAACAATCGAGATCCAATGAGAATTTGCGCGTAGCTCCTGGTCTTTTGACATCAAAAAATAAGGTTGTAATAAAGAAAGGGACATGTGATAATGAATTCCTAGCTAGTGAAACAAGAAAGACATGGATCTATATTCAATACGCAATCAAAGCCAGCCAGTTTTTCATTAAAGAGGCATGATAGTCTTCAATCCACCGAATCCATTGCTGACTTCACCACGATCGAAACGGTTATGCAAAGTTGTTCATACAGGCAGCGTGGTTATAGTAGGCCAGCCATGCAATTCGTACTGCATGGCGATATTATTCTACCACCCTATAAATGAAGTCAAGATGTCTTAAATTCCTTTTCTTTTTCTCTCTATTTTCTGCTTCATTTTTTCTTTCGCATAAAATTGAAGACAAGACAAAAAAAACTCAAAAAAAAGGCCCTTTTTAATATGAAATACACTTTTTTTGGCTAATAATTTCATGTAATTATAACTAAATTCCCACGTGAGTACTTCATTTTGAATTGGTATGAAAGCATGAGTTTATTTCGAGTACATATAATATAATCTAAAATTAAAATAATAGAATTGGGTAAAAACAACCAACCTACTTGAGAAAAATAAAAGAAAAATGAAAAGGCATACCAAACTTGTTAAGTAATTAGACATAAATAGTTATGTAGCATTGCTATTTTTGTATCCAACTCAACTTGTGAAATAAATTTTTAAAATAAATAAAATTGACTTATCTAGCAATATTATTAAGGCTGAAATTATAGTTGCCAATTCGGTCCCACAACTCAGGTCGACCCAGATTGCTACTCCTTGGTCGTAATTAAGATGTGTTTTTTTCGATACAAAAAATAAGAAATGTACGTTTAATCTTAATTGGGACAAAATGAGTATAATTTAGTTCATTATCAACCTATTACATTAATTGAGTTTGTTGGATCAAATCATTTTTGTTGAATTTGACTCGTTTTAAAAAAAAAAAATTATAATACAGTCAAATACACAATTATATATGTCACGAGCACAATCCAAACTTATCTCATATCCATATTGAAGTCATATACTTTGAAACAACTATTTAATATTATAATATATGATAATAAATAAATTTAAATATATATTTTTTAATTTTAGCTATATATGTATAAGTTCCAAAAAAAGTATAACAAAATACAATTAGAAGCCTATCAAATTTAACATATTCCAAAGCTTATTGTAGATTATTTCACTTGAGGATAATTGCATTAACCTTACAAATAAGATCACGTCATCCATTACGTACGAGTTTCTACACACGCTTTAGAACTACTCGGTTGACTATGACACTTGACGTTCTAAAGTGTCGTAAATTTCCTCCACCCGAACCGTAGTATGAAATCGTCTATAAAGATCTCAATCAAAAGTAACGAACTTATATCAATCTAAAATCGAACCAAACCGAATTCGAGTAAGCCGGGGGAAATTAGAATCCTTACTAACAAAAGAGGGAAAAAACAACTATAAATTAACCCTTCCACAGTTCCACTCTCTGTCTCTCCTCCATTATTTTCTCCTCTCTCTCCTCACACTCTCTCTCCCTCACGCACACACACGAACAAGGTGCGAAAGGTGAGAGTACCGCCATGGATGTTGCTGGGGAGAAGAGAGAGAATGCGGGGCTCTACGACGAGGAATTGAAGAAATGTTTGGAGGAAAGGAAAGGTGAGAGTACCGCCATGGTTACATGCAAATCGATCGTCGACGCCTTGAAGAAAACTTCATCTTCTTCGATTAAGAAGCCGCTGACGCCATTTCTGAGCAGCGGTCGCTTCACTGATGTATGAAAATTTCAAATTTAAAAAAATCAAATTCGGAAATTGAGGTTTCTGATAATCGATTATGAGCTACAAGCTGTGTATGGTGAATTGGTGATGATTAATTAAATAGCAAAAATTGCCTTTTTTTTGGGGGGATCAGGGATGAGGTGAAGGTGGATTATGGAGTGTGTTTGTAACTACTGTATTTTTATTGAAGTAATCAGATTTTGATTCAAATCACTAGCTCATTATCACTGATTCTGATGCATTTTTATTAGATTTAAATATCTGCAAATTCCTCTTATTATAACCAGTTATTGGTGAAAAAAAGTTGTTTGAGATTTTTTTATTATTTCATTCACATATTACTAAAAATAAGTTAATATTAGTTAAAATAATAAACGCATAATATTACTAACTTATTTCTAATATTTAATCTATTTAAATATTTTTAAAATAGTAAAATATTTACTAATTAATATTTAAGCCCTTTATCTTTTTAAGAAAAAAATATCTATACTTCCCCTTTTATTTTATTTTTGTATGATATATAATAATGAAACTAATTTATAAATGTTTAAATTAAGCTTTTTAGAATTAGCCCAAATCGATTGGGCCTCTGTGAAGAAACACAAAATTCAAGCCCAAATCTGTAAATTGCAAAAATTAATATACCTTCATATGTCCTCCCTCTGTCCCACTAAGATTGACACATTTTATTATTTTAATACACTCAATTGAATATAAAACGTGTCAAGGTTAGTGGGACGGAGGGAGTAGTTATATATTCAAAACTAGCAAAAATAATTTAGTAAAAACAAAGTACAACCACAATTCATAGATTTCACACTAAAAAATAACTAAAATGTGTATTTTTAAATTTTCAGCTACAATTTATTTTCACTAATTTTTTTGAACAATTTCTTTTTCATATATATTTATTAGATGCACCAAATACAAGAATATAAAATATGGAACAGAAGAAGTACTAATATCACTTTTGATGAGAGACTAGATTCCTACTTCCTAGTTCTCTTTGTGCTTGTTTAAGATATACCTATTCTTATAAGAAGAGAAAAACCTCCACCACTTGAGTTTCCAAATGCTTGTCAACACCGTGCGTATTGATTCTCCTACATCATACCCCTTCTTCACGCACATCTTTCGTTCCGCGTGCAGTGACATCTGCACAGTCGAAAACGCAGAATTCAAGATCGAAAGATAGAGTAACATCGAGCAAACGGGACCGAACGAACTGAACTCACATTAGGCATGAACTTCAATCCAACAGTGATCTCGCCCTTGTAAGTGTCGTCTTCAAGCACAACGTTGAAAGGGGCGGGAAGGATTTCTGTCGACCCTCTGTAGTTCCCCTCCGCGACAATTCCTTTCAGACAGATTCTGCAAGGAGGAAGATTACATCAATCATGATAATATTGCGCGAAACGACACGCGGGAAAGTGAGGAACTTGCATGGTTTGACCAACAAAATCGTCATCGCTGAAATGTTCCTCTTTCGCAATCCTGAGCTTCAGATGGCTCAGAGTTTCCACCTCTGATTCTGGCAGTTCGAACACAATCTTCTCATTCCAGTAGATCCTGTCCAGATTCCCTGCAGGAGGAGTCAAACTATAATGTTGATAAAACGAAAGAAAAACAAGATCTCTCTCCTAAAAAATCACCTGAAGAAGTCTTGCTTATGGAGGTTTGAGTTCCACATTCAACAATGACATGGTAACCGGGGTGTCCTGTCAACATTAGCATATCGAACAAAATGAATAGCTTCGAATACTATAGAAGTTCGTCATACCAAAGAAAAGAAGGCCAAATTGTATTCATCAAGTAATGTTAGGTGACGGTAGTACCAATAATATGGGTGCAGTCAATGCCTTTGGCGCTAACGAGAAGCACTTCAAGGACTGCACCTTTCATTTGATCAAGAAAGTTCAAAGAAAGCAGAGGCAGAGCATATCTAAAGGTAATTCTAATACCTATTGCATATGGGAGGTTACAACTTAGAAGGAGCTAAAGATTAAATTCATTGCATGTGATGTAACTCTATTAAATGAAAAGTAGTTATGTAAACTCCATTTATTACATGGTCAGTTATGAAGCATCCAATGAAGATAACAAATTGCACTTGAACAAGAGAGCAAAGAAAAGGAACATTCCCCATAGTTGCATAATGCCATAACATAACAACTAAGGTAATGTAATGTGAATATGTGATTATGTCAAGATCAGATAAAACGACGTCGAAAGGTATATAATCAACAACTTGATCAGATAGCCATGAACAATAACAACGGGCTACCTCAAGAGATGGAAAAATCTAGCAATGTAGTAATTTTGCACAAAAGCATTATAACCTGCTATACATTGGCCATCAAGTTCTGATATGATATGAATGCTCGTTCATTATTAGTTCATAGCGCTATAACCGATGACTTTCTTCAGTGATTTGGTGCCTATGATATTTCTCAACTTCTCAACTTCATTCCACCTGCCCTGCTCTGCATACAAGTTTGAGAGAACCACATAGTAGCTGGCATTCTCTGGATCCAAACTGATGAGTTTCTTCGCAACGTCTTCCAAAACCTCATTCGGCCCGTGAGCCTTTCTGCATCCAGCAAGAATAGCTCCCCAAATCCGCTTATCGGGTGCAATAGGCATATTATTCACAAATTCGACAGCCTCCTCGATATTTCCTTGACGACTAAGCATATCCACAAGGCAAGCATAGTGTGCAAGCTTCGGCTTGATATTATACTTTGTTTCCATCGCATGAAACCAGTTCCAACCTTCGTACTCCAACCCACAGTGACTGCAGGCAGAGAGAACCGATACGAAAACAACATCGTTAGGCGTTATTCCATAAGATAGCATGTTGGAAAAGCACTCAAGAACCTCCTCTCCACAGCCATTAATAGCGTAGCCATTTATCATTGAACTCCAACAAATGAAATCTTTGGTGGTATTTTCACTAAAAACAGCCTCCGCGTGCCTTATGTTTCCGAATTTGCAGTACAAATCGATCAGTGCAGATGTCAAATATGCATTGGCTGGATTTCTATCTTTGATTATCTGTGCATGGATGCTTTTCCCAATTTCAAGAGCTTCAAGTGAATTACAAGCCAGCAATAAACTAACGTAAGTGAACGAATTAGGCTTCTGATCAGTAAACTGCATCTTTCTTAATACATCAAACGCCATATGAGGTTGTGCACTTTGAGCATAAACCGCAATCATAGCGCTCCAAGCAACGAAATCTTTGCAGTTAAGATGATCGAATACGTTCCTGGCTGACACGATATCGCCAAATTTAGCATAGGCTTGAAGAAGCTCAGTCGACACAGGAAGGTATGAAGTAAATCCCATTTTCAATACAAGGCTATGAAATCCACACCTGAAATATTTCTCCTTCAACTGTTTATATGCTCCAATTACTTCTTGGATAATACATTCATCCACTTTTTCACGACAAGAAGCAAGTAATTTGAGGAAGATCTCCAAGGCATTCCGCGGCCTCTCGTTTTCAACACAACCACGCAATATAATCCTCCATGAAACAACATCCTTGTTCCACATACGTTCAAAAACATCTAGCGCCGCCTTCAAATGCCTGCATTTGGAGTACATATCCATAATCGAATTGTGAAGAACTGTATGATCATAAAATGAGCTTTTGATTGCATAACCATGAATTTCTCTCCCTACCCCGAATGTACCTAACTCAGCACAAGCAGGAAGTATACTCGAAAACGTCACATGATTAGGCTGCACACCAGAAAGCATCATTTCCTTTAATAACTTAAGGGCTTCAAAATACTCTCCACAGCTCATAAACGCAGAAGCCATTGCACTGCACGAAACCACATCTCTATGAGGAGTTTCATCAAATAGTTTACGTGCAATCTTCGTATCCCAACTAGAGTAAACTCCGACAAGTGCAGTAACAACGGCTACCTGAGACTCGATCAACCCCATTTTCATCGAGTATGCATGAATCACACGCGCCAAATCTTTCGACCCGAGTGATCCAGCCGCCTTGATGAGACCTAATACAGTCACAAAATTCGGCCTTTTCTCATTGACTAGCATCGATTTGAACAAGCCCACGGCCTCCTTAGGCCGATTTTTCCCAATCAAACTCGTGATTCTTGATGTCCATGATTTTACAACGTCGTTTTCTTCGAAATATGCAAAAGGGTCTACCAAATTGAGGCGATTTCTGTATGCATGATTTTGGGTGTTGCAATTTGGCGAGCTCCGACGAGGCGGGGGTCTCTTAGTTATTTTATCGAGCACTTGGTGCCCATTTCGAGATCGAGCCACATTAGACATACGCGCGTAGATTCAGACAACGAAAGGCTGCGATTGGATAACAATATAATATAACTTCTACTCTTTGATTTGAAGTATCACGATGGCAATCCCAATCCAGAGAGAAAGGAACGATGTTTTGGCGACTGTGCTTTGGCGGGTAAAAATTCTTGAATTGGCGTTAAAGGTTATTTTCTTCTTCCGAAGAAACGGCGTTAAAGGTCTAGAATAACGGCGTTAAAGTCTTGGGCTTGAAATAATTTTTGGGCCAACAAACTAAAAATTGCTTAGCCCATTAATAATCTCACGCCATTTTGATATGTTCACAAATTTGTTATTCGATTTTTTTTTATGAATGTATATCTCTACATTATAAATATAACTCAATTAAATACATAAATTAAGTTAATGCACAATACACCTTAAATCAAATTATTTCGTGAAAACACTTGTCAGATCAAAACAAATAACAATTTAATATATAGAGGGAGTAATTTTTTTAAAAACAATCATAGTGTGACGAACTAAAAAGAAATACAAACCAATTTTATCAGGAGTGATTGAATACTAAGGGCATGTTTGGTAGCCAAGATAAGATATAGCATGATAAGATTAAATTTATATGGTGTATAAGGATTATTTTAATCTCACCCCTTCCTTATGATTAAAATATAGGAGGAAATAGTGATTTTGGCACGGGCTTAGTGTTTAATAGCGGGCCGACGTATTAATTACATTTGCTACCAAACACATGATTAGGTAAGATAATTTAATCTAATCTTATCATATCTTACCTACCAAACAAGGCCTAAAAATAAGTTGGAATTGGAGCATTTCTCTATTTAACATATACCTAAGTACTACTACTCAATTAGGTAGTGGACCTACTTGGCATGAGAAGGTCCAAGTTTATGTCTCATATTTATACAATAATTTTTGTTGTTTAATTTCACTTGGTTGCCAACTTGGTACAAATAGATGCTTTACTCAAGTGGGACTCATTTCCAAGAAAATAAATGCAAGAAAAATATGTATATAACATGACAATATATCTTTGTATTCTACTTTGTGACTTTAACAAAACATACCCTCTTCAATTTTGTATTATAATTTGATGCAAGAGGGTTGAGATTCCTGTGGGTGAATTCAGGTGGAATCTAATGTTTGTTATGTTGAAATACACAAACTGACAGCATCACAGCAACCTAGTATCACATTCCAAACATTATTAAAACATCTTCCATGCACAAGTGTCCACATGCTATAACAATAACCAAAATTTGAGCTTTAAAGAATGTGAGTACTCCAATGTACCTTCTAGACTTAGGCAACAACATAGAACAAACATAAAGAAAGTTTCTGAAAATATAGTAATAATTCCAATATTTTGCTTCCAAGAATGAGAGACATGCCTATGGTGTGGTGTGGTGTGGCCCATAGCTCTATAATGCTACCTTTCTAAAATGGTGGGCTGCTTTTATATCTAGATATCTAGCTGTCACTTTCCCTTAGATACACTACACTATTTTTTTTACAATTTGTAGACTTCCAAATTTTCTTGAATATGCACTTGTGTTGCAAGGCTTTTGCTTAGTGCCCTAATTGAATCGAATTACATTGAATTTTCATCATCATAACATAAGCCAAGTTCCTACTTAATTTGCCAAATAGAGTGGAGAAAGAGGAATGACAAAAACAGCCACTAATTTTCTTGCAAACTCACCTCATTCATTTTCTAACATGATTTATCAGTCAGAAAACCCTTTACAGCTCCCTGTGTTAGATGTGTCTCTTCCTCTGAATCCATCATCTCTGGCCTCTCTAGCTTCTGCCTGCACAGAGTGGGGCTTCTTCCAAATCATCAACCATGGAATCTCCAAAGATCTCTACACCAAAATCTACTCCCTTTCTAACAAGATCTTCTCCCTCCCATCTGACTCCAAGCTCAAGCTAGGCCCTTCCTCCTTGCTCAGAACTTACACTCCTCACTTCATCGCTTCTCCCTTCTTCGAGAGTCTTCGAGTTTCCGGGCCCCACTTTGCTGCCTCTGCTCAGAGCTCTGCTGATGTTCTTGCTCACCAAGATAATCAGTTCAGGTAGTAGTTATAGTAGTTACCCAATCTGATGTTCTTGATTTGATGTTTGTTTGCTTTGTAGTGAAATCTTGCAAGAATATGGGAGTAAAGTGACAGAGCTATCAAAGACAATGCTGAAGCTTGTGTTGATGACGTTAGGGGAAGGGTTTGAGTCCAAATACTATGAGTCAGAGTTCAAGAACTGCCATGGATACATGAGAATAAACAACTACACCTCTCCCTCTCCTCAGAGCACAGGGAGAGAGGCAGAGGGCCTAGGCATGCACACAGACATGAGTTGCCTTACAATTGTGTACCAAGATGAGATAGGGGGGCTGCAGGTCAGGTCCAGAGATGGGACATGGATGAACATCGTCCCGTGCGAAGGGACCCTTGTTGTTAACATCGGGGACATGCTGCAGGCGTGGAGCAACGACCGGCTCAGATCGTCCGAGCACCGGGTGGTTTTGAGGAAGCCCATGAACCGGTTCTCCCTCGCCTTCTTCTGGTGCTTTGAGGACGACAAGGTGGTCATAGCACCGGATGAGGTTGTCGGGGAGGGTCGTACGAGGATCTACGAGACGTTCGTGTGCTCGGATTACTTGAAGTTCAGGGAGAGCAATGAGAGGGGTAGGTTTGATAAGGTTGGCTTCACTGTTAAGGATTTTGCTGGTGTTGTTGAGGCAGAGAATGGGAGTTAGTTAAGTTTGTTGGTTTGTTTGTCTTTTTGTGTTATTCATTTTCTTGAATTTGCTTGCTTAGATTTGGCTTCTATGTATGTATCCGGTATGTGTGAATAATAAGTAATAAATTATACTCTATTCGTCCCAATAAAATTGATGTGTCCCACTAAAATTGATTTGTTTTCTGATCGAGTATATGTTTGTCCCAATAAAACTGATGTGTCCCACTAAAATTGATTTGTTTTCTGATCGACTATATGTTTGTTCAATTTGATGAGATTGAGAATGATTTGTAAGAGAATTGAATGTGGTTAGAAAGACTTGAAAAACAGTTGGAATTCCAACTTCCTAGTTTAAATATTTTAGTGTTTTTGGTGATGACTTTTATTATGTAAATTGCTAGGTGTACTTAATAATAAAATAGTACTATATGTTGAGTATGTGCATCCTTGTCTTTTCTAGAATGGTCAACTTATATTTTCCCACCTATCACATGGGGTACTTAAAAAAACTAAAAATTAAGAATAAAATAAATCTAAGCTTGAAAAAAAAAGTCCAGCTATGAGGTTTTAGAGTAGTGGACACATTTTGATATAATTGTGGAAATGCTAGCTTTGTCCTATTCATAATAGATTTTAATAATTACAAAATTACAATTAATGGAGAGGTAAAATGCACTAATAAAAATGGGTGCAAAAAGAGAAATTATAAATTATAATTTTAGTTAACTTTTGAGATTATTGCTAAATGGCCACACATTATAAATGAAAGAAATTTTTGGGTTAATAGTTAAAACCACCCATTTTCATAATGTAAAGATAAAAATTCTTCATTTAAAAATAAAAAATAAAATATATTCATACTTACTATTATATCCTTTCATCTTTCATTCGTTATTAAAAATATGATAATGAATGAATTTATAACATGAATGGTCTACTTATGTAATTCTAAAAAATAAATCATGAAGGAATGTTAACATGAACATATGAGTAGTTTTCTCATACGATCATGTATATCAATATATTTTTGAAACACGAATCACATGAACACTTTTCTCATGTCATGTAATTCGGAAAAAAATGATCATGAGACAAATGATAACATGTGCACATGAGGATTCTCCTCATGTAATTCAAAAAATTTATAACATGAGCACATGATAAATTTTCTCATGTAATTCGAAAAAATGATCATGGAATAAAGGATAACATGAGCATTTGCCTCATGTAATTCGAATAATTGACCATGAAGAAATTTATAACATAAGTACATGAACACATGAGCATTTGCCTCATGTAATTCGAAAATTAAGGTTAATGAAATCATTAAGGGTAATAGGGTCTTTTTATAATAAAAGTGGGTACAATTTATCTTTTCTTTTTAACTAGCTATTTTTTATCTTTTTCTTTTAGATTTGGGTATTTTAGCCTTTCCCCGAAATTTGTTGTTGAAAAATATAATGTAAACTATATTCTAATAACTGAATCCTATATAAAAATATAAATAATTTTTTTTTACCACTATAGTCAGCCACATGCGTGTTCATTTAAATTTATTGTTGAAGACACATACCACATCAAATATTAGGAATTAATTACATAAGTCAACCATAATAGAGTTGCTTTAATAATTATGTTTAGTCTCTTTTCTTTCTTTAAGATGTAAAAAAGAAATCTCCCAAGGATTTGCTTTATAATCCTTACCTTTGTTAGCAATCAAATAATCATATTACTCAATTGACTAATCTGCCTTTATTTTGGGAATTTTTATTATGAGGAAAATATAAATATATGAATCTTGATTTTTCATACGTTCAATTTTTTTCTTAAATCGAATTTGGCATGATATAATTTATTACATGTTGGTAGTTTTGTTACTAATTTTGAAATAACGTTGTGTGTATTAGTGGTGAATAGGTAACATTACATACAAATAATGCTAATGGGTAGTGACAATACTTGTCTCTAACCCTCTATTAAGATTGCAACCTTTTAATCAAGTGTCTTTTCTATATAAAAGCTACTTTATTTATTGAAATTAGAAAGTGGCCTACAAATATAATTAATGACCATCTTTTGACACTAGATACACAATCATATCTCCAAAGATTTCTTTGTTTCTTTTGGTTAGATTTATAGTTCACAATGACACACACATGACTTTGAGGGAAAAGAAAAAAATAAATAAATATTGAAGTTCATAAAGTTTTTTAGGACTCTTCCGCCGTTTGCAGTGGGCACAACTTAACATGTCTACCGTTGATGTGATATTACGCGTCACTATAATTGTCGTTTATTATTATTATTTTTTATTTTATTGTTATATATTGAATAATTTTAAATTATACACTAATCAATAAATCATAATCGTAAAGTGTAAATTAATTAAAAATTTAATATTTATCCACAAAACATGTCGCATCATTTGTGGGCATATTATCCTCGCCTATCGTGGGCGGGTGAACGTAGCACGGATTTTGTCGGTTAAAAAAAATAAAATGGATCAAGTAGAGTTTTATGGAATGTATCAATAAGCTAGACCCATACTGCGAGTTGTTTCATGCCATAAATAAACCCGAACGCTCAAAAAATCCGTTGGACACGCGGATTCACACCTCTTACAACCAACGCAGTCTTCGGTCCTTGGGGCAGAAGCGATTTGTTTAGCTTTACATCCATCCCAGGGTATCATTTCTAATACGTCGGTGGGGCACGCCCGGACACATTGGGTACATCCTATACATGTATCATAAATCTTTACTGAATGTGACATTGGATCTATACATTTTGAAGGTCATAAATTGTTGGTATTGTTTTTATATTTGAATGTTCTATTAAAGAAAAATTGGGCTTAGATAAGCCCAATTACTAAATATATATAGGCCCACTTCACAAAAACAAAAGAAAACTCTAAGCTCATCACTACTCAATAAGCAACAAATATATTTGGGCTATTTTAGGCCAGCGCTAATGCGATTAGTGCTTAAGTATCATTAATTAATTTATTTTACTTCTTTCTAATTCCGTTTAGTGGTAAAATATCTAGGTGGCATAAGAAAATAATTGTTAGTTAATTAGTTATTTTTTTATAAATTAGTTAGTTAGTTAGTTAATGCGATATTTATCTTACAAAATTACGATAAGCTAAAATAATATTTTATTTATTTATTTAATTTAGTTTTGAGTATTTTTAAATTGATTCCTCTAACTAACTACTTTCGCGGCTTCCGCCATTTCTCTCTCTATATATACACGCGTGTGTGCACACGAGAAAGCATAATTGAAAATGGCAGTTACTCTTTCAAGCAGCTTCGCGCTACTCCGCGGAATGAACTCTACTCCATCGATGGCGGTTCCGCGTCTCTCTCCGATCGTGATTCGCGGTGGCTCGAAGCTAGTCCAGCAATGTTCCGGCAGATTGAGGAGCGGTGCGGTGAAATCTGGCCGTGATTTTCGTGCAATGGTTGGGGGAACTATGGAGCATAGTACCGAGAATCGCGATGGCGAATCTCTCGATGACGAGCAGGTGAATTCTCTTAATATCATACTTTTTTCAGCTACAGAGGATATGGAAATTGAAACTCGGCAGAATGCGTTTGTTTGATCGAATAACTGAACTTGTAACTGTATGTGCTGGAGCATTTTCTGCGAGAAGATGAGGTCGATTTGCAGAGGTGAAATGCGCCGGTTGGTTTAGATTATCATTGTGGAGATTTGAATTTGCATGATTAGATTATTCAAAGATATGGCGGCCATTTAGAACATATAAGAACTAAGAATTATGTTGAATTAAACCGTTGATATTTTTACGATTAAGAGATACTCCTCTCATTTTGTAACTATCTTATTTCATTTTTTCTTGTTTTTAAATAATTATCCTATTTTAAGAATCTAAAAGTTAATACGTGACAAACTTTCAAGGTTATTCTTATTTAATAATTTTTGAAATGTGATAATAACAAATGGATGCATTGATCATAGTATTTAATAAGATTACAAATGTAAATTTATTCATTTCTTTGTGTGGTTTATTGAGACATTTAAAAGAAAATGTGGATATGGAACGTGGCTTCCACGGCTTAGTGATCACTGCATGTATATGGATGTGCTATCATTTTAAATAGCTGCGATCTATATTCAATGGATTTTATTGGGTAGAAATATATTTTAGATGTTTATCAAAAGTGAGTTATTGAAATAGTATAATAAGTTGCTTAATTTTGCTTGTCTTTAATGTTACTGGCATTGTTCCACAGGTTCCAGAGCGAAACTACACAGGCACGCCTTATATTCCTGTTTACGTAATGCTACCTGTGAGTTGCAAATCTTCTCTTATATGTTACTCTGTTTCGTTTCACTTTCATTAAATAATTTTTTGCTTTGATGTATTCCATTAATATGTACTTCACTTTTACATTCTTTGTTAATGTTTTGTAATATTGATTTCATTTCTAATTGGAACTCGAGCACTAACACTGCTTCATTCCTGAAATAGTTGGGGATCGTCAATATGGAGTGCGAATTGGTTGATGCTGCAAATTTGAATAAGCATCTGAGTGCCCTTAAGGCCATGCATGTTGATGGTGTTATGATTGATTGCTGGTGGGGCATAGTTGAAGCACTTGTCCCTCAACAATATAACTGGTCCGGCTATAGGAAACTGTTTGAGATTGTTCGAGCTCTTGGTCTCAAGTTACAAGTGAGTGCCATGAAATGTTTGAATTCATAACTGATTTATGTAGCTTGATTGACGTACTTTGAATTTTTTTTATCGATCATATAGGTCATCATGTCTTTTCATCAATGTGGAGGAAATGTTGGGGATGATGTCCATATTCCGATCCCACGGTGGGTCCTAGAAGTGGGCAGTAAAAATCCTGAAATTTTCTTCACAGATAAAGAGGGAACACGCAACCATGAATGTCTCACTTGGGGAATCGACAAAAAACGGGTTCTGAAAGGTAGAAATGCTATTGAGGTATGTATGCTATTCAATAAGCAGAGTGCGAAGCTTTATTTACATGCTTGTGTGCTCTTATTCTGTAATTTAGGTTCTGGATTGTCATTCTTTAGCAGAGTGCGAGCTTTTAAGTTATCATTGTTTTTACTCTTGTACAGTTGTATGGATTCTGGGTTATCTGCATGAATTTCAAATATAAGTTCTGGGTGAAAACTAGTGGCATCTAAATGACAACAATATGTAGGTGTATTCTGATTTTATGAGAAGCTTCAGAGTCGAGTTCAATGATTTCTTTGAGGCTGGACAGATCTCTGAAATCGAAATCGGGCTTGGCCCGTGTGGGGAGTTGCGGTATCCATCTTATCCAGCAAATCAAGGCTGGCAATATCCTGGCATTGGCGAATTCCAGGTAGTCTTTGATTTGATTGATATGAATATCCATTTTCTTAAACCTAAGCTTGTCAGCATTGTTAGTATAGTGATCCATTTAACATAATTCTAAGGCAATCTTTTCTTCTTCCTCCACCAGTGTTATGACAAATACTTGATGGAGAGTCTAAAAGAGGCTGCACGGAAAAGGGGCCGCTCAATTTGGGGTAAAGCACCTGAAAATGCAGGTTCCTATAATTCCAAACCTCAAAACACACGGTTCTTTCGTGATAGAGGTGATTACAATAGCTTCTACGGTCGTTTCTTCCTAAACTGGTACTCCAAAGTCTTGGTTGACCATGCTGATCTAGTACTGGCCATGGCAAAGATTGTCTTTGACGAGACGCCTATTGCTGTGAAGGTTCATTACTCTTTTCCAATCTATTCCATACGAGCATTCAACATATTCAAAACTTCTCAATACATTATTTTCATCGGTTAGCAGGTTTCCGGCGTCCATTGGTGGTACAATACTGCTAGCCACGCAGCAGAGCTAACCGCGGGGTTCTACAACCCCTCCAATAGGGATGGCTATGCTGCTATAGCATCGGTATTGAAAAAGCACAAGGTTTCTCTTAATTTCACGTGTGCTGAGCTGCGAACAGCGGATCAAAAAAAAGAGTTTCCAGAGGCATTAGCTGATCCCGAAGGATTGGTGTGCCAGGTTGGTTAGCATTTCAGCATTACCTACAACTATATATACAATACTCTACAAGTTAATAAAACAGTTACAGTGTTAGTCAAACGAGACCAAGATTAACGGATCAGTACTTTATAAATGTGAAACATCTTAGGTGCTGAATACTGCTTGGGATGCCGGCCTAAAAGTTGCAAGCGAAAATGCTCTTCCGTGCTACGTGAAGGAAGGCTACGACAAGATACTCGAGAATGCTAAGCCCATCGACGCTCCGGAAGAAAAACGTCTATCCGGTTTTACCTACCTTCGGCTAAACCCTCATTTGATGGAGGACCAAAATTTGGTGGAGTTCTTCAAATTTGTTAAGAGAATGCATGGTGGGTCCTCCCGGCTATACATATATGCTTTTCTATTTGTTTTGGATCAGCAAGTCACTGAGCCTCTTATTTCATGAAATTTGCAGGGAAACCTAATTTTTGATACATATCAGAAGATGGAAGTGTTGAACTCAGATGCATGTAGATTTTATATCTGCATATGTACATATACATGTATGAGTCTCTCATTGTGAATACATAAACTTTCAGTTCTTATTGTGAATTTGTTACGTATCATTAACTTGTGTGCTTTATCGTTTTATATACACCACATTTACCTTTTAAATTTAACATCAACTTTTAATATTAAAAAAGATTTGTTTTTCTCTAAATAAAATATGACATTACACAACTTATCCTACTTAAAACATATTAAAAATTAACTAAAAGTTAAAACATAATTTGTTGCAAATAAAACATATTGGTTAAATTCAATGAAAGCTTCTTGTTGTTTTTGACTTCTTAATCCTAATGATTGTTTATTTTTCCATAATAATCACAGTCAGAATATGAATCTCACTAATTTTACAGAAACGTTACATTAATTTTACATGGTGACATAATTTTGTCTTGTGACACTAAATATATATATAAATATATGATTTGCGTGGACAATAAAATTTTATTTAATAAAAAACCAATCATAAATCACAGACTTTCATCAACATCAATCAAAAAATGAGCATCATCTTCCCTCACCTATCACTCTACAATACCTCCTATACTGCTTTCTCAATAATCATTCTAATGAAGAAGAATCGTGTGGAGTGCTCGAGTTCTCACCTTCCTTGATATCTTGGAAGGTCCCGTACGAGGGCGAATGGGCGTGTGGAATATCGAGCGCAACTGCCCTCTTTAACGCCGCCCGGTACTCGTCCCTATGTTCCTTAGCGAGCGATGCCTGCCTCTCCATCTTCTGTGCCGCGGGAATCCCCATCACGCGCTCTTTTTCCACCAGACACTGCACTAACAGAAGCCGGGAATGCCTTAGTAAGGGGCGGCGTTGCTTTTAAAGTTGTGCAAAAATTGCAAATCCGGGTGTGGGTTGTATTGTTTGCGGCAATGTATCCCTATTTTTTGTTTGGATAAAGCCCTACGATGATTATAGATCGAGTGATGGCAAATGATAAAAGCTTACGTCGAATGCTTTTTCCGACTCCTGCAGTATCCAGATGATAGCATGATCCGACGTTGTGTTGCAGGAGAGAACTATGTGCTCGAACCGCCCATCCACGGGCACAGCTGTTCTAACGCGGGGCGGAATTCTTTTGCACCTGCATATAAAGATGGAGAAGATTGGAGGATTCAATCAGTATATATAATCATGCCAATTTATATTACTAAATCACAAACCCCAGTGCTAATCGAAATAGGATTATAACCCCAACCACATTGCGAAAATATTCAAAGTCGAACCGCGAGCCTCTTGAGCTCAACTCAACCCAAATATTCTGTATCACTAAATCAACGTACCTGAAGGGTTCTCTCACGATTATGTGATAGAGGCGGCCTGGAGCATACAGTCTCCTCGGGTCCTGCAGCATCTTCTCCTCTAACGTGCACGTATCTTTCAAGCACGTTATGCACAACAAGCATGGGAAACTATTATGGAGAACGCCAATTAGCGTGAATCATATAAATACTACTTTCATTAACATAAGCATGTAAGTTTCGATAATTTATCCCCGCATAGTAGGAGCGCAATGAATTTTTTTCGATCATGTCAGTAGCAGAAAAGAGAAATATGAAACGGGAGCGTAAAATTACCATAGAAGTGATTTGTAGACGTGCTCCAGTGCAACTGTTGTTCGCGGTAGGAAATCATCCTGAGAAACAAAGGTAAGAATCGAATGAGGTCGTAGTATTAATTCAGCCTTATCGGATTAAGATGAAGTAATATTTGTTACCTGCAGCACGACTGAATTAATGACGTCTGCGTATCTTACGGCCAAGTTCAGCGATATACATCTTGCAGGAGCAATAGCAAAGCACCTAATCCTCTTCCTCTCGATATACCCCAGTTTATCCCTATTCTTCACTGCCAACATTGTCAGCAACGTCGAGACACCAGCTCCCAACGAGTGCCCGGCAAACGTCAATGTATAGTTGGGATACTTCTTAACTAGTTCTCTCAACACCTCACGTTCTTCTTCCAAAACGTACTGAGCTGCCTTCAACAGCCCCGTGTGAACGTAACCGCCATCATATGTCGTCTGCCCCAACTTGTTATCGAGCAATAGAAGGATATCACTCTCCCTTCCCATATTAAGACCTCTAATAGCCAGAACTATATCCATGTTATCATGATCGAGATAAATCATGTAGGGCGACACATTCCCTTGAGTATCCACGTAATCTTTCTTCATCAGCATCCATTCGGGATTCATTCCATACCCTCCATCGGGAGCCCAGACAGGGTTTCTGAGATCATCCTCGTATACGGAAAGGATGTACCTACAAAGTCGAGGAACGGGCTCGAATTCACTGGCTGTTGCCAGCCCCCAATTTTCACTCTCCTTTCCAGCAGTGTAGAGAAATTTCTTCCATGCCCAACGTACACAAGCTATACAGGACACGCATTCGACTAGAGGTATACAGCAGGCAATAGACATCGTTGCCTAATAATCCAACCGCAACAGCACAAAATAATATCATGATGTGTTCTCATCATAAAATCAAGAAAATTGATTGCATAGAATGAAAAGGGCTGTTCACTACTACTAAGCAACATACAATAAAAGGGAATTAAAACAACATAGGAATTTCCCAGAAAACATTGATGCCTAAGTTTACATAATAACATACAACTAACATTTTTTAAACTAAATCCAAAAGGGCAGTATTCTATTACTCCCTCTGTCCACGAAACTGTTACCCTTCCTTTTTTCCATTTTTTTCCATTTTTAGTAAGTTGACCCCTCCACTTTGTACAAACAACTCAATTAAATACAATAAATTATAAAGGACACAAACTCCACTAAACACATAATATACCTAAAGTCAAACTATTTTATTAAAACGCATGACGGATCAAATTGGATAACAAATTGGTGGACGGAGGGATGAAGTATAATTTATACCAACTACTAAACAACAATCCAAGAAAAGGGAATGAAAACAACACAAGAATTGCCAAGAAAACATTGATGCCTGATTAAAATCACAAGCTTTTCAACTAGTTATATAAATCAAAGTGTAGCCTACTGCACTTCTGGAAGGAACCTAACACTTGTGAGAATAAATCCAAAAGGGCAGTATTCTATTATAGTTCTCCTCAAAACAAGGAATAAAACTAGCAGTAAAACAATTATCAAACAGCAAAACAGTTGACCAGATTACCAGGTCAAGAACATAAGCATCAGAATTCAGAACACTAAATCCTCAAACATAAAGGTTTCTCTCAGTAGCCCTTTGCTTATGGGAAAGTCCTAACTCAACAAAGTTACTTAAAAACAGATTCTTTCAATTTTCAAGATCGAGTTTACAAAAATACTACTCAATTGAGCTTTGAATTAAAAAAAAAAAAGGCTAAAATTTGTGCTTGATGTGGGACACGAAATCAAGAAAGTAAGGTGGGAAAAATTATATAAAATTATTGCGAAAACAAATTACAGAACAAGTAAGAGGGAGTATGAGTTTATAGTAATTACTAAAAAACAAAAGCAAAAAACAAAAAAGACTTAAGATGAAGAGAATGGAAAGACGTAGCACACCTGCAACCTCGAAGATTTTAAGTCAATGCCATAGTTGAATGAGAATCATGGGGCCCTTTTCGAGTTATTTCTCTTTCTTTTTGTTCTCTCCATCTCTTTCTCGAATATCTGCTGTTCTTATGTGTTGTGCCTTCCTTAGATTCGCTCTGTAATTGATTGATTTAATTTTTTTTTAAATGTTATCTAAATTTGCAGCGCGCTTCCCCCTTCTTGCGCTGCCTTCTTTCTTTTTTTTTTCTCGGTATTATTATTATTATTAATGAGAGTATATAATGTAGTGTTAAATAATTTATTTTTATAAATAATTATAAAAAAAAATTTAGAATTATGTATTATACTCCCTCTTTTTAAAATGTGGTACCTTTCCTTTTTTGCTTTTTTGTGTTTGATCACTTTTTTATTTAGCTGAAAATATTACCTTTCGTTTTAAATTAGTCAACACTTTTAAATATTTAACTATCATCTTTTTAATTTTCATGTCAAAAAGAAAGTGACCATATTTAAGTAAACAAATGGAGTACTATTTTTTATTTTTTATACTATTGGTTAATTTACGTGCCCAAAAATCATTAAAATAAATCAAGTTCGAATCTTGAACCGAGCTCAGATTATTTTTCGAGTATAATTTGAACATAATGATATTCAGTTCAAATTATTTGCAAACATGTTCGAATATAAACCTAATCGCGAACTTTAAAACGATTTGAACTTCGAATATTTCACGAATTTTATATATAAACTAGTTTATGGACTTATCTAATTAGTATCAAATATATATACACTATGAACTTCTTTGTACTTCCATAAATGCATGGAAGACTGACTCGGGAAAAACTTATGATTACACCAATTACAAGAAACGACCTCATGATAGTGAATATGGGGCCTCACCACCCATCAATGCATGGTGTTCTTCGACTAATCGTTACTCTCGATGGTGAAGATGTTATTGACTGTGAACGTATATTGGGTTATAACGCGTTGTACAATATTTGCCTTATATAACGCGTTGAGATTATTTAGCTACCATATTTACAGAAGCAATAACTGTAAATGGAAACTCAAATAATTAACGAGCTCAAATTCAAAATTTACAAATTAGATGCGAGTTTGAATTCACTACTAAATCGAATAATAAAAAATCGAATTGAAACTGAATTTTTGCTCAATTTTTATTTATCCAACCAAAATCTAACCTTTAAAATTTTCGAACTAATTGAACTTAGAATGTAACTTTATTGTCTTCTTTATTGTCTTCAATTTGATTGAGTTACAACCCCATATATATATAACTATTAATTAGGTAATAAAGTACTACTAAAGGTTGGTAGTAGTTAAGAGTAGGGATATTATATAAATAAAACCATGGATTGATTGCGTCATTTATTATTTATTAATATTAACATAATCTAATTAATTTTATAATTGTTGGATTATCCTCAAACATATCATTATATTATGACTTTCATATTTTTTAAAAAAATTACCGGAAATTAATTTATTATTTACTTTTGGTAATTTTTATCCGAACTCGCAATTGGGCCAAAATACTGTAATTAATTCAGGTGGGCCTAGGCCCAATAAATGATGAAGAAGTCCATTTACCGATTTAAAAGGCCCATTTTATTTTTGGAATAAAACAAAAATCACAAATATATGAAAAAAATGTGAGTGAAGAAGATAAGAAAGAGGCGGAAACGCAGTGGTGGCTGCCGGCGGCGGTGGCGGTGGAGGCGGCATTGTCGAAGGCGATGAGAGATTTGAGTTTCGATGGTTTCGTTCTTTGTGCTGTTTGGTTTGATTTTGTGATATTGATTGTATGATTGGATATTATGTTTTTTGTTTTTCTGCTTGCTGAAGCATATGGTGTAGAGCGATTACGTATGATTCTTAATTTTGTTACCATGTTTATGTTGGCAGGAATGAGCTGTTTTAGCTTTCAATTGCTTATATTTCCATACAGGGGTAATGGAAAAAGCTTGTTTATAAAGCTTGCTCAATTTGAATATTATGAATTTCTTACTGATTGCTGAAGTATATGGTGTAGAGCGATTGTGTATGATAATTTATTAATTTTATTGTCACGTTTTTGTTGGAAGGAATGAGCTGTTTTAGCTCTGAATTGCTTATATTTTCTTACAGGGGGTCATGGGGAAAATTTAATATTGTGGATTAATGTATAGTGGCTTTTGTTTTGCTAAATTATGTTTAGTGCTTGATGCTCTATTGGTTTCTTCATTTTGGATTATTTTCTATTAATTTTGCTCACTAGGATCGAGTTGAAGCCAAATTAATTGTGATATTGATGAAAATAGAGCCTGGGGTTTTTGATATACTAGAGATTTTCAATCCTTAGGGCTTCTATTGTAATACGAACAGAAATTGATTTCATATGACTTCCCCTGGAAGATCTTCCAGTAGATGGTCTCAGTGTTTTTGCATGAGATGTGTTCCATTTATGTTTCTAGTTTTCCCTATGAGGCCGTATCCGCATGGCATTGTATATTTCAATTGGCTTAAAGTTCAATTTGGACTTCATCGCTCATATATTTCTAAATTTCCAGCGTCTAGATCTCCTCATATATGTAGCAGATCCTAGCCTCATGATCAGTTAAGTAGAGAATTTCACTTACAATTAAGTTACAAGTTAGTGTGTTACTATGTCGTATATGCAATTTGAGAAAATTTGCAGGGATGATAACTAGAGAATTTCCAATGGAGAAGGGAACCTTCAGATAGTGCTACAATAAATAACAATCAATTTTAGTTACTGGAAAATTTTACCGTTGTCATAAAATTGTTGCTTTTTATATACAGGAGTGCTTCTGGATGAACTGGATTGCAAGAATTTAGCAGATATATTTAATTGATTTACATCTTTTTTCCTTTTATTCTTTAACTATATGATAGGACTGTTTCCCTTCGTTTTCCTACTCAGTTTTCTTTTTATTGTGAACCAAACATGGAAATAAGTGGATTATGATGAGTTTTCATGAGTAAATGAGGCCGAGTTGGCTAAAGGAAGTTTACGGAGGAAAATTTATTGATTATAAAGGGGCAATGAGGTCTTCTCATTTCAATATTATGAATTGGAGTCCGACTTTCTTCACTTGTTTTAGTAAATAAAGATTCTGTTTTCCCTTGTCTCTCCATCCCTCTATAGCATTTCTAATTCACTTCGTTTAGTGGAGGGTTAGGGTTTCTTCTTTAGTTCTGACTAAATTAATGCCGGCTGCGAAAAAGAAAAGTTAATCCAGTGCAGAGACACAAAGTTCCCTCACCAATACAAGAATGTTTTGACGTTTGCACAGTTAATCTTTTAAAGTTTGTGTCCCATCCATCCCTTTGGAAGAAGTTGTATGGCGTCCGTAACAAACAAGGTGTAGGTGAGTTTAACATTAATTTATTGCTTCTCCTCAGTTTGAGACATAAATTGTTATTTAATTCTTCCTTTTCCGGCCTGTTTGGGAGATTGGACTCTTGTGACCAATTTGTTATGCATTTCCCTTGATGAGTGATTTTGAATCCTGATCTTTGTAGGTGAGGAAACTGTTGTTCGAGTTCCTTGTGATTTAAAACTTGTGGAAATTTTAGTATATCTGTAGTGTAATTCATAAATTACTTGGAATAGCTTGATTGTTTTATTTATCCTGCTAATGGAATGTCATCGGAGGAGTGGATCTCATGTTGTAAACATGGCAGAGTTTCAATCTGGAAACACAGGGAACAATGTCAATGAAAATTGTGGTCTTGGGTCAGTTGGTAAAATAGATTGTGGTACCAGTGATGATATTGTCAACAAACAAGCTTCTGCCAACACTGACTTAACATCAAGTTGCAACAAAAGACTATTCCAATTCGAAGTGGGAAATGTGCCACCAAACAAAAGAGCTAAGAATGAGCCCATGGAGGATTTGGCTACTTTTGATCACAAGAAGGCCACTAGAAAGGTGCTTTACAAGACTAGGCCATGTTTCCAGTTCCGTGCTGGCACATGTCCATTCGTAGAAAATTGTGATTTTGCTCATTGTGTGGAGGAACTTAGGGAACTACCCCACAATTGGCAAGAAATTATTGCTACTCACAAGACAGAAATGCTGGGTTTAAATGAAGAGATGCATGGACCTAATCAGAAGAAGCCTTTCATGGATTTTTCATCTGGTGTTAGTTGCCAGTTTGACCAGAGCTGCAATTATGTTCACAATGAGCATTATATGGAAAGAACATCAGCAGCAATATGTTTGCTTCCTGGCCCTGGTGGTGGATGTGAGACCAATGAGAGTAAATTGATTTGGAATGCTTCAAATTGGAAAACAAGGATTTGCAACAAGTGGGAGTCAACGGGGTCCTGTCGCTATGGAAATAACTGCAATTTTGCTCATGGATTTGCAGGTATGGCTTTGTTACCATTTAAATTCCCCAATAAAGGAAATTCGGATTTGGCTGTCATATTCTTTGAGTTGCATTTAATCATTCAATATAATGAATAAATGTGTATAATGTATTAATGTGTGAGTTTTCAAATTAGGCCAACCTTTGTAATCTTCCTCCATCTTATATATTTTACCATATAAACCAGTACCATCTAACTGCACTTTGTTCATAAAGTGGATGATACTGCAGTTTATGCATCTAAGTCCCCGAAGTTCTTTCAGTAATTAAAGATAAATGAACATTACTATTAAAGTATCTCCCTTATGTGTCTAGGTTTTCTAGTAATATCAGCATGTAGGCCCACTAGTTAGGTTCGTTTCTCTTGTAACCCAGTTTATATTCCTATATATTTGAGATTCTCTTCTATGATAATATATACAATCTACTAGTACTGTTTTATTACTTTACAATTACTAAAGCAGGTTTCTTAACTTATATATGTGGATAATAAAGGCAATACTTTCTCTATTTTGCTGGTCTGAGTAGTGGAATGATTTGAATGATTGGATAATATCTGTGTTCCATTACATGGAATAATTGTTATCATATATCTGTGAATATTCTATGATTATGAATCAACGAATGAGTGATTAAGGAGGGCATGAGTAGTGGTGTAATTCTTAAGGAATGATACGAAAAGAGAGAGTACTAATAGGAGAGTAGGAACTTAAATAGTGTAACTTACTCCCTTAGAGTCAGTACTGCATAATTACTTAGTCTTGCTCCCTAACAATCTTGGCAACCAAAAGTACAGCTTGCAAAACAAGGACCTATTTATCACTTGGGAATTAATTCTACATTTGCCTATATTTTCCCTGTAACTTGAAAAGTATCTTTATGTGTTCGAATTGCAACGTTATGATATAGGTTCTTCAGCTGTTGGTGCAAATGAAGTGGCAGTACCTGCTAAACCTTCTGTGGGTGCTGTTGGTGCTCCCGCCACCTCTCTTGTTCCTTACTCGTATCGTATTGGAGCTCCACTACGGAGGCCGAATGGCGAGGTAACTATTAGGAGATGGAAAGGCCCTGACAAGATCAGTAAAATTTATGGCGACTGGATTGATGACCTCTAGTGGCCTTGCTCCACATTGAAGGTGGTTTTCGTGTTAAACTAAAAAATAGTCAAAAAAAACTTAGTGAAAAATAAATTTTAGCCACAAACTTAGTGAAATACTAATTTTATTATTTTCTTAGTACTAATGGTATAAATCAATATTTCATAGTTTGTGGCTAAAATTTGTCATTCGTAAAGTTATTTTTGGCTATTTTTTTTCTTTTTCCCTTAATGGTTTTGTTGGGTTTTGAGTGTTGGACTTTAAATGTTTTTCTTTTAAATAATGGACATGCACTGTAATGTCATGACCTTTGGACCTTTGTTTTGATACAAATGTTGTTTGTTGATGCAGTTTCTGCAGTACTGTAGTCTTTTTCATTGAATTTTTAAATACAAAACTTGGAATTGCATTAATATGTTCTTGAATTTATGTCATATATTTTAGAGATTTCATTTTCCAGAAGTTAGTTTTAGAAGTAACATACTTCAGACGTTTTTAAATATTCAAAGATGTATTTATACTCAAAGATATTACTTTAGACATTTTTTATTGGAGTTATTTAGTTCAAAATAAACTGAAAAAATGGTTGTCGTTTTGACAATATTAGTTCAATTATTATTGTTATTACTTTTCTCTTTGAGTGTCCAAACAAAAACATATCATTACTTCAAAACTTAAAACTTAAAACATCATTTATCTTCTTATCACAAGTAAAAAGAAAAATCATTGAAAACACAGAAATAAATTTCTCTTAAAAGTCGACACAGCTGTTGAGTTGCGACTCAAATGGGCTGTTAATATCCGAGATAATATGTTCAAATTTACGTTCTTCATAATTGTTTTATGATTTAATGTGACAAAAAAATTAGAAATGGAGATTTTATTCATTAGACACTACTCGACTAGAATTTAATTTAAGTAATATTAAAAATTAATTTAAAATGATACTCCAGTATTTATTTTGTCTTCAAATATCTCTACCACTCACTAAATTAGAATTTAATTTAAATAGTTATTTTAAAAGAATTCCGCAATAAAATAAAAGAACATGAGAAATTGAAAATAAATGAAAAATGAAGCCCAGCCCAAAACCTTTCTTCAAACAAATGGAGAAACGTAGTTTTGGAGCATCAACAACATTTGCTTCTCCAGTAATTCTTCGATGTTTCGCGATTCCGCGATGAGATTGCGTTGCTGATTCCAAATCACGGTTCCTCAGGAGTGGCTTCTCGAGTTATTCGATCCTATTGTACGTCTAAATGCTTTCGTGGTTTTGATTTTTAGTGATGCTTTATTGATTTTATTTGATTTGATCTGGGTGTTTCTGACTGAATTTAGTTTCTATGTGAGTTGGAAAGATGGTTTTTATCCTTCTTTTGCTTGATTTGATGTTCAGGAATTTCAGTTTTGGGGTTGAGGCGTGGGGCATTTGGTAGATGAGATGTAGTCGTGGGAGTTTGAAAATTGGATGACCTTTATGTACTGAAATAAAAATAGATTTATGTTCTCCAAGCCAGTTGATCATATGATTTAATGGAAATGTGTAATTGTTGTTACATTTAGGAACATTGAGTACGTTTGTTGATGCAGGTGGTTTGTTGAGTTGTTGCAATTTAGTTAGGTACAGAGAGGAAATTGCATTATTTTTTCATCTGATGAGATTATATGATTAAGGAGTTTGTGCTAGAAGTCATGCTCATTCTGATTTTGGTAGTGTTGATGGAATTTTATTTTCTTTGATATTGTAGAGTAGCAAAAGTATGGACTCTGTGGCAAGCTCTTCAGTGAGCGATAGCTCAAAAGTCGAGACAGAGTGTCCTCTTCAATCAGTTGAACTGTCTTTGATACCTGGACTATCAGATGATGTCGCTCTTTCTTGCTTGGCAAGAGTTCCTAGGAAATATCATCCATTTCTCAACTGTGTTTCGAAGAGATGGAGGGAGTTGGTCGCGAGTGATGAATGGTTTTCATATAGGATGAGTCACCATCTAGAGGAGACTTGGATTTATTCTCTTTGCAGAGACGAGTCGGAGCAACTATGCATCTATGCTTTAGATCCCGACCAGTTTAGACGAGGTTGGAGGCGAATTCACAGCGTTCCGAGCAGCTTCCTGAGGAGAAAAGGTGTTGGGTTTGAAGTATTGGGAAAGAGAATTTACTTGTTTGGAGGTTGTGGTTGGATTGAGGATGCCACGGATGAAGTATACTCTTTTGATGCTTCTGTGAACACATGGGCTATAGCTGCTCCCTTATCCACTGCAAGGTATTGACTTTGCTGTTGATATTGATCATAACATGAATCTCATTATGCTGCAGGATGTTAATCTCTCTAATTATCGTTTTTTTCCTCGATGTGGTTACTATGTTCCCATCACTGTGAAGATTTTTCTAAAAGTCCACCAACTCACCTATTGAAATCTGTCACATTAATGAATTCGCTAGTGAATGACGAACATGGGACTTTCTCTTATAGAGAGCAAGTGTTTTCCAAATGATCCCGTTATAGAACAAGGTTGGTTAGGCTCCCCATTGGAACTTGATTATTATTTACCTTCCATGACCCCATATTTTAAACACCCTCGTTTGGCTTCTAAATTATATGATTTTCTATGATTATTTTCATATCTCATTGGCGCAAGTATGTAACTTTACACGATTGTAGCCCCAAAGGAATCTCTTACTTGTATTTCTATGTGATTGGTTAGAGATGATATATTGCTGATTAGAGGATGCTCCATTCCCTTCTTATTAGGTGCTTTTTTGCATATGAATCATTAGATGGGAAGATCTATGCCATCGGTGGGCTCGGATCAAAGTCGAGCGTTCAGAATTCTTGGGATGTATATAACAGCCACACAAATTCTTGGAGTTCTCATGTAGACCCAAATGTCATACCAGACATTGAAGACTCAGTGGTCATGGATGGCAAGATTTACATACGTTCTCCTATATCAGCTGTATCCACTCAAGCGAATGTTGTTGCATATGACCCCTCTAGTCTGACCTGGCAGCCTTCCGACGCCGACATGGCGTGTTGGTGTGGCCCGGCAGTTGTAATAGGTGGTGTTCTGTTCGTATTGGATCAAGACTCGGGAGTAAGATTGATGATATGGCAGAAGGATACGGGAGCATGGATAGGCCTACGGAGATTCTCAGAGCACCTCGTACGGCCTCCCTGTCGTCTCGTGGCTGTCGGAAAGAAGATCTTTGTTATTGGGAAGGGACTCAACTCTCTGATGTTTGATGTTGAGAGTGCAAGCTGTGTAGATGGTGTTCTGGTGAGCTCTTCTGTTCTGAAACTTGATTGTGATGATGAAGTGATTAGTTGTAAATCTCTTGCAATTTGAGTTTCTTTTCTCAAACAATTTGTAATCTTTTCATTTTTCTATTATAAAATTGTTGTAAATATGAAGGAAATTTGCCCATAAAAAAAAAATTTGATCTCTCCTTTTGAGCTGTCTTTCTTGTAATTGATTCAAACGAGCAACTTGAAAAGACTAATCTAATTTTAAGTATGTTTGTGATTTTCTTTATGTTTTGAAAGATAGAGCAGTTTCGAAATTACAACTCCATTGTATTTGTGCAGATTCATATATCTAATGTTGAGTTTTGTTCAATAACATATTTTGATAATTATTAATAACTTTTTAAAAATTATTTCAAGATTACGATTCTATTAACTAATAGTAATAATATAAGTAACCAACTATTAATTAAAATGAATAAAATGATTTATCTTAACTTTATGAAAGGGAGTAATTTTACTCCTTAACATTTAACTAGTCATATGTCCCAGTTCATTATATGTGATTATTTCGACACAAATATCAATAATATTGAGTTATTTATTATAAATAGGGAAATATAATGTCAATTTTTAAATAAAAAAAGTTATTTATAATAAAAAAAAGATATACAATATAATTTTTTAAGATAAATTAACCTTTCAAAATGTATTTTTAATAAATCTATAATCTTCACGTATGTTTTGAATATGAAAAATAGGCAAATACAGAGAAGAAAAAACTAAAATTATTATCACATCAAATTATATAAAATAACTTAAATTTTAAATATCATATAAAAAGAGTTCATAATATATCATAAATTTGGAGGGAAAAGTTGTCTTTGTATGAAGAAAGTGAGGCAAAAAAAAAAGTGACTACTTTGAGAAACAATCTGTGTTGCATAGATTTTCTAAGGAATCGTGCATGGCAATGGTTACTATTTAAGGAAGCCATTTATATTCTATAGATCTTCTCGAGGAGTTTCAACTTTCCCATGGCTGACACAGCAAAAAGTCCATGCTTGAATCCTCGCCAAAATCGAAGCAGCCCACGAGAAAAAGATAGCTTTTTGAAGTTTTCCTCCGACTCCCGTGTTGGCGAAACAGTCCAAGGCGATGAAGCCAAAGTTTTCGATTTGATTCACAGTTGGAATTGCAGCCAAAAACAAAACAATCGCGAAATTTTACCTTGGATCATTCGCCCTCGATCGCGACTCTTTGGACTCTACTTGTTTGCTACGTTGAGTCGTGATCAAGACTTGATCATCATCTCTATTATAACATGTTTCTTATCTTTGAAGGTGTTCCTTTCCTACAAGCACACCAACTGTTTGTCGAATTGTCTCTTTGACACTGTTCCTCTTTCTCTCTCTCACTCTCTCGCAGTCTCATGGAGGATCATAGGCTTGAATCGCCTTTTAAGGTAAAATCTCAAATGCACTCTTTACAACTTGTAGTATATATGTGTGTTGTGATACTAAATGAATGGATATGGATTGATGATCATAATCGTATATGAATGTTGTCTGAGTACTATATTTGTTGTGTTTGATCACACCCTTCATCACCTTTTTGTGTGGAAATTAGTTTCATAGTTTCGGACAAAAGAAATCTTCAAAGCATAGTGCATATGTATGCTTTCTTATTGCTTCCCATAAGTATTTCAGTATTGCCTCTAATTAGGCCTTTTCTTCTCCAGCAACTGATGCCATCCCAAAGGAACGAGTGGAGGGGTCCGTATCGCCTTCTCTTTTGTTCGAGTAAGGGTGATAAAACTGGTGTGATGGAGGAACTTTATAAAGGTGTGAGTGCCAACCTGGCTGACTATGATAGGAGGACAGCGCTTCATTTGGCATCATGTGAAGGGTGCACAGAGATAGTTCTTCTCCTTCTCGAGAAAGGAGCTGATGTAAACTCCTTAGATCGCTGGGGTCGAAGTGTGAGTGCAAACCTCACATCCCTGCAGTAAACTTTCATCTCTAGCTAGTATATTGAATAATTGAATTATAAAAGATGTTTCAATTGAGTATAATTATTCTGAAAGGCCGAGTTCGTGGTTTTTCTTATGCTGTCGTTCATTCTTGAGGCTGTTAATCATTTGTTTCACACACTTAATGATCTGTAAATATTTTTCTAGGAATACTAAATGGATCATTTATTGAAATACCTTGCAGCCACTCTCTGATGCTCGTCGATCTGGTCATCCAGATATTTGCAAAATCCTCGAGGAACATGGCGGAACTGATCCGGTATATACGCTGCACTACTTCCTTGACAGGATCTGCTGCTACTAAAGAAATTGAAATCAGTACTTCTTTGCTAAGATAGTGAGCTATGATCTGTGTAACTAACTCCCACATTTTGGGATAAAAACCTAGTTTGTTACTGTTGTTAGATTCTACTTAAACAGGCTCTTGTTTATAAGAGTTAAAAAATAGCACAGGCCCGATATATATAAGTTAGTATATATTACTCTAGGATTCATTTTGATTGGCTTGTTACAGGTGATGGGAGACTCTCAAACTCCATGTCTCGAGATTGACTCAGCTGAGGTCGACTGGGATGGAAAAACTCTTATTGGCGAAGTAAAGTCTCTTAACTGATAGTCGATTCAATCTCCCATAGATCCATTTAACTTATATTATTGTTTGTATTCCTCTATTTCTCCCCTTTTTCCTGCCAAAGTTCATGTTAGTGTTGTCTGCACTCTCAATTAATGACAGGGAGCTTATGGTGAGGTTTACTTAGTCAAGTGGCGCGGTACAGAAGTTGCTGCAAAAACAATACGTTCTTCCATTGCTTCGAATAAAACAGTGAGGTGAGTTCTTGCGCTACACACACAACTTCCGCTACGAATGCATTTATGTAATTGTTTTAGGTCTACAGTGAGTATATGAAAAACTAGGAATTAAAGATGTTTTTCTTGCAGTAAGAGTTGGATTTTGAACTTTGTCACAGTGTTATAACTCATTTACTATTAGTTACGAAAGTCGAGCAATCTCTTATTTATTCTTGATACGTCGTTTACATTTATCTGCTCTTTGCTCTAGGGACAACTTTCTCAAGGAATTCACTTTGTGGGCGAAACTGCGTCACCCTAACATAGTGCAGTTTCTTGGTGTACTGAAGCAACCTGCAGGTCGCTTGGTGTTCCTCACGGAGTACCTACGAAATGTAAGTCCTAACTCAGTACTCGCGATTGTTTTTCTATGTACGCCTTAATGCTTACATGAGTTGGAACTCTAGGGAAGTCTATATGATATACTGAGAAGGAGAGGAAGACTTGACCCTCTAACTGCAGTTGCATACTCTTTAGATATTGCAAGGTACATGCTACAGACACACTTATTCGAACGTACATCACAAAAGTTATAGCTCAGATTGGCCACATCGACTTAGGTGTTGGTTTCGGTTTTGATTTGCATTTATTGTATGTTTTTAGAGGTATGAACTATCTGCATCAGCATAAACCACACGCCATAATCCACCGGGATTTAACACCGAGGTACTAACATGCATTCTGCAATAGCTTCCTTCAACTTGCAGCGTAAAAGTTTCTGGAGTCACATCATCTGCCACTTCTTGCAGAAATGTTTTGCAGAATGAGGCAGGGCGTCTTAAAGTCACGGATTTTGGATTGAGCAAAATCGCACATGGAAGAGATTTTGTCTACAAAATGACTGGAGGAACTGGATCATGTACCTATCTGTTTTAAGAAAAGATTTAGTAGATTTTAACTAATTTTAGGAACTGTTGTTGAATGCTTGCAAAATTTTGCCAGACCGCTACATGGCTCCAGAAGTCTATCGTCGGGAATCGTATGGTAAAAGTGTCGACGTATTTTCCTTTGCTCTGATAGTCCATGAGGTAGATCAACCTCATATTATAGTTTACATAAGCTTCTCTTCGACTTCTTGAAACGCTGCTCACCCGTTAATTCTGTCTCTAGATGTTCCAAGGAGGGCCGTCGAATAGGGAAGAAGAGCCCCAGAAACTGGCGGATAAACGTGCATACGAGGACGAACGGCCATATCTACCTTCCATCGTCTATCCCGAACCAATCAAAGGGTGAGTCGATTTACAAACACAGATAGTATAGAACTACTTCTCAAGTGATTCTTCTTGAACTCTCACTGCAGGCTCCTACAAGATTGCTGGCATAAGAATCCGGAGCAAAGGCCGACTTTCGAAGAGATCATCATGCAGCTTGAGATCATCCAAGAGGACCTCAACAAGAAAGCCATAGGTAACTGTTGTAACTGTGCTGTTTTGTGAAGGGAGAAGAGGCAGCTACCATGTGTGTATATTTTCATATTGTGTTATTCCAGAAACACCCCTTCTGCTGGTGTCTTTTTGTTCTCAAGACTGAGAAGGGTCCATTGCAATGGCTTCCACTCCTTGCTTTGCACCTCTGTAATTATATGCATAAATACATATACTTGAAAAGTTCCATGTGTTTGTTACTGTATTACTGTGATTAATGTTACATTGCTTCTGTTTTTGAGAAGAGGTCTTGATTGTTGTTGGCAATGTCTTCCTTTAGTGGCTATGTTACTATTGCTTGTAGACTTGTAGTTGTACATTTTGTTTATACTTTTGAACTACTAAAATAGAAGAAAACAACTTTTATTTATAAACAAGTGAATCAAACTATTCATGGTGTATTTGGAACTTACCCTATAAAAGTTTTTTCGGTTTAGTAAACTATTCGAACTTGAATCTAATGATATTCAGTTTGAAAGGTTCGCTAACACAGTTCAAATATAAACTTAACAAGTTGGCTTTAAATAGTTAGCAAAATTTGTTAACAGATCATTTTCACGAACTTACGAAACGAGTCGAATTTTGATCGCAAATTTTATGTATGAGCTAATTTACGAACGTGTTTGATTAATATATATACACACATATATAATAATTCAAATAATTTAATGAACAATGTTTTTAACGAACTCAAATTTTAATACTTAACATATTCGAGTCGAGTTTGAACTCAAATTTAAATACGTTATTAAATTGAATAATAAACCGATCAAATTCAACTTCGTGTTTTATTTATCGTACTAAACTTAAATTTGATTTACAAAGTTCAAATTGCCTTTCAAAATTTTCAAACAAATTGTCAAATTGAAGTGGAGCTTGACAATATTTGGTTGTATTCATTTTGTAATTTTTTGAAAAATCGTTGATTTTTCTTTATACCAAAGATGGCATCCTAAACTTTGAATATACACAAAAGAAACAGTTGGCGTCAGTATGTATGCTCAAACTCCTCTTCCCATTCCCACCCACATTTCCCAGAATCGACCATTAACGTTCTCACAAAAATCGAGTTTAGGCTTCTGCAATTCTCCAAAAAGGGTTTCCGAAACAAGATTTAGTTCGGGAATGGGTTCCCGTTTGGGTGCGATCAGGTGCGGCGAAATGCAGGCAGATGATGGGTATTATATGAGGAGGTGCGTTGAGCTCGCGAGGAAGGCGATTGGGTGCACCAGTCCTAATCCTATGGTCGGTTGTGTCATTGTCAAGGATGGCAAAATTGTTGGAGAAGGCTTCCACCCCAAAGCTGGGCAACCTCATGCTGAGGTGGACCTCGAACTGCTTTTCATCTCTCTTTTATGGATCTACTTTTGGTTCCAAGGCTGATTTTTTAATGATAATTTCTTTATTTTGTGTTGCTGAGTTCGTAAAGATTGTGAATTTTATATGGGTGTGGTTGGCTATGTTTATTGCATTGTTGTTTTGATGTGATGAGCACAATTAGGTTGATGTTCTCTTTGGGGGTGCTTGTCTTTGGCTGTTTATGTTCATTTTGGATGTCTTTGCCTTTGAGTTTCTACCAATTGAATTGTGTAGCTTGCATTTATATGGATTGTATCTAGTCTAGAAAATGAGTTAAATGGTGTACTGATTTTGACTTGGTGGAGTGGATTGTGACGAGTGATGACTTCCTTGGAAGTTTGAGATGTGATTGTTTGAATTTGATTGCTGAATCTTAATAGTAGCAACTTTCTGTGTGTTAAGTGAATATATTCAATCTTGATTAGGTTTTTGCATTGAGAGATGCTGGAAATTTGGCTGAGAATGGAACAGCATATGTGAGTTTGGAACCATGCAATCATTATGGAAGAACTCCACCTTGCTCTGAAGCATTGATCAAAGCCAAAGTGAAAAATGTGGTGGTTGGTATGGTGGATCCTAATCCCATTGTCGCTTCGATGGGAGTAAAGAAACTGCAAGATGCGGGTATCGAAGTGACCGTTGGAGTCGAGGAAGAGCTGTGCAAGAGGCTAAATGAGGCCTATATCCATTATATGCTTACAAGAAAACCTTATGTTACACTGAGGTACTTGCAGAGTGTATCCCAGCACTACTATGAAACTACCTTTTTCTCGAATTGATTGATTTCCAACGATTGCTAGGTATTCCATGTCGCTTGATGGCCATTTACTAGATCAGCTTGGTGAAGAGGCTGTGGAGTGTGGAGGATATTATTCGAAGTTGCTGCAAGAATACGATGCTATTGTAGTTTCCTCTGCTGCATTGACTGAGAATTCATCTATTCCCATTTCAAACGAACCCAGTGCCAACCAACCTCTTAAAATCGTGCTGTCCAAAACTTCGGATCCCCTCATCAAGATTCCAGCTCTGGACAGCGATGCCGTTTCCAAACTACTGATAGTCAACAAGAAAGAACCACAGACCGTTCCAGAAGGAATCCAAACACTATCCTATGACAAAATAAGCTTACTCAAAATTCTTGAACACTGCAAGAATCAAGGACTCTGCAGCGTCCTGCTGGATCTAACAGGCAACACAGTAGATTTTGAGGATGTACTTGAAGAGGGTTTTGAGCAGAACTTGTTCCAGAAGGTGGTGGTCGAGGTGCTCCCGTTTTTGGGTGGCGACAGCGGGAGACGCTTCAGTAATATAGACCTAAAAGGGAAGGTGAAGAAATTGACATCATATCTCTCTGGCAAAAGTGTTGTACTGGAAGGATATTTCTGATCCAATCATCTTCCAAGACTGTAAAATTCTTGTGATCGAGTTAAGGCTCTCTGCTATGGCGAATTCTTCGAGATCACCGGATGTAAGAAGACGGTGCATCTACAAGTGTCTCAAGCATGCAAGGCCGGACTCTGCTTCTCCTATACCTCAAGATTCTTCCTCCATGCAGGCTGCTGCTGTCACCACATATTTTCTTGCAACGAGGAGAGCTTGTGGCTCGTAGCTAGTCATCTGATCACCATGTTCTTCAATGGTGAAGATCTCAGATCCTAAATTTACTCCATTGTTCTCTGTTTTCTGTTTTCAGCATAACTATTGATAGACCAGTAAAAGCTGTTGTGCGCTTCTTGAATTAACACTACATTTTTAATGCATTATGCTATACCTTTAAAAAAGTATCAAGGTTTTAAAAAGACGTTTTTTGCCTCGAGCCGTTTTTCTACTGAGGTGCGAGGCGTAAGCCTCAAGGCGAACCGAGGCGGACACTTGAGGCGTAAATGAAAAAATCACACAAAATCATACTCCCCCTGTCCCATTAAATATGTCCTGTTTTGACCAAAAAACTCTCATAGTTTTTTATGAAACATGACATATTTAGTGGGACGGATGGAGTATCTAATATCATAAAAACATAAAAATAAAGTCTCGACAAGTTAAGTTTTTAAAATCTTTCAAAATTAAATTTTTAACCTAATTTTTATTTTAATTGTTGTCGGATTGTTTAATTCATTACAATATGGACAAACCCATTAATAAATGGATTAAATAAAAGAAAGTTCATTCACAATTAAATAAAATAAAATATATCCCATTTATTTTCAGCCCAAAAACTATAGAAAAATAGCTTAATTTCCTACATACGCGAGGCGTCCGCCTCTTGACTGCCTCGACCGCCTCGTGTGACACGAGGCGCAAGCCTCAACAACACATATGAGGCGCTGCCTCAGGTGCGTTTTTTACACAAGGCGTACTGAGGCGCGCCTCGAGTACGCTTTTAAACCATGAAAAGTATTATTCTATATCTTTCATTAAATATAATACATTTTCCTTTTTGAATTATTTTAATAAATGTAACATAATTGAAAAATAGTAAAAATTATTCTTTCAAAATATATCGGCGTTGCTGTCTTTTAAAATTCTACATTAATTTATACACTCTCTCTAATAATCATCTCGAAAAAATAAGGTTTCATATTTATTGATAACGGAATACAATTTATTATGATTGTGGTATATTTACAAAGTTCAAATATGGTATCATATCAGTCTCCTATTTGTTGATTGAAGCATAGGCAATCCTACCATTTTTACCAAATAAAAAAGGAAGAAAACTTGTTAATATAAAATGAAAACAATTTGTTGTTATTTTAGCATTTAAGGGTCAATTTTGCAATTATATAATTATAGAGGACCAATCTAAAATTTCCCTAAATTTTGAAATGTATAAATCAATATATGCATAAACTGAGAGAGACATAGGAAAATATTGAGAGAGAGGAAGAAGAAGAGCATCAATGGAAGAGCAGAAGCCCATGCATCAGAGCAGAAAGAGGCCTCTCCAAGACATTCAAGAAACCCCCTACTACAAGATGCGTTTACTTCTCAAAGACCTTCGTCCCCATTTCATCGAGGTCCAGTTTTATTGCGAAATTCTCTTGTATTTCAGCGTTAGGTTATCGATTTCTTCTATTGAGATCTCTATCTTTGCCTGCTGTCTTGTTTTCTTCTTTCGGTAGCTGGGGCTCTTCTATTTGTGTAGAATAATTTGCCTTCACCTACCCAACGATTAAAGTGGGAATTAGCTGAATAACTTCAACTGGTTATTGCGTAGTTCGATGTGCTAATGATTCATTTAAAGTTCAATTCTTCGGGGTTCATTGGATTGTTGAGATGACAGGTGTTGCTTAGTGTAAAGTTTCTGTCTTGAAGTTTCGGTTGATTTTTGTAATCCAGGGTTCTTCTGATTGTATAGTATTATACCAAAAGGGGGATAAGCAGAAGAACTTAGTTACTACGAGCTAATGTCTTTGTGTTGCTTAATACAAATTACAAGTCTTGAATTTCTGCTAATTTTATGTTCTTTTGTGTCTTGTTTCATGTTAGCATATGCTAATTTGTCGATGGAAATATGAGTTTGTATATGTAGAGTTGCTTTCTCTCAGCATAATGGTTAATATTTGTAGTGTGGGTTGTAATTTCAGAAGAGTTTTGTCAATGGAATCGAAGTTCTCAGTTAACATGTGAAGTGATGTTAGCTTTATTTCAAGAGGTAGGGTTATCTTCTTGAACGAGTAGAAAAGTGATGTTAAGTAAAGGATCTCTGAAGAACCTCACCTAACTGAATGCAGAAACTCTTCATTTTTCTCAGATAAATACTCTCTCCTCCCCTCAAATGTAGTCCCAATTTAGTCCTATTCATGTTCAGAAATACCCACTCTTACAACACAATAAAGTAGGTGGGCTTTGTTCTCCACTCACACTACACTTATATAGTTTTATTAATACCCGTGAACCCCCTTCTTAGGACTACATTTGAGGGAAGGAGGGAGGGAGTATGCAGTTCTTTTGTATGTCTGCAACGGCTCCGTTTTTTGGGAATGGGCAGATTCCAAAGAACTATTTTTTTTTGGCATGTATACTGTTCTTTCCATATGGCTTCTTTTGTTGTGAGTTGGAAGCTTGTAAAGAGTTTTATCTTTCTTTCTGTACGAGTATTATACTGATTCTAATGCATAAACTCGTTGTTGGACGTGAATTAACTAAGCACACGTTCCTGATACTTTTGTATGTTGTAATCTTGCAGTTGCTCAAGACGCCTGATTTTCGAAATTGTAAAGCAGCTGATGAAATCCGCAAAGGTATGATTTTGTCTTCCACACGTTCTCTATCATTCTCTTTTCCAGTGGATGGATTGATTCACGATGGCTATGGTCTTGATTGGCTTTTTCTTCATCGAGTTGAATCCTTCCATTTCTTGCTTTGGTATTTTCAACTTGCATTCTTCTACTCGTTAGGATGCCTTTGTATAATATCATACGGCATTCAATCCTCGTCTTTACTTTTAATACACAGAAACACACACATGTATATATACAATAACAAAATTCAGCCTATTATGCTTCTTTTGCAATGGATCTCTAAAGCATTTAAAATATAATACTCTGCAGGGATGAAGCATCTAATGGAACTATACCAAGAAATGGCAGAAAAATCCCCCAAGCTGGAAAAATGCAGTAACGGTGACATTGGCGATGCCAGGAAGCGAGAGGAAGATGAGCAAGATGCGAATCGGGCCGATAATCCTCTGCTGGACGACGTTTTGTCTGTTCTACCCCCGAATAGTCAGGTCAGTGGAACTTATACCGTTGGAGGTTCTGCATTCGGATGGAATTTCATAACATTCCACAGCTGCAAAGCTGTCTACTATGGACGAACAAAAGAGGAGTTTCGAGCAATAAATCCCAAGTCTGAGTGAATGAGGAACCACAAGTTTCTCCCCTCTTTCTCTTCTCTACTCTTGTAGCTTATCCAAGTTAAAAGCAAAGGCTGTATAACAGTTTAATGTTTAGAATACTTTGTTTTTCCTGTTTGCTTGTGGGGAATTGTTGATTTGTTGTAATGTAACAGTTTTTAATACTGGCAGATTTTGCAAGTGCAGTCTTCTCATTCATATTATGTAGAGAGAAAATTAGTGCCATAACTTCACTGCAAACTAAACAATGCTATAATATACTCAATATAGATTCTATATATTCACCATCTTCATAATCAAGTAGGCTTCCTCCTGAAATTAATAAGATTAAAATAATATTCCCTATGCAAAACTTTAGCGTATATATATGTTTATGTATTCCTATATATCAAAATGGGTCCATAGCTCAGTGGTAGAGCAATTGACTGCAGATCAATAGGTCACCGGTTCGAACCCGGTTGGGCCCTAATTGTAGAATATTTTTGAACTTTTTATCCCTACAATCTTGCAAGAATTTGTCCCTTCTCTTACATTTTAATTAAACTTTATAAATCATTAATTAAGCTTTTCAATGTGAATATTCTTGAATATTGCAATTCTTATTACAAGTTCTTGTTTGCAATCATCAATTATATTTGCTGATATTCGTGCAATTCTTAAGAATATTATATGGACAAAAAAAGATAGAAAGTAGAGCTCTTGTTTGCCATTCTTGTAACTTAAATAAAAACTTTCATTTTGTACATGCATAAAAAGCAAAAATGGAAGTAGAGGGTGTAAAGTAAGAGTTGCAATATTTTGTTTCCAAAACTTCAATACAAACACTAGCAATGAAAATTCTCAGGCAACATCTACACATTGTATACATGCTCTATCACTGTAAAGCTTTGATCTTTTGAGAACTACTACATTCCATCAGATTTCGACTACGATAATAGATCAAGAATTCTACAATAAGTTAGCAATGATCGAGCGTACAAAGAAGACGGGAAGAAAGTGTAGAGAAGCAAGTATTGAAATCAATGCAGGCGGAACTCAGAAGCGTCGCATGTCTCTGGGTGGCTTGAAGTGCAGGGGGTGAGTTTCTGGGGTTGCTTCGTCATCCTGTTTCCACATCTTGATTGTTTTGTCCGCCTCGCAAGTAATAAGCCTTGACCCCGTTAAATCGTACATGATGGAATAGATACCAGCTTCACTCTCAAGTGATCCTGGCATGAGAGGTAGGGTTAAGTTTGATGATTCAACCAGTAGAGTAATTAATGGAGCATTGATCATGTGATATGATAAAGACATGTACCGGGTTGAACGATTGTCTGTGCTTGTTGATAGTTATGACCACTAGTCCAGTCCCAGAACCATAGGCTACCATTATCACCTAAAGATCATTCACATCAAAGAAATCGAAACAAGTAAAAATCATGTTTTGTCACTGAAGCAAGAATGAGATGATATAGGACATGATTGCTGCGACTCACCTGCTGTAGCCAGTACACCCTCCTCGTTGACTGCTGCTGAGTTAATAATGGTTTTCTGTTGAGAGCTGCATCAAATAAAACAAAAAATCAGCTATACAGCCATGAGAAAAACAAAATCATATGGCACATTCTTTAATGAACTCATAAATTAAAGAAACTCACAGCATGTTGTGCATGAATTCTCCTCTTGGGAGTCTAAACTTCTTAATGTTCTCAGCAGAAGCAGATACGAAACAGTCCCTGGAAATTAGTGAAAACTTGAAATTAGACAGTATGGGGGTCGTGGGAAGAGGAAGAGTCAAGTACTTGCAGCAAAAGTAATAATTCTAAAGCATTAGAAAATGCTTACTCCGTAGGATGTGGAGCCATAGCTCGTACGGATTTCTTGTGATGTGTGAGGGTCGACATTGTTTTACCTAGCAGGAGAATAAATTTGACTTTAGAAAAGATAGATGAGATATTAATATATTAACTGATATGCGAATATTCATGAAACATACCAGTTCTAAGATCCCATAACTTAATTGTCGAATCATGAGAACCTGTAATGACTTGTGGATCCTGCAAAAAACAAGTCATGCCATGAGTTATAACTGAAATAAACTGTTGGCATATGGGCAGAGATATTTTGACAAGATACAGTAAAATCCAAGGTAAAAAATAAGCACTCACTGTAGGTCTTGTGAATACTGAACAAACAGTATTATCGTGCCCAGGAAGTGTACGAATTTGCACTTTGCTACGAATATCCCATACCTAAAGCATCACACAGACTAAATTAAAAATTAATCTAAAAACACATGAAAAGAATGAGTGTAGAATAAGTTAATAAAATACATACCCGACATACGGAATCTCGGCCTCCCGTGAGCAAGATGTCAATAGTAGGATGAAGGGCCAAACAATAAACACCACTAAGATGACCATGATAAGAACGAATAACCTACAAGCAAAAACAAGAAGAGCGTTACGCTACATGTACTCAGTTGAAGCAGTTGTTGAAAGTGCATGATCTACCTTGTTCTGTTCTAGGTCCCAACATTTGACTAATTTATCATCACCCGCAGAGAACATGTATGTATGCTTTTTGCTAACAGCAAGACCTGCATGAGAATTAGGCTCTCATTTTAATACCCACCAAATGATTTAAAACCTGAAAATTTTTCACACCAAAAGACATAAAAAGGAAAACTGAAATACCTCGTACTTGATCGATGTGACCAGTAAGAGTGAGTTTCAATTGGCCACTTGCTAGATCCCATATCTTGCCATGAGAAAGAAGAAAATTTAGCTCAATACAAAAAAAAATACATAAGTAAAGATATGAAGACTGCCGTACAGCATTCAAAAATTATGACCTCAGTATCAGCAAGCAAGATATTTAAATCTCACCTTGATTGTCCGATCAGCGGATCCTGTGCAAAACCAAGTGTTACTTGGGTCAATAGCAACAGACCGCACCCATCCCAAGTGGCCACTGATGACCTACAATTATCAAAATGTACAGTTTAAGGTGAGCCGAAATGCCACATAGAATTAGTACCAGTGAAACATGAAGTGACTTCTTACTCTGTAATTCTTCCACGGTGCATGCCAAACAGGACGAGGCCATTTGCTTGGAATCCTTTCCATGATGGCAGAAGTTGACATCCTGAGAATCCAACATAACCAAAACATGTTTATCACACAGTATTTACTATCGAGACAAAGCCCTTGTAGCAATGTGCATAGTTTGAATAGTGTTGTGAGGCAAGTTCTATAAATTATATTGTGCATATTTAATGATATAGAAAGAAAGAAGGAAATGCAAATTGAAACCTTTCGGATGTGAAATGCGATGGAATAATGGATGTACTTTTCGCTTGACCACCAGCATCCACTCTGCACCAAACATTCACAAATTCATTGTCCTCATGTTACAGAAAAATGCAGTGTGCAAAAAGTGAACGAGGTTTGATAGATACGTACGATCCCCTAGGTTGCCCTATTGAACTAATCACCAAATCTTTATGTTGGCTTCCTGTCCCCATATCATTTGATTGTTGAGGACCTGCAGAAACAGTTATGTGACTTATGTCAGTTGAATATGGACCAAAACAACTATAATAAAGCTGGGTTGACACGAGAAATCAGAGGCCATCATCATGTGAATGGAAACAAAACGTGAAAACGCTGTACCTCAACAAACAAACTAACATCCCTAAAGTTTTAATAATTGGCGATGCTGCAATACCTGGAAGTGCAAGGGCGTTGGACGGAGTAGGTGCTTGACTTTTTGCAGCATTACCATGTTCAGAAGAGGATTTCTTCACTCTTAGGTACTCAGAATTGAGCTAAAACGCCATATTAGAATCTTGATTAGGATTAGCTAAAAACAAAGTGCATCATAGTCCATACATTACTTCACAAAAATCTCCACTAACAATTCCCTTCCATAAACTCACGAAAATATGCACACGCATAAATAAATAAAAACACGAGCGCTATTCAGTACTTACCTTATGACTCACTCGAATCTTCACGCTGCAAACAAAGAAACAAAAACAAAATTAAGCTAAATCATCTGAATTAAATACAAAGAAGTGAAATTTCAGGAAACCTTTCGGGGTCGGGCGGCGGAAATTGGCCGTGAGTAGGAGAGAATAGATCGAGCGACCGCTTTAGGGACTTGTAGCTGAGCTTCTTCAGCGATTGAGGCTCTATTGTTTCCTCTCTGACCGATTGAGGCTCCGCGATTTCCATTATTATCGAACCGTAATGTAGCAGCGATGATACGGCGGAGCACGGCGGTGGATGGGGAAGGGAGGGCTTTTGGTACTTTCTCTGCTGATTTTGGGGTTTTATATGTTTTTCCCGCATTTAATTTAAGTAAATAAGTAAATCTTAAAGACGTGAATAAATAAAATCAATAATATTTTAAATCTTTGTGGTGGAAAATGAAATACTCAGAACCTTAGGGGCTTTAAAACAAATAAATAAAATCAATAATCTTTTATGGTGGAAAATGAAATTTTCAGAAGCTTAGGGGCTTTAAAACAAAATACTAAAAATTCTGAGGGCTTATAAGGGAAAACGAATAAATTGCGCACCGCCCAAATTGAAGACCTAGGGTTTCTGTAATCGAACGCCTCAATCAAGCGGGAAGCACCAGAAAATGTCGAAGAAGAACGATTTGGGTCGAAGGAAAAGGCTGCATGATTTTGATCTAAAAAGTAATGCATTATTAAGCTTCTTACTTTTTAATTTCGCGATTATGCTGAAATCAGTGTGTAGTTTTTGTGTTGATTATTGATCTCTGTATTGATACAAAAAAAAAAAAACAGGAGAAAAGGAAGAGAAGGAAAAGAGAGAAAAGAAGCTCCAAGCTAAGAAGAATAAGATGAAGGTAATTCACTTGATTTCTTATTGGATTGCTATGGATTTCTGTTTTCTGGTGAATGTAAAATGATTTATTTGATTTTTTTTTTTTTGGGATGAACGTCTCTTTAATCGGTATGATGATTTGAGTATATCTTTTCTGGGTTTGGAGATTGCTTCATTATGTCTGATTACGAACTTGATGTGTACGGCGATAGGTTGATGGTAGCAGCAGTAAGAAGAAGAAGGGCGGTAGTGGATTTCAAGTAGGAAAGAAGAAGTTGAAGACGAGGATGACACCATTGGCGAAAGCTAAAGCTGCACAAGCAATGGAGGTCGATAAGTAAGGCTGCTGTTAGGAATTTGTTATTGAATCAAATGTTTTTGGTTGCCATAGTTGTGGGAATTTTAGAAAACAAGATATGATAGTCTAGTAGAAAGTGCATGAATATGGTGTGTGGCGTTATTTTTATGGTTCAAGGCAGTTCATTGAGATCAAGAAATCCTATTTCACATGGTTGATTTTGTTGTTGTTCAGTTAGTATTACCTGTTGCTGTGGCTCTCTTGTGACAAATCATCTGTCTGTTGAATCGAGCTTGTACTAGTTGAGCCCCTCTCTGAACTAAATTATCAGCCCAAACTTTCCTTACTGTCTTGGATTATTGGGTCTGAGAGCAAGTGACAATATTTGTGTGTACAAAGGTTTTGATAAACCTAAGCTTCAGGTTCCCTTCCCACTTCCCAGCAATAAGTAATACTCTGGTCTAACTGTATTGCTGTAATTGCTTTGAAGTAAAAAGTATGCTACCTTGTTATAACCATTTCAGAGGTCATCTCGGCTACCATAGAATGACATTCAGTCTATTTTAGCATGCAAGATAGTGGTACACCATATCTATGGTTTCTTGTTCTCAACCTATCATGCTTGAAGTAGTTCGGTAACGAACCTCATCACGCATCACTCATTAACAACTCACATACTTTATTTGGTTGTTGAGGTCCTGGTTTCTCTATTAAGCATTATTCATTGCAACTGCTACTTGTTAACTGATTCTCCTCATATTGACTAGTCCTCACCTAAAATGTCTTCTAATTTCACGAGCTTTATACGGTTCGTCTGCTTATGAAGGGTTCCTACACTTGTTTTGCCTCTAAAGCCTGTGTTATATCCTGGTATATTTTCGAACGATCCTTCGAAAACAAACATATGTGAATTTCACCGAAAGAGTTTGAATGCGTAACAAGATTGGCTAGATGTGTAGGAAGGAGGTTGTGGGTGGGAGCCGGCAGGTTGTGCACAGAAACGTTATCATATCCCGGTTGTATGGGTCCCGGCTCGACCCGGCGTGAACCCTGATCCATTAATGAGGCGGTCATTCGCACGCCCCACCTGTCGTCTTCTGTTTTCCCAGTATGTAAAGGTGCATGTGATGGGCTATTGTGAACAAACCTTTTTTTAATAACTACATACATTAAATTTAAAGATAGCATCACGAATAACTCAAACTCGAGAGCATCGATCTTGTGGCATAACTTCCTAACGCTATTAGTGCAACTTTTCTGCTAATTCAATTTGCTAAATCCAAATAAAATTGTGCAAGTTGACTTGGAAATATCTTCGTAAATCAAACTGCGAAAAGTTAAAACTTTGTGTTGAGTTGGAGAAGCTCTACAAATATCCATATTATTTGAAAATTTTACTTCTTTTTCGGATTGAAAATCCTAATTAAATAAGTTACTATCAATTGGAAATCTACCATGGTTTAGGTGAAATAAATAATTGAAAATAAAATAAAATGCAAATACAGAAAATGTAGTCAATTAAAGTCCAAGGCCCACATTATCAAGTGGGAAAAATAAAAGGTGTTAGTGATTGAAGTGTGACAATCACATTGAGATGAAGATATTAAGATGAGAATTATGGACCAAGCACTCTCTCTTGTCTTGTTTCCAAATCTTGGCCACTCCTTTCTCTCTCAACTCAAAACCTATTTCCCTCACTTTTGATTCTTGAATTACCCCATTTTTTCCATCTTATTAATATACATTATCAAAATTTTCATAATTTATTTGGACAAGTACATGATTCATGAATTTAACAAAAATTGAGCTTTATTTGAAGTATATGATTTATTAGGCTGACCCCACTTACATTCCCATGTTAATAAAGGAGTTGACAAATTTAGAAAGTCAGCTCTTCAAAACATAGAGAAGCATTTTATGATCAAGAGTATCTAATAAGTAAAAAAGATCAAATCTTTTAAGCAAAAATGAAAACCCCATCTTAGCAAATGTATATAAATATCAAATCTTTGCATTATCTTGAAGACCCAAATCAATAATATTTCATAATATATCAACAAAATCAAGAAACCAAAAACATGCACGTGGTGAATGTTTGTGGAAGAGAATTCAATTTAAGTTACCAACGATAACTTGCTTAGAATAAATACTCCATGAGTGATCGCATGTAAAAGTTATATATGTAAATTATAGAGTTTTAGATACAAAAAGATTTTTAATTAAATTGAATTTTCTTCGATTACTAATAATTTTATAATTATCTTAAATTATTTGTAAGAACTGTTTTCTTTGTTGGAAAATACCGACATTCCAAGTTCCAACATTGAATTATTACAATATGGGAATTATCACCCAATGCGATCCCAATAGATTTGCTTTGAGTAAGAAGATTTCATAAATAATTATTTACCAAAAATAAATAGCTATTTTTATTTTCTGACATTGGAAGCCCGAGTTCATATATGTATTGCGGCAAAATATCTCTTCGCGTTCTCAACAGGGCATTTAGTCAGAAAAAACCAAGAAAAAAGGCACTACATTTTTCTTTTCTGCTTTTTTATTCAGATAAGAACGCTTTCAAAGTTATGGTGAGTTGTTCATCCATGGCTTGGTTCTTCGTACTGTTTATCTCTGCCAAGCCTTTTCAGTTTCCAAGATTCTGGCCTCATGTTTTGCCTTGTTTCGTATCAAGTTTCAACCTTTCCTCAACTTTATTGAAACCATTTTGCATGTTCAGTATGTGCTATGTTTTTGTGAGGCAATAGCTTTTTCTTAGCTCGATGGGTTCTGTTTCTTGAACTTCTGCTTGAATACTGCTGTGTGACTGAAAATGGAATAGTGTGTCAGTGTGTGTTGAACTAGATGCATATTTTACTGTCTCTTTTGGTTTGGAAGGATGTATATGTTATTGAATTTAAGTCATTTATGCTTCAGATATTATTTTTCTTGTCTCTGTTGAATAATTCTTGGTGTTTTCTTGAATTCAAGCATTGATGTAAGTATGATTTTGGGTAGTTTCAAGCATTTGGTATTAACTTTTTTGCCCTTTTCAGATTCTTTGCAAGTCCCTTTTTCTTGATTTTATCAGGTTTTGTTGAATGGATTTGTGGCATTTGCTAAAATTCTCTATTTAGTGTGTTCAGTAAAAGGGACTCATTTGACCACATTCATTAACTTGTGTAAGTATATTATGATTTTCAAGATCTTTACTTTTTTTGGTCTTATTGTAGCTGCATCAAGTCTAGAAGCTCCAAAGTAAATGCATGGATCAAAGGGATGCTATGACATTAGCAGGCTCGGGTTCGTATTATATGCAGCCCGAGTCTGTGACGGGGCTACAAAGCTCGCCTAACATGAGCCCAATGTCTAATGCTGCTGTGCACTACCAAGCCAACACCGGGGGCGGCTTAAATATGTCGGCATTACCTTTGGATACTTCATCAGCGATGTCTCCTCACGGAGTTAGTGTAGGTCCACATGGTATGCAGCAAGGTGAACCTGTCCGCAGGAAGAGGGGAAGGCCACGTAAATATGGACACGATGGTGCAGTTTCCTTGGGGCTATCTCCCTCGATTTCTAGCCCCTCACCGATGGCAAGAGCAACTCAGAAATGGAGAGGTAGACCACCGGGGACTGGACGCAAGCAACAACTGTCTCCTCTAGGTAGGAGTTTCCATCCTGACTTAGAGAATTGCAGCTTATGCTTGTTCGATTATTATTTCTTTCGATAATGTAGGTAGTTGAAAATCTTGGGGCTATCTCCCTCGATTTCTATTTGGCTAATTCTTTTATAAAACTAAATACTTTTTCAGGTGGATCTGTATTCAGTGGAGCTGGATCAATGACTCCACATATCATCAATGTTGCTATTGGAGAAGTATGTATTATTATTCTTTGAATTCGTGTCGTTGTACTACACGTACCAGCATGTCGTATAGTTATAGGTTTTTTACTACTTGTCTTTAGCTCTAGGAGGTTATTCAAAGTAGTTGTTCAAATTCAATAGGTCTTAATGCATTTTTCAATTTGAGAACTTGTCGTGTGTTTTCACTTTTAGTATGATGTCGTTTCCTTTTCAACCGGAACAAAACGGTCATTTGTAACTGCTTTATTTGCAGGATATCAAGAGGAAGGTGTTGTCTCTGTTACAAGGTCGAAGAGGCATAGTTATCTTGTCGGGAGTTGGCTCCATCTCCGCGGCAAATATCAAGATTTCAAATTCTAGTGGAAGTGTCACATACGAGGTGAGGTGTAAGCTATGTTTCGTAACATGGGACTGATAAATACGTAAATAGTAGCCTAATAGTACGAACGAATGTACTGATCTTGGTAGATAACATGCTGCATGATCTGCGTACAAATGGTGTGTCATTTCTTTCCACAGCTTGAATTCGAGGAATAGTTCTTGTTTTGCAATGAACTGTGCTTTTTCATCCTTTTGTAGGGGCACTTTGATATGGTGAACTTATCGGGATCCTACATCAACGATGTTGATGGTCCTCACGGTCCGACTGGTGGTCTTAATGTTACATTTGCTGGTCCTGATGGTCGTCTCATAGGTGGTCCTGTTGAGGGACTTCTCATTGCTGGCAGCCCCGTTCAGGTACCATTACAATCGTCTCTGATTTTTGACATAAAATCCTAATCCGGTCGTTGAAGATACACAGTTAAAACATCCTCGTATGGAAATATTCTCTGCATTTCGTTCCATTGATGACGAACTGCTGCAGGTCATTGCTGGAAGCATGTCTGCCTTCAATTCTAGGCCGAAGAATAAGGCGGCCGAAGATCTAGAACCTTCCGGAGACCCTCACCGCAACACACTCAACTCAGTAACTCCGGCTAACATTAGTCAGAATCTGAACCAGATGCACGCCTGGACGAGTTCGAGATAATGGAGTTACACGAAAAGATACTGTGCTTTGACATTAACTGATGATGCTGGAGAGAAAGAGCAGTAGCACTTTTGGCTCAATGCAAGATTTGTCTTTTCTTACATGACGTAGGCTGTCCCAAAATGTACATCCCTCCATTAAAGACTTCCTTGTACCTCTGCTGCATGAACATATAATTGCAAGAAACACTTGTATACTCAGCTTTTTGTATGAAATTGGAAGCCTTCTTTTTTAATCTTGTTAGTTAGTAGCATTTTGTTTGAAGAATTATTAGTGTTCATATCTGCATTTCATATTCTATTTCTTGTTAGAACTAGGACTGTAATCATACTGTCATGCGCAAGTTCGGTTTGATTAAAAATTTCAAGGCTCGAGTTCGGCGTGAGCTCGGTTTGAGTTTTGAAAACCAAGCTCAGAGTTTGGTTTGATAAATATAAATCGAGCTCAAGTTTTTGTTTATAATTCGATTTAATAGTGATTTTGAATCCGAGTTCGAAGTCAGTTCGAGCTTGTTTATTGGATTATTTGAAATAGATAGTCACTCTATTTACTTAGTAGAAAGAAACTAGTATTCGTTTCTTGTGTACATATCTCAAGAAACATGTTACTACACAGATTGTTTCAGGACATATTTATGGTGTTTTTTACACTATTCTTTGATTAGGCATATTTAGAGTGTTTTTTACAGTAATGAAATAAGATAAATCAGATGTTCAATCTTGCTGTTTTTAGAAACATAATAATATAGAACATCAGAATATATGGTTTTGATTGGAAACAATATGTACACACAACATGAATTCTTGCATCCTTTCATCTGTTTTAGGACACAATCAAGCATCAGACCAAGTGATATCCAAGTCGCCCCAATCGCCTTCGGGAACCCCCAAGGCTTTCCACACGGCCTTCGATGCATCGACGATGTTGTTAGGACACGGTGGCTGGTAGTCGTGATCCTCGTCACATCCCATCGTGGAGTCACACTCGTCCACCACCATTGCTGTCACGCTCCTCCCGTTACCGCTTATAGTTACGTTGTTATGGCATCTGCTCCCTCCACTGTACCAGCCAGTGGAGAGAGCGATGACCGGCGTGTCATCAGAGTGGTACTGACCGTCACACTCTGATGGCCCGCCTCCGTCCCCTCCCTCCTCAAAGCTGTTGATGGTGAGAACCGCCTTCGTGCTTCCGGAAACGGGAGGGGAGCATTTGTAAGTGGTGTAGAGCTTCCCTTTCTTGCAGCAATCGGAGTCGTTCTCCTGATTGCACTCTCCCGGAGGCGGCGTCTTCCCTCTAATCTTGCCGCTCGGGTTGCAGGATTGAAGCCGGCCCTCCGATGCTTGAGCTGAGAGGATGATCAGCAGAATGAGAATGGCTACATCTCTTAGGTAATTCATATTGGCTCTCTACTTTTTAAGATCTTTACTAATTTGAATGAAGAGATGGGATTATGATGCATGTTTATATACAGCTATTTTGAGTATTAAAATCCAAGAAAGTGCTCAAAGTATGCAACTCTCCTCCCTTATTATTGTGTGCAGAATGTGACAAAGATACAGTCTTGTGTTCAAGACTCATGCATTAGCCCTATCTGCTGAGTTCTTTCCACACAGCCTTTGATGCATCAACGATGTTGTTAGGACACGGTGGCTGATAATCATGCTCGTCGTCGCACCCCAGTCGAGTGGTACTTGCCGATGCACTCAGAGGGCCCGCCTCCGAGTCATTCATGAATAATGAGAAGAAGGGAGTATATGCTTAATGCAATTTATGTGTAATTTTTTGTGGTTTTATATATTGTGAAGTTATGAGTGAATGAAATCAAGAATGTAAATTTATGCAATATCTATCAAGTGTTGACGATGATTTGGTGATCTTCAAATTTAGGATTTCTTTTTTTTTTCTCAAAATAAATTAGAGAGGATTTATATGTTTGAATAATTTTGAAGTTTTAGTTTGCTGTTTTCATTAAAAAGAGTATAAAAAAAATGAACTTTGATGAAATTCTTAGGCCAAAATATCAGTCAGTGGCTTGATGAAGATTAATTTCAATAGAAACTTTTATTTTGAATGATAATGTAAACTATTAGCAAAATTTTTGAATAAAATGACTCTATTTCCGTCACATTAATGCATTGATCTGTTTCTTGGCATATTTACTGCAAAAAACACTTATATTAGCAGATCTCTCCATCTTATTTCATCATCAAACAACCACCGATCTTCCTTACACGATCTTCTTAGAACCGTACGAATACAAGATGAATTACCTAAGAATCGGAGGCGTTCTCATTCTGCTGATCATCCTCGTTGCACGTGCCTCGGAGGGCCGGTTCCAGTCATGCAACCCGAGTGGCAAGATCAGGGGAAAGACGCCGCCTCCGGGGCAATGCAACCAGGAGAACAACTCCGATTGCTGCAAAAAAGGGAAGCTCTACACCACTTACAAATGCTCCCCTCCCGTTTCGGGGAGCACGAAGGCGGTCCTCACCATCAACAGCTTTGAGAAGGGTGGGGACGGAGGCGGGCCATCAGAGTGCGACCATAAGTACCACTCTGATGACACGCCAGTCATCGCGCTCTCCACTGGCTGGTACAGTGGAGGGAGCAGATGCCTTAGCAATGTAACTATCCATGGGAATGGTCGGACCGTGACAGCGATGGTGGTGGATGAGTGTGATTCCACCATGGGATGCGACAAGGTGCACGATTACCAGCCACCGTGTCCTAACAACATCGTTGATGCATCGAAGGCGGTGTGGAAGGCTTTGGGCGTTCCTGAAAGCGACTGGGGAGGCTTGGATATCACCTGGTCTGATGCTTGATTGTATCTTTCTTTAAATCTGGTTCAAACAGCAGAAGTGATGTAAGAATGTTGTGTACTTTTGCAAGAAATTAGATTGTTTAAACTTATATATGATTGATCTATGCAGTTCTTGAACATATGCATGAAGCTTCACATCAAATTTCCAATCAAATTTAACTATTTTACTAATTTAGAGCTTTTTCACATGTTACAAGATCAACAAAAAGTGCTAATCATGAGCAGAGATTCACTGTGCACATATTCAGACAATATGGGATAAGTACAAGGATTTCTTTGTTTTTGCCACCAAGAAATAACCCTCAAATACATTCATATATAACTGCCAAAACTGTCTATTACTTCCACTTTGGCAATGTTTCAACTGCATCAAGCACTATAAACATGTTTATAGCAATCTATAAGCAAGAAGAAGAAAAATGAAAAATCATGCCTTGTCAATCTTGCTCTTTGTGGTCCTCTCTGTTCTGTTCGTGTCCTTGAGGCCGGGGTGAGTCGACGCTAGGCCTAGAACCTGCAAAGCTAGTGGAAAAATCAAGGACAAGAAGCACATAGGCAACACGGGCAACGACTCTGATTACTGCAAGGAAGGGAAGCTCTACACCACCTACAGATGCTCCCCTCAGGTTTCCGGTAAGACCAAAGCAGTTCTCACCATCAGCAGATTTGAGAAGGGAGGGGACGGAGGCGGGCCATCAGAGTGCGATAGTCTGTACCACTCTGATGACACTCCAGTCGTCGCGCTCTCCACTGGTTGGCACAGCGGAGGGAGCAGATGCCTTAATAACATAACTATAAGTGGTAATGGGAGGAGCGTGACAGCAATGGTGGTGGATGAGTGTGATTCCACGATGGGATGTGACGAGGATCACGGCTACCATCCACCGTGTCCTAACAACATCGTTGATGCATCGAAGGCCGTGTGGAAAGCCTTGGGTGTTCCTGAACGCAATTGGGGAGGCTTGGATATTACTTGGTCTGATGCTTGATCAAGAACATGAAATATTATATTGAGACAGACAGATTAAGAGTTTGCTTGTGGTCTTGACTCAATCTTTCTTTCCTTTCCTGTAAAGAAAACTGTGCATTGAATAATACTACAAGAAAGAATAGCAAGATTCAACATCTGACAAGAAAGATTCATTGAATATTCAGATAGATTTTGTTTGATATGTTTTATTAATTAGATCTTATCTACAAACCAGACAAAACAAAGTATTTTAAGGAGATTTTGGAAGGATTTACAAGGACTCCTAGTTGATGTCAGCAAAAACTGACAAACACATCACTTACTCACACTGTGCAAGGATTTGGCTGTTTATGGTTAGAAACAATTTGTTTTTGTTCAGAAATTGGCTCTAGCATATGTATATTAGGATATGTATAAGGCTATAAGCACAACTGTTTGTTCCTTTTTTTCCAAAGATAAAGCTATGCAAACATATGGCTTCATCCCATTTCATCAAACATTCAGTTTCCTAAATCCTAATACTAATCTTAAAAAGTTAAAGAGGCGGGAATAGATGGGATGTGACGAGGATCACGATTATCAGCTACCGTGTTCAACCAAGGCTGTGTGGAAAGCCTTGGGGTTTCCGGAAGGCGATTGGGGCAGCTTGGTGTAATACTTAACATATCATGTAATGAACATACAGTAAATCTAGCTTTTACTATTTTGTAAGAATGGCTTTTAACTTATAAGAAACAAGATTCTTCAGGCTGCTATGTGATTAGTCACTGTAGTGTGTGTTCATTTCTATGAAGCTTTACTAGTCTCATATAATTGGTCTAAGATTTTGAGAGAATGACTTGTGACATGAACTTAAATCAAAAACTAATTTTTACAGCTATTTTCACATCTGACAAGATTAACAACAGTAGAAATCAAGCAAGAAATATAACCACATTCGGCATGCCAACATATCTGATAAGGAATCTTTATAATAATCTTAGAAAATGAAATACTGATCTTAAGGAAGATTCACTCTGCACATACTCTGACAATCTGGGATATGTACAAGGATTCCTTTTTATGCCACCAAGAAAGAATCATCCAACATATACATACAAAAACAGTCAAAAATACATACAAAAACAGTCAAAACTGTGGTTAGTCAAAACTGTGGTTAGTTTCACTTTGGTAATTTTTACTGTAGCAAGCACTATAAATATGCATGTAGCAAGTGATAGTTTATCAAACAAAAGCTTAAAGCAATAGGCTTGAAAATCTATAAGAAGGAGAGAATGAGAAATCATGCCTTATCAGTCTTGCTTTTCCTGCTCTTCTCTGTCCTGTTCATGTCCTTGAGCCTGGGGGGTGTCGACGCTAGGCCGAAGACCTGCAAGCCTAGTGGCAAGATCAAGGGCAAGAAGCACAAATGCAACACGGGAAACCAGTCCGAATGCTGCAAAGAAGGCAAGCTCTACACCACCTACAAATGCTCACCTCCGGTTTCTGGCAAGACCAAAGCAGTCCTCACCATCAACGGGTTCGAGAAGGGAGCAGATGGAGGCGGGCCGTCGGAGTGCGATGGCAAGTACCACTCTGACGACATCCCAATCGTGGCACTCTCGACAGGATGGTTCAACAACATGAGGAGGTGCTTCAAGAATGTCACAATCCATGGTAATGGGAAGAGTGTGAATGCCATGGTGGTGGATGAGTGTGATTCAACTATGGGGTGTGATAACGAGCACGACTACCAGCCGCCGTGCAACAACAACATTGTGGATGCTTCTAGAGCTGTCTGGAAAGCTCTAGGAGTTTCTAGCCATGACTGGGGTGAGATGGAAATCACCTGGTCTGATGCTTGATCAAGAACAGAACTGAGACAGGATTCAATGACCTGTTCAAGATACTTACTGCATGTCTTATGGAATAAGAGTTTGTTTCTGGTCTTGAGTTAATCTTAGTTTTCGGAAGTGAATGTTGAATAAAGTGTATAATCTGATACACATGTAATAAAGATTTTCTAGTGTATGTAAAAATCTGGCCCTACTAGTCTCTGTCATAATGCCTGTGATAATGATGCATTGATGCATGTACACATAAAATAAAAACTTGTTCTTGATTCTATTAGAAACAACTCAAATACTAGTTTGTATATAGTATATATGTTGATCCAATCAATTTTCCTCTTCAGTTATTCCAAAAAGAAACAGGATCAGCATTCAAAATCATACATAATAGAGATGAAATCACAAGATATATGAAGAAACACATCCATGAATTTGGAAGAACAAGAAACAGGCAATTCTATTATAAATGATATTGAGTTTCTGAAACAACAAAAAGAGAGGATTGCTACAGCAAAGAAAAACCTGTATCCACACACATTTGTACACTTCAGAGATATAGAGAAATCAGCTACATTAATTTGTGGAAGAACATACTAGAATCTGATGGCTTGTAAAAGAGTTGCAAACCTACAACATGCTATCGGTCCTTGCTGGGAGACGGCGGAAGAAATTGAGTGGTGCCGGAGGTAACTTGTGCCGGAATCTTGGATGCCTCATGAAATACAGCCCGGTCGCGATAACCAACACCTGGAACGGCACAGTATATAACACGGTGGCAGCCAATACGCAAAAGACCATGAATAGGACAGTTGCACGCGGGTCTCGCCAGCTCAGTAGGGCTTGGATCCGCTCCCCTTGGGATGCTATGTCCCCTACCACTGTCTGAATTCTCCCAGCAATGGTCCGCAGTCGATCATACCTCATCCTCACGAGATCCGAACCCCGTGAGGTGGGGAACGTGTCAAATTCCTCATCAAGCTCATCAGGGTGCACGGTGTCAGCACAGGATAGGCGTATGTTCATGTGGGGAGGGTACTTTGGCCGGTAGCGATAGTTCCAAAGTCCGATTAGGAACATGTAGAGGAACAGCGTCGGCATGATCAATTCTGGGAAACAGATTAGCATGATGAAGAGGACATGCACCAGTCCAGTAGTGATGGGGTTCTTCCACAAGGAGACTTCCTTGAACCATTTCACAACAGCTAATAATCCGTTGAACAGAGACATCATCCTGAAGAAATTAGCCTTGCTACGCCTCATGCTCCAGAGGTGTGAGTCAGAATCGTTCATGTACTCGACTACTTCTCTTCTAAGAGGGGGCTCTGCACGGCTCAGCCGCGCTGCCACTATATTGACAGCTTGGTGGCGCAGCATGTCGAGCTGCATCATTGTTAATGGCATCTTATAGTGCATTTTGGGCAAGAGTGGTTTGGAATATAAGTGCATCATGTCGGACATTGATGAGCACGTGAACCGTATTGCCAAATGCAAATCTCCCATTTTCTTGACACCCGAGGGATGAAGTACCAGCAACGGGTAAGAATGAGTATAGACTCGGCCAGTTTCAAGAGTTGAAACTCGTATCCTTACTTTACCTATCTTGAGATCTCTGTGGCCATTCGAGCTCCTCTCACCAATATGACCATTATCAAAAACACCAACAGTAAGAACTGTGGCTGGATCAAAAACTTCCCAAGTATACTGCTCATTGTACTTAGGGTTCAAGCTGTCTGTAATTGTCCTTGTTCTGACCCATTTCTGACCATACTTCGCAACGCAGAAAGTATCAGAGGTTCCCCGACCATTTGCTGTCTTCATGGGGGTGATAGCATCAGCATTTAAAATGCCTAGCTCCAGAATACCGACGGGTGGCTTCCATAGCTGCTTAGCTGATGGTCGGAGATCACTACTATAATGTGTGGATTCATCAAGCACGTGGTAACCCCCATCAAGGCAGACTCTGAGATGGATTCTACTAGCAAACTTGTCTTTCTTTGGCTCCTCCATATCAGTTGTACTATGTTTATGCAGGTTAAACCATCGAGAATGAACCATTCGGTCATCAGCACGTCGTTCAACTGATATCAATGGTATATGAACCTTACCAAGAACCTCATCTTTGTTTGGACCCACACGATCTTCGACTGAAAGGATCAGGTGGTCATCAAAGGGTTCAGCAGCAACAAACATCAAATCTTCATTCCACAGAGCATTCATACTATGTGATTGGACAGGCTTTGTCTTTAGAACTTGATTACCAATCTGTGCCTTAACATGTATATTTCCAATACGATTTTTCTCATCCATGACCAAGTCCTGTGCCTCGATCACATTACACCGTACATACCATAACCTTGGCGAGTGATAGACTTTTGAGCGAATGTGAGTGGAGGAGACCGAACTATCAACAGGACTAGCTGCATCAGAGTGCCAAGCTTCAGAGAAAGCCTCGTCAGCTTGTGTGCCCATCCAGACAGCGAGCATCAATTCACCTTTCTTCTTTCCACCCTTCTTGTCCTCCAGTCGATACCATTCTGGAGCCAACGGACTGTCCGGTGGAACTCTAGTAGGAATCTCACGGAGGTCAAATCGAACAATGCCAATGACCTCATCTTTGAGTGTATCCTTATCTTTAAGAGTGACTTCCAGAACTGATGACTGTATTCTCTCCTTTGAAAAGGTGAACACAGTGTTCCACTCCGGACTTTGGTTTTTCTCAAAGTGCTTCGTGACTCCTTTGTAGTTACCAAGTTTCACTTCTACATACGGGTCAAGACTCCCAGTAACATCCTTGGAAGGAAGGTCATGAGCTCTAACAACTCTCACGAATAGGAATTGCATTGGCTCCACAAGATCATAGATACCAAAATGCTTATCGGAGCGCCTAACTTGTCCTCCGATGACCTGTCCCCCTCCAAGAAAAGGGCTTGTTTCTTTAATAGCAAAATCAGCAGGATACGAGGAGGAGTTTCCATACATACTGAATGATTGTGGAGCATGAGAGTGAGACCTCATTTCATCGACTCCATGCATAGTTGATTGCTGAGACCCTATAGGAGGGGGCACTTGTCGCTGGCCATTTGAATTAGGAAGATGGAAAAACGTGCGTATTGACCCCTTTTTGCCTTTAGTCGATGTGCCAGAGACGACCTCTTCCCCTCCCTGAGAAGGCAACTGATCAGCATGGCTGCTTGAATGTGAAGATGAAGAAAATGGTTCAGGAAGAGGCACTGAAGATCTGATAGAGGGATCATTTGTCACAAATACTTTCAGGCCAAGCTCCCCTCTTGCACGTGAGAATATGTTTGCCTTTTCCAATGGATAGTTAAACACAACGGCATCAGAATGAGGAACAAAGGACGTGCTGGTTAACCTAACCTTCCCAAGGGAAGATTTTGAGCTGGTGTTTTTGTTGAGATTGTACACGTGAGCCTCAAGGATAAGATTATGCAAATTATCGGGATTCGAGACATTGAAATACAATGTCTCGTTCCAGAATGGATCAAGGTCCTTTTCTTTTACCGTGGTGCGGAACTTCTGACCGTCAAAATGGAGCTCCACATATGCAGTCGACGACCCCTGCCCATCCTTGGCCAAAAGATTGTGAGCTCTCACAACTTCCACACCAAGCTTGAGATTGCTCATGAGTTACAAATCACCAATTTCTTGTCCTTGGTGAATTCAGCAACCTGCTCGTGAAAACGAGGAGCGATGTCAAGCGATGATGAAAGATTCAAAAGAAATAGCCCCACCAGCATTCTTAGAGATAGACAATCTTTTTACAGTGCAAAATAAGAACAAACTTCTGTTTAGATTCGTATCAACGACGAATAACAATCATACATCAATATTTATATGCTAATTAAATTCCAAATTCATCTTTAATAAGCAGCAAAACGTATGGAACTCATCTTTGTTTCACCTTACTTTCTAAAATCAAAGAATAACATGTCGAAATCACATAATTGATTCGTTTACTAGAAATTAAAAGACATTGAATTTAAACTCTATAACAACGAGGTTGAAACATAGTAGAACAGCCCAAAATTCCAAAAAATAAAATAAAATGTTCAAAGCTAGGATTTTGCCTATTTTATTCATCACCTAAACATATATAACGTCACTTAAGAAGAAACTCATCAACAAGCCCAGCTGAGCAAAGGTTCTTGAAAAAAATCGCATTAATAATAGTAATAATAATGAAGAAATAAATAAATTTGTACTTTAAACTAAAAATAAAAAAACCCAGAATCCACCGCTCATAAATAATAAAGAAAGCTAAACCCAACAGGCAACAACATAAAAGGAGCAGAAAAAAGAAAAAGAAAACACATATACGAAACAGAAACATAAAAGGTACCTGCTTTCTAATGCTTTGAAGAATCTTGACTGGAAAAACAGAGGATCCCTAGCTTCAAATAGATCAAGAGCGCTAAAAAAATAATGAACAAGAAAGAAGATGGAATATTTTGTGGTATTCAACAAAGTAGCTTCAAAGTCTAACAGTAGAAGTAATGAAGTTGAATGGGTCTAAATATGCATACTAATAAGTAATAAACAAAAATAAAGGAGATAGAGAGAGAGAGAGAGAGAGGAAAACTCAAGGAAGAAGATGAGCAAGAAATGAGAAGGTGGAAAAGTCTTGGACGTATATAGATGTCTGCTTCGAAGCTACGTGTGTGCGTGTGTGACTGTGTGCGTGTGTTCCATGTTTCTGATTACAACGCGGAGACACCAAAATGCGATTTATTACATTTTCGAAAAACAAAAACAAAATAACGTGTTTTACTTTTTATATTCCTCAAACAAACATAAAAGAGCATACTTAATTTTTATATATATATATATATCTCATAATCCACACAATATTTTATGTTATTTATCTTCTATATATATCTTGTGGTATACTGGTATATATATTTCCAATCAAACTTATTTTTTTTAGGCAAAAATAAATGAGGGGCTTATTATGTCTCTTCAATTATGCTCAAATGAATTATGCTAATTTGAGGTTAAAAAAGTCTTCAACCATATATGACTTTTGTGTAGCACTGTATTTTGTCAAAATTATAAAAATACAGTAGTCTGAAAATAGACTTTCATAATATAAATTGTAGAAGGATGTAAAATGGATATTAATGGAGTAGATTATCTTTGCTGTCACCTTCACACCAAACCAAACAAAAAGCAGTTACAACTTAATAATTAAGTATAGCACATTAAAATTAAATTAATGTTTGACGTGTTACCTGATTATTACTATTCATGATGATGTGGTTTCATTGTTAGGCAGTTTATTAATATCCCAGCCAACCTCACCCAAAATCAGTTTTATAATTAATTTCTTAATATCTGGATCCTGGGCATGAAATTATGTGGTTTTGTTGGAAAAAGGAATTATATAAACTTTTCTTCTAAAAAATTAATAAATTGATATATTTAACATGTAGGTGATAAAAAACCAATTTTATGTTGAAAATTGTGGATACCGTAAACTTAGAAAGTTGGTACAGAATTTTGCTTCTTCTACATTAAATAATAATTACATTGACATTCTTTCACCACTACAATATTAGTAAACGCCAAAATATTTATTTGATAAATGAAACATAGAAAATTTTTATTTAAAAATAAAAAATAAAATTTATCTAATTTACAAAATAAAAGATAAAATAAACATTTATTGTATGTACTCATGTAATTCATTCACTAAATACTTTGAATTAGACAAGTACAAGGGCATAATTGCACATAAATAAATTCATCACGTTCTCATGTAATAAATGTGCTTTTTATTTTTATTTTAAATGGAGTATTTTTGCTTTTTTTATGAAACTAGTGATTTTGTCTATTAACCCATACTTTATAGTATAAATGTAAACATCAAGTAATTAAATTTACCTATAGAACTATATGTTGTGTTATCCAAGTAATCTTTTTTCATTTTTTGTTACCCAACAATATGTATATAATGCTTGATACTAAAATTAAATTCATAAAATCCAAGCAAATATATATTTGTAACTAATGCCATGGAAAAATGTTAAAATATATTAATAATTCAAGAATCACAAGTCTAATGTATTACTTTCAACTTGCAACTGATTATCATCATCTTTGCAACAAACATCTTAATACAGTTTAAAAAGAAAATGAGAAATGGAAAAGGAAAAGGAGCCAAAGCTACTAAGTAGGGACAAAATGGAAAAGCATGAAAGTTGATGTACCAAATAAGATAAAAGTATAGGTTGGTAAAATGACTAAAGAGAAAAAGAAGATTTGCAAAAAGTTATAATTAGAAAAAGAAAAACTTATATAGTTGGAAAAAGTAAGCACCTTTTATGGAACATCATAATACAGTGTATTCTTTGAAATCAAATATGATTTTTAATTGGGACCTTAAACTTTTGTTTAATACAATAAGATCAACTTTATATTTCCAAATGACTGCCCAAATCCCAATTAAGTTCAAAAACTCAATTGAATCAAGCAAAAATTGAAGCCCTAATCAAAATAACTAACCCAATTACCAAAAGAACAATAAAAAAGAAAATTCAATAACCCAATCATATATTGTTCACTTTATTAACTTCAAATGCAAGCAAATATTGTTCACATATCATGATATCCATGGATTACCAACTACTGAAAAATATTGCTTCATCTGTCAATATCATTTCTCCTTTACCTCCCATCTTTCACAAATAAAGGGAGACAATAACCACATCTTCCCATTAACTAGTCCACTTTGCATTATTAAAAGGATCATAGTAGATCAAGGGCCATAAATAATCAAGAAAACCAGTGTCCGTTCTTACACAAACAAGATTCATTCACACAGAATATACTAACCGTCGGATCAAAGGGAGCAGGGGGTTTTCAAATGTGCCCCTTTACAGTTCACCACTGTGGAGGGACCGCGCTTTTTTGCATCTGGTCCAGCCAATACTTTCACAGAGAGAATATATCAGCATAACATTTTGAAAATGATAACAAAAATATTGAAGTGCAGTGCCTTTTCACCTTGATATGATCACCCAATATATTGGCAACCATGTACTCTATTTCTGCAGGTCCCTAGCAAATTGTCTCATTTGTTCTAAAACCATAAGCAACAGCAGAAACGAAATGAATAAACAATTTCTACTTCTGCGGTTCTGCCACTTAATGATGCTAATATTTACTGACAACGACAATCACTAATAGAGAAAATAATCAAAATCCAAAGATATAGATAGTTCATAACTAGATATTATATGAATCATGCATTACGCATCTTCATTCAAGTGACAAGTTAACAATCACACCTAAACAAGCCAAGAAGAAGTAGACTAAGAGATTAGATGCAACTTTTCTAATATATTTAGTACTAGGAATACGGCTGCTTCTGGTTTTCAGTCAGTCAATCTTACAATAATTTACAGCACTATGGAATTAATTCGAAAAAGAGAATACTCATCCAATTTTTACTCCCAAAAATAGATAGTTAGTTAGCCCCAATTCCAAAAAACTGAAATGCTAATCATTATCTACCTTCTTACTGATAAACTTTACTGATTTGACATACATTATGTACTGCTACTATTAAGATGTGTCTCGGAACAATCAGAACATTCGGTCATTGAGTCTAGCGATTTGACAAAGCATTCCACGTCTTCAGGAGTAAACCAGTCTTCCTTCATCTATGCATCACATAGCAGAAAGTGACCCTTCATGAGACCTTACCCAAAAGTGTTGCTTTCAAAATACAGTAACATGAAGTAATATAACACTTACAAAGTGTGTGCAGCCTTTAGAGAAGGTTATATTATCAAGATCACTCTGTAGAGCTTGATATATGTAGTAGAGAACAAAAAATCCACATGCCTCACCATTTTGTTGTTGTGGGACCTGTAATCGTGTACCCAACAGAGTGAGTGTATAATGAAAATTGAAATTAGGCTCTTGGTACAGAAGTAGTGTGACCTTTGGAATTAAGAAAGGGATTTTTTTGATCGATTCTTTGTTCTCTGGCCGTTCTTCTGTTTTAAATATGTCAATGACAAATCTGTAAGGGAATTGTAGAAGAAACATATAAGTAAATACACTAGAAAAACATCACTTTGAACAAAAGGTAATTATTTTCCTTATCTCAGAAGTTACCTTCTTACTTCAGGTTCTAGCTGCTCAGAATGGGCATTTTTCATTGAGTCTAGCAACAACATGCAGCGACGATCCGAATTTTCACCAAAATGACAGAAGATTAAAAGAGACCAATGGCGCCTAGCAAGATGAAACCTCAATCACTGAACTTCCTTGAAATAAATATATGCAACATGTTACCTTATCATAATGATCATAAATTCATACTAAATTACTGATAGTGATCTTTAATTCATTATAACAACATGCAATCACATACCACAGTAAAATTGGAACAAAAACATATTTCTTTGAGAATATGTCCTTTTTCTTGATCCAACTCAACACTTTCGCTTTGTTTCTTTCCCGATATAAGGAAAACCACAAGGGGCTCAGATGGGCAAACTCATTCGTTTTATCCACTGAAAGCTTTCTCCATATACTCCTACATCATCCAAGCCAACATTTCAGAGATGATACAAATATAAGAAGATAAAGCTATTCCCATACAAGAATATGAGCAAATCATACTCTAAGTGGATTTCAAACATTTCGCAGCCCAACTTCCCCTTCTGATCCTTTCTGGTGCTAGCGCACGTCCTCCTCGATACCCTATCATTACATACAGAATGACTGCTTATAAATACAACATCACTTGTCTCAGTCTCATCTTCTGGTTTGTTTATAGCACTCCAAGATTTCCTGCGTGCCTTTGCAATGCTTCCTATATTCTTCCCTAATTAAACATTAACAGAGTAATCATATTACACCTATAATATTCTTCAAATACTCAACCAAACTACGCAACACACCATCATCTAGCACGGTTGTTTTCTTTTCCCTCCTTCCTCTCCTCATCGACCTCCGGCCACGAGAAACACTATCAAATAACTCTTTCCCAGAATCTTTTGACTTAGAAATTGGATGCATGTGATAACAATCCCTGAATACTTCAAAACTTCCAAAATCCGCTGCAAAATCAAATTCAATCACCATACATACAAAGACAATTCCGAGCGCATTACTACTCCCGTACTACATTCAGCACAATACACACCACATCACATATATGTATCTTACTAACGAATACAAAATCCAGCATTATTTCACCAAACGCATCATCTAAAAAAGAACTAGTAGTTGCTACTTGCTAGTCATCGTTCATACGTAGCCGATGAGGCATTCACAGTCACCAACGATATAGTCACTCTGTTGAAAAGCAGTAATAAACTCAAAAGCATAAACCCTCGCCGAACTTGCAAATGAATCTAAACTCAGAAACCAAATTTTACATGCTTAAACAAAAAAATCAACAACTAAATCGGATAATATTTCATGCTAGGCTGAAGTAGCGCACCGGAAACCTCTATGCGAGGATGATCCGTGTCAAGTTCAGGCAGCTTTCTCTTCCTCATTGCCGTGGCTCGGTCTCGAGCATCGTACTCCATTTTTGTCGACTCATTCATTTTTGGACAAAAATAATATATATATATATATATATATTTTATATAATAAACGTTATGAATTCGTGTTACTAATAACAACAGTAAATTTATTATATTAATTAATATAGTAATTAAGTAAAAGCGCTTTATTGTTGAAAACGAGTTATTGTCTTTTTTTTTTATAAATGGTAAATAAAATCACAATTAAAATATATTCTTGAATAAATATATAAAATTTAAGGATTTCAGGTACCCAAAATTTTTAAATAGAATATTTAATCCGATCCAAATAAACACTCCATTCCTCTTGTTTCAATTTATAGATTATATGTTCACTAAATTATCTTATAATTTTTGAAAAAATAGAAAAAAATATAATTTGATAAGTAGGAATATATTGAGGGTGTTGGGAAAATTAAAGAAAAAAATAAATTGCTGGATGTGATTAATTATGTGCCTAAAAAAGGCAAATGAGATATGTGGCTTTAGTTCATTTTTTCCTATAAACACACCTCAAAAATCTCCCTATCCTTTGAATAGTTCATCAACTTCCTTAACCAAAAAACAAGGATCATTGTGCATTATCTATTCATCTTTCTCTTTCACTCTCTCCACTTCATCTCCATTTTTAATATTTTGAAGTCCCATTCTCTCATTACACAGAGACAACATGGTATGTTCATGTTTCTTGACTTTCATTTTTCTTCTTCTTCTTCTTGTTTCTGTCCACTTTCATAGTGAATGATCTGATAAAATAGATGTTGGTTCTTGCTAATGAAAACTTAAGGGGGTACTTTTTTTAGATGTGTGGTTGTGTTTCTTGTTGTTGTGATGTGTATTAAGCATAAACATGATAAAGGGATTCAAATTCCAATTAGTTGTGAGGTTATTTCTTCTTGTGTTTTGGTTTGGAATCACCAAAGAGAATAATGAATGATCAAATCTTGAAGAAGAGAATAAATGAGACATGCATGCATGAAACCTTGCAATATATGTGTGGTTAGGTGTGCTCTGCCTTATATCTACGTTGCAAGTCACATTGTTCTGTTCGGTTGCTCGATTTCGTTGCAGGCAAACTCAGCCTCCGGAATCGCTGTGAACGACGAATGCAAGCTGACATTCTTGGAGCTGAAGGCCAGAAGAAACCACAGGTTCCTGACCTTCAAGCTTGATGACTCCTTCCAACAAGTGGTGGTGGACAAGATCGGTAGCCAAGGTGAATCCTACGAGGACTTCTGCAAGAGCCTCCCGGAAGACGACTGCCGCTATGCTGTCTTCGACTACGACTTCACGACAGACGAAAACTGCCACAAGAGCAAGATCTTCTTCATTGCATGGTACTGAAACATGACTTTTTTCATGAGGTTCAGCGGAAAAAAGACTTATTTTGATGTGTGTTTTGTAGGTCACCAGATGTAGCAAAGGTGAGGACTAAGATGTTGTATGCAAGCACCAAAGATAGGTTCAAGAGAGAGTTAGATGGGATTCAAGTGGAGTTGCAAGCAACTGACCCTAGTGAGATGAGCTGGGATACCCTCAAGGCACGAGCCTATTGAAGTTCGTTCGTTCGTTCCCAACGCTCGTTGCATCATCATCAGCAGCAGCAGCAGCAGCATTAGATCGTTCTTCGCGTCTATATGAGTTCTTTACTATAGCTATATGAGAAGAGGGCATATTTAGTATAAGGAAACTAGTAGTACTATAGGGAGAAACCATTCTTCATCAATGTCTTTCTTTTTTGTTTCTTTTTCCTTTTTTACTTCTTTTGTTTTGTTTGTTGTGTTTCTTACATGAGTATTACTAATCAATGTATTAGCTGCACCCCTTTCTGTGGCTACCCTTTTTCTTTATCTGATAAACTATAATTTTTCACTTAGTTTTTGCCTTTGATTCCAAGATTATGCACTTTGAAACAATGCAAAAGTTTTTGAAGTCCTTGATGATTTTGATCATAAACCAGCTTGGATTGCGTGTGTTTCTATAAGAAGTATAATCTCTTAAAAGGGTTTGGACACCATGAAACATACAAACCATAAAGAACTCCAAATTTTATCTTCTTTTTACTCAAGTAGCTGCAAAAGTAGCTTAAAAACTTGTATGCTGTCAAATTTCACTCATTTCCCATCTAACAACTTGGTTTGTTAGATTTTCTTTTCTCTCAAGGAAAAGACGAACATCTTCCGGTTCGAACGAAGGAGGCAGAGCGCATGGAGGCGAGCCAGACGGGCTTTTCACCATAGAATGTAGTCTGTACCTCTTCTTCTGTCCCCTAACAGAGCAAACCAACGCCTCCGAGCACATCTCCACGGCCCCTTCCGGTACAGCAGGCTTGTATTTCAAGAGCTTTGCATACTCATTCAAGAGGTGGAAAGAGTAGTCATAAACATAATCCATCACAAGATTTTCTTGAACAAAGTTGCTTCCAGCCTTCCCAATCTCCTGAGCCTGCTACATAAGCATCACATCAAAATAAAATTATTAAAAAAACGTCGATCTTTCATTTCTTGATCCACTTTTAACTCTATGTGTTCTCATCACCTTGTCTGTGTACTTGTTTCCCCATTCAACTGCAAACTTGATTGATTCACACTTGCTGTTAGTCTTAATAGGCCAGTAATGAACTGAGGGAAGCAAGCTTCTTGTGAAGAAATCGTAGAACCGAGGTTTTATGATCAGAGCCATCGAGTCACAAGCTAGGATATACTTCTGGCTCACTGACCAAGAAACTCCTTCGACGTAAATCTTGTATCTGATCCAAATGGACATCACAAAAGAGCCAAGAATGGACTAAAAACTGCAAAATATCATTATGTAAAACTGTTCTTGTTCTTGTTCCTTACCTGTGAGTACACTGGTTTGCTATATCAGAACTCTTGAAGCCTTGCCTTTTCTCTTCATTCCAATCCTACAACATGAAAGCATATGTTATAAACAGTCTATCCACAACGGCCCTCGCCTAAAGGGCTCGTGCTGAAGGAGTTTTATTATCTATCTCATACCATGTCTAAGATCATAGCTTTCCAGTGTTCAGAGGCATTGCATTTTGCCAAGTCGCGACGTGCAGCTCCTACTCTAGTGTTTCCTCTCCAGTAAGCATAAGGCTCTCTGTCCTTCCACTTGATTCTTTTGTTCCCTTCTTGAATATCTTGTTTCAGTACCTCCCATGGCTTGATATTCAGCTCTGGCCTATAAAGAGTTTGGAAATCACACAGTTCATCTTCCGTTATCGAGTCGAACATACACATCAGCAGCAGTGAAACTGAAGAAAAAACAGAAAATTTTACCAACCCCAGAAGGACCAGTCAGGAAAGACAATGTCATGACTTGACTCATCTCCACAGTAGTGAAACAATGGAGGAGGGATGGGAGCTTCCGCGCTGCCATAGTCGCGTTTCTTGATCACGGGCCTGTCACCACACTCGAGCATTAGGTCCAAGTCGGGTAGCCTCCCGGGGTACAGTCTAAGAAGCTGCAAGATCCCCCATAGAGTCACAACATCTCTGGTCTGAAAAACCTTCTTGTAGCTCAATGTGTGCACTCTCCCATTCACTACAATGATCCTAATATGCGCGAGTTTCTTGGCCTCTTCGATCATCTGTAATGAGATCCCGGATTCTCTCCATGGCCTTAGATCTTCATGGATCCATTTGAAGTAGTCAGGACATGCCTGAGTTGATGGTTCTTTTATATCTGCTGATGCAGGTGGTGGAATGTCTGAACAGTTGAGAGAACAGTCAAAATCTTCTGAATATATGTAGGATGATTCTTGGGCATGAAACTTCCTCTGTAATGATCCTCTGATTATTGACTGGGAAAAAGACCAAAAACCAAAAGGTTTAAGAAAAGGAGAATGATTATACATCTCATCCCATCAAGAATGAAGCTAGGGAAGACAACTTACGATGTCGAGCCATTGAGTAATCGAGCCAATGACGACGAGGATTGCAAGAAAGAACAGAGCAGTGGATTGAGCCCTCCTAGGCTGTTGCTGTCTGTCTATCATTCTTGATGAGATTCTGTTTTGATTAATGTTTGATGGTTAACATTAGATTACATGTGCTGTATAATAATTGTTGTGTGTTTTAGCTGGTTCTTTGACTTGTTCTTGTGACATTGCATAATTAAATTGAGTCATGCTTGATGTGAAATCCTAACAAGTGGCTGTCGTTTAGTGTGTTATTATAAGTTCTAATTTAAGAAGTGGTTGTGGCTTGATTGCTTTATCAGATCTAATTAATTAAGGAATTGTAGAATTATTCAATTCTTGTAAATATTTGTATTATAGAAGATGTGCATGGGGATTCTCTTACTCTGAATGAATTGTTTTCTTGTTCCTATTATAAAAAAAGTTTTTTGCCTAAAATATTTTGTTAACTTTTTCTATTTTGCTTTCTTTAATATTTTATTAATAAAATATTTTTCTTGACAAAAAAAAATAATAAATAAAAATTCATTTTTATTATTCGACTCTGGGTCCAATTTTTGTCGGTTGAGGCCGTGCTTTACAAAGATGAAAAGACTAAATTGATGACAGATTGTGAAGTACGACACTTTCCTTCCTGATTTTGAAAACCCACAAAACTATGTTTTTATTATTCTTCAAACTGAGAAAAAGGGGGAAAAAACAAATGAAATTAAGTACTGTAATAAAATATAAGGTGATCATGAAGAGTTGCTTATGGCTTCAGTCTTGTTCTGTTGATCCCAGTACTCATTCTCCCATGCCTCTACTTGCTTAGTCCTCATCACCTTCTCATCCTTTAAAGCGTTGATTTCTTGAGGATCGTAAGGCGGTGGCAACGTGCATGGATCCGACTCAAGAGGCCCCTTCTCTAAGGACTCGATCATAAAATCCCTCCACACGCCTTCAGCAAAGCACGCCAGTGACTCTGGGCAGAGCTCCACTGCTTCGGCAGGAATAGAGGGCTTGAACTTCAAAAGCTTCCCGTATTCGTTCAGAAGGTGGAACATGTAGTCATAGATGTACTCCATCTTCAGATTCTTGTGGATGAAACGACTCCCAGCTTTGCCAATGGACTTTGCCTAACGATCACAAATTTGGACAACCTTTTAATGCTATCCTGTGTAGGACACAATTGGTGCTGGTTTCTGTAAGAAGGGTATCAAAAAATGGCTTACCTTTTCTGGGTGGTTGTTTCCCCATTCAACTGCGAATTTAAGAGACCTGCATTTGTCATCGTCCCTCACGGGCCAATAATGCTTCTGAGGAACCATGCTTCTTATGAAGAAATCGTACCAACGCAGTGTCATCAGCAGGACTGGGGAATCGCAGGCGAAAATGTACTTCTCGCTCACTGACCACGCCCATCCTTCTATATAAATTTTGTACCTGAACAACCTTTTCTTTTTTAGGATTTTGAACAGTACCTAACTTCATTCATCCTTGAATGACCTCAGTGCAGAAAGAAAAACAAGAACCCGACTACATAATTGCTATTTATACTTGTATAATCGATGTTCCCAAAGATAACAAAGTGAAAGATATGGTTCATATCTAACCTGTGGGTGCACTGATTCCCAAGATTTGATTGTTTGTATCCTTGTTCGGACTCTGCAATCCAATCCTGAGAGGCAAAAGGAAAAAAGAAAAAACAAGATTCGGGAATCAAGTAGTGCTCACAAGATGGTTTGGCATGAAAAGTGAATTTGTGTAAGAAGGTATAATGTGCATGAGAATTGCCTGAACAAAAAGGCGAGTGTTCCAATCAGCTTCAGGAGTTGAATTGCACTGCATGAGTTCAGCCCTCCATGGGCAAACATGGGGGTTTCCCTTCCAGTAAGCATAAGGCTCTCTCTTCTCCCATTTTACCTTCTTGTTTCCTTCTTTTATGTCCTTCAACACACTTCTCCATGGCTTTATATTCGTCTCCGCCCTACACACACAATTTCGATAAAAGACGTTTAGAAAACCCACCCACCACGGATACTTGCTCCTCATCATTTCAAAGTTCGCGTTTTTATCAACTATTTCCTACATAACATAGCATCAAACAACATACTAAGTATATATGTAAACGAGATATGATCAAACCCAAACAGAACCCTAATTTTTGTACTATTTGAGATTCGTGGCTTATATTTTTTCCTTTTTAACTTGCAAGTAAATAAGACGAAAATGAAAGACAAAATTACCAGCCCCAAAACGACCAGTCGGGGAAGACGATGTCCAAGCTGCGCCAATCCGAGCAGTAGCGGAAGAGCGGCGGCGGCGCGGAGTCAGGCAGGAGGAAGTTCGCCGCATCGACAACGGGCCGGTCGTCGCAATCAAACATGAGCTCCAAATCGGGCAATTTCCCCGGATACGAGCGGATGAGCTGCGCGATCCCCCACAAGGTGAACATATCCCGCGTCTGAATCGACTGCCGGAACTTCTCCATGTAAATCTTGCCGTCGAGGATAACGAGGCGGAAATGCGCCGTCGCGCGAGCTTTCTCCAGCATGCGTCGCGTTATTCCGGTCTGCTTCCAGTGGCGGAGGTCTTCGTGAATCCATCGGAAGAAATCCGGGCAGGTCGGCGACGGTTTCGCAGAAGGCTTGTGCGGGAACGGGTAGCTTCGCGGGCAGGAGAGGGTATTATTCCACGTGGCGCAATCCAGGCCGTCGATGCCATTTCTGGATTTTTGAGGGGTCAATATTATAGAGGGGGGCCTTATGAAAGAATATCTTGCATATTTTGCCTTCATTATAAATTAAAATTAAAATTGGTTAGTTAAATCAAATAAGTAAAAAATAATAATTTACCGTAAGTCATCTAAAAAATATACATCCTTCTTTTCACTTTTTTATTACATAATAATATTGAATTCGAACAAATTTTCTAATTTCATTAATCGATATAATGAATTGAAATGTATTTAATAATGATTATACAAAATAGATAGAGGAGAAAGACCTAATCCAAATATAATACTTAGGAAATCTACATAACCGTAATTAGTTAGCTGACGTGTCGATAGTAAATATAGGACCGGTTCACTCTATTGCACAATTATTAACTTAATATACATTTTCGGAACAATTATTGATTTATTATATCCATTTTCAAAAGATTTCTCTATTATTGACTCGTTTTTTTTTAAGAAAAAAAAAACCAATTTTTTTTATTAGTTTTATCACTTTTTATCTTTTATATTTTCTTTGGTCTCCATAAGAAATACTAGTTAATTATATTAATTAATCCTAATTAATTTCTTAATCTCAATGCACGCACAAGATTATAGAAATAGTACTCGGAAATAATTTAAAAAATCATAGACTTAATGAAAGGCCTATAGTGAGCAATTTAATATACCCCACAAACTTTTTATAGTATATGTCTTAAATAGGAAATTCTTAATTATCAGTATTATTATTGTTGAAATTGTTCACTGAATTTAAGTCCACTATTTCTCAAACCCCTAATAGAAATTCAGTTAATATAAAATTTAGTATACGGTGAGCAAATCAAAATATGCAGAGAAAGAGGAACAGTTCGTTCGTGCACACAGAATTGATTTCATTAAGATAAATAAATTCTTTTAATTCCAATGTTATATGAAGATTATGAACCTCAGAATGAGGAAAAAAAGAATTAATTCCACATTAATGGGGGGATTAGCGATTCATCTCCCTTAACAACAATTATCCCAGGCTTATTCAAATAACAATCTAACCCCAGAAAACCCAAAAATGAATCCTAAAACAAAACCTTTCAAATGGTTGTTTCACGCAGAGAATGAAACTAAAACATTCATACATTCATGCATTCATGAGAAGGTTGTGGAAAAACTTACAAGGTCAACCTGGCCGGCAAAAATGAGCACGGAAACGGCGATGAGGAAGAAGAAAAGCACAACGAGTGCAGATGCTGAAGAAACTCCCTTCTTGAATGATCTTACCGAAGCTATATTCGTCGACTTCTCCTCATGCCCTTTCATGCTTCTCCCACTTCTGCCACACCTTCTTATTAGTGCTTATACATGAAAACAGAAGCAGGTATAGCTCATCACTCAAGATTCTTGAATAGTGTGTGTGTGTGTGAGAGAGAGAGAGAGAGAGAGCGATGGAGAAAGAGGTTTCTCGTCTAAATTCTACAACAGAGGTGTAAACTCAGAGAGGAAGGAATATGAATGATTCTTTACGGTCATTTTACAAGGGAAACTGATTTGTAGAAATATCTATGGGTTGAGAATTGATAATAGAAGAGAAATGAGAGAGAATGTTTTTTTCTCTTTAGAGGGCTATTCACGTTGATCTCCCATTGGTTGATGGTGGACGTCAAAAGACTTTCCTAATATCATGCCTTGTATATAGGCCGAGGAAATAAAAATGGGTTATTTGTTAAGAGGGTTGATTATAATAATTAGTTGCGAATGACCTTTCAGGTTATCACAATCACTGGATATTTTTCCTCTTCTATAGATTGTAGTGTATCTCCCTACCACAAATGTTGATAACAGCTAATAATTATAAATAAATAAATGAATTACTTGTTTTAATAATTATAGTTATTTTTACATGTTCAACTCATAATTAAATATAGATATCAAGAAAATATATTTATAAATAGGTCAAACTTATAAATGATCTTAAGTTCTTAACAGTCAAGACTCTTGTATATAATGTAACAAGTCAAGCAATATTTAGAACTCTAGGAGTTTCTCTTGAAGCATCACAATTTTCTTAACGACATGGCAGCATGATGATGCAAATCAAATGAGAGTGAAACAAGTGAAAAGTGTGATATTGAGAAATGAGAGCTAAACATATGAGTAAGCCCTCAATAACTGGGCTTGACTAGAATTTGCTTCATCTTAAAACATATACAAAGTCATGCTTTAGAAAAAAAAAGGCAAGAAGAATTGATTACCTGGAAAGATGACACCAGCACATGATCGCCATTCCCTCACCAAGTTATAAATTCTCCATCAACGAACTAGATGAGAAGTATAATGTAAGTATGGATATACATAAAAAGATATCCATGCATGTGAATATATTATCAGTGAAAGGAAAGTTGGTTAAAGTAATCTTCTCATGTATAAACAATCACTAGTAAGGTAATGGACAAATACAATCCTAATATCTTTTCTGAATTGAAATCAGCATGCCGTAAAACTAATAGCATATAAGAATGTTGAACCTCAAGGCAATAATACCATCTATTGGTGAAACAAAGCATGCAAATAAAAGAAAACCTTTTCCTTGAACATAGTGTACTGCATAGCCACTTTAGTTTCAAAGTAAGTCAAGTGTTGCACAGGAAATTTACACGGAAGTTGCAAAATGGTCGACAGAACATAACATAATAAAACAATATTGGCATTGTCATTAACAGAGCAAATGATCATGAATCAGTTGCGACACCCTGCTCCTTGTTCTAATGCCTCTCACAAGAAAAGGACTCAAAATTATGAGGTTTCACAAGCCAGTTTCTAAAATGTGGGCTAGTTTTAAAGGCCTTTGAAGCTGCACTATATTCTTCAGCGCATTCCTGAGATAGATAAACCGTGTACTTCAGTCATCTTGTCAATCTCTTTAGATTCAAGAAGAAATATACATTTAAAATGAATATATTATCGATCAATTATACGAAAAGGCTTCATAGATTAGATCTTCTTGAAACTTCATTAATCCACATTTCCACATAAACTATGAGGATGAATGTAGGGAACTTTACAAATATATGCTGAGAACTGACCACATGTACATTAATGTACCTTGAGTTCTAGATAATTGAGTTCACTGGTGAAGCACTGTGATGGGCGATCTTGCTTGAGTGATATGAAAGCCTCTGACAATCGTTTCCTAAGGACAAAGGATTTAGTAGACTTAAAAATATCATTCAATTAGTTAAAAGCTTAATCATAAGGGTCACACTTAGAGGATCTTCTTGTAAGAAAAATATCCTGCAGTTCTAACAGCGATTAAGCATGGCCGGGCAATCCCATGTTAATCAAGGTGAAATACTTGCAAGTTACAAAGGAAGCGAAACAAATAATTTCTTACACACTAGTGTAAGACTCATCCTTACTTTCATAGCTAAAGTGCACTAAATTGATGGTAACCTCTAATATAACGACACTTACTTGCATAAAGATGATTGTGTAGATGGAAACATTGCACCTTTCGCTGAGGTTCCCTGCTTTCTGCCAGTTGTTCCTAGAATGACTTCATGCAAGCCAGATTCATTCCAGCATATAGAATACCTTCAAATCAAGGAGACCAAAACTTCACAGATCAGACATAGCAAGAATAAAGACTGTTGAATAGCAGATTCATTTTCTTAGAGTCCTACCCGCAAGTTAAGGTTTCAAGAGCAGTCTCACCATGTTGAAATTCCACAGGTGGCACTGGAGCCACATGAAAGAGTGACTGTAAGACACAAAGAAAATAAACATTTTTAGTAGTACCTGAAACCCATATGGCTGAAAGCCTGAAACGAAAAATAATATGTAGTATCACCTTATTCACTTTATAAGGTTCGGCCAGTATGTTCATCAATGGAATGATCCGGTCATATAAAGAACTTCTTAGGTGATCAGCAATAATATTTACGGAGTCAGATTGCGATTGACCCACAGTTACAGAGGAAATGTAAATCGGTTCCATGAAGCAGGAAAGTAGTGCTCCTGGACAGAAAGAAAGATTTCAACCAGATAACGGCAATCGATTATATTCACACAGTTAGCAGAACATTTTTAGTTTTAAGAAACATAAATACTACAAACAATTGACCAGACTAGAAAACAAATACAATTCTGAGCATAGGAATTTAATACAGGAATTTGCTAATGAACGTAATAGTGATGCATCATATAACATCGGGCTTTACTCTTCTGAGGAAACTTAATACAGGAATTTGCTAATTAACTTCTAGTGATGCATCATATAACATCAAGACAACATAGAGGTGGCCCCTTAAAATATATCAAACTGGAAACGACATTACTCTCATGTTCACAGTACAAAACCTAAGAAAATCATCAATAAAAAAAGCATAAACCTTGAACTCCCAAAACATTCCAGCGAGCAATCTTGTCAGAGCAGCTTACGGACAAAGTTGTATCTCCCCGACCAGGCTTCCTGTGAACTGTACCGGGAACTTGAAGAAAAGCTTCTGAAGCCAAAACTTTGAGATTACATTCTTATATCGTGGACAACTACCTCAAGTAAACAATCACCAGAACGTAAACGTGTATCCCCAGTCATGCTAGAAAACATAATCCACCCACTCCAACACTAGTACGAAAAAACCAAATTACCCTTATGTGCAGCAGAATTTTCCTCCTTCAGCTTCTCTAGAGAACTACTACTTATAGGAGTGAACATCTCAGAATTAAGTGATGCACCGCCACCTGTTATGATCATGTATCAAGCTCTGTTATCATCTACCATAAAAGAAAGACCAAAAAAATCAAGTGAAACACCTAATACCTACATGGTAATTGCGATACATACAAATGCAACTGCAAGCCAGGTTTCAATTCAAATTTTCCTTGATCAGGTTTATCCGACCTCAGCTGGAAAATTGCGTTAAACATGTCATCATTCGGCAAAACCGCGCTGCCGTTTTCATGGCTATGCTTCCTCTTCTTTTTTGTCATACAATCAAGTTCCGAATAAAAATATCTAGAAAAATAAAAGAGGATTTATTAGGCCATTCGTTCCAAGGCATTCTCCTCGAATTAACATTTCAATAATCAAATTCTATAAACTGAAATCCGAACCTGAGAAGAGAACGCCGGGCGATTACTTCAGCATGCGAATCGTTCACAACATCACCACCAGAACTCCGCCGCGTTTTCCCTATACACTTCGTCCCCGTGCCCAACGCCACCACTCGCAAATCTTCGCGCACAACAACAAACGAGAAGCACCAACAATTGATAACAATGACAAGCATGAAAAATTCAGACAATTTATCAAAAAACTTAAATTAAGACATCACCAATTTACTACGAATTAATCTGAATCCGCTAACCTTCCGAAGGATTGGAGAGGAGAAAAGCAGCTAAAACCGTGACTTCGCGGCCTTGAGGCTTCCCTTTCTTAGGAAGAGAATTGTACTGCATCATTACCGCTTCTGCAACCTTCTCCGCAAACGGTATCTCCGGTGATGACGTCATCGTCACCGGTGACGCTTGGTGGATGGATAGTTTTTGGGCGGGAATAAGAAGTTAATACGACGCCGTTTGTAATCTGATTATCCTTAAAGGCCGGCTTTAATGGGCTGAAGTTTTTTCCTGAGGCCCAATAATCTCAGGCTTAGCCCAATTAAATTCTCGAAGGCCCAGTGTTAATTGGGCCTAATACACATTCTTGAATGATGAGTTTTTGTATTATTTTTTTATTACTAGTATTTAATTTTATTTATATATTTATTGGCATAATTTTGCAAGTTTTCTAAATAAAATAAAATAATAAAAGTGAGAACTACTATTATTATTTTTTGTGTGACACCCAAAAGAGGAACACTTTGGGTTTAACTCATGACAAAAAAGGGCATTTTGGGACATGTATGTCCATCAAATTTAATAATTTCTTCTTTTTTTAAAAAAATTAAATCATCATATATTCGTTATAAATTCGTATGAAAATTATGTTCGTGATTAAAGAAAGAGGGGGTTAATTATACCTTATTGCACGGATTTCGCTTCATTAGTAACGTTATGGGTCGATCTTTTAAATATTCAGTCGAATATGATTTATTTTTCATATGAATCTAACACTATGTATTTTATATATGTTATTTATGTGAATGTATTGAAATGATTCCTAATTTACAAAGTAGAGACAGTAGGATGTGTGTGTAATAATATTCAATGAAAGATGATAATTGTGTGTAAGGGAATATATGCAAATAGTTGTAGTGATTGATTAGGATTTGGGATTATGCCCACATCTCAAAAGTTAAAATTAAAGATTATGCACACAGCCTGGCTAATTAAATGATGTCCATATCCTAAATAAAAGCTTCACCAATTATTAATACTAAATTCTTATGTATTTTCACATGTTTTTATAAAGAAAAAACCAATCAAGTTTGTGAATTAAACCAACATCTTCTTTAATGTTGGCCTAATTGCTGGAGACCCTATGGCCATATAAGATTTAGCAATTTTTGTTTAGGTATAGGTCCCACTTATATCAAAATATTAGAGTATTAAGTATGGATTTTAATTACCTCTTTACTAACTTGGTTGATCATTTTAGTAAATCGGTAATTAGGAATTGTTGGTTAATTTATTGTGTCGTCGTAGTGTAACAGGCCACCATGTGGACTCATACCATTATAGAATGGTATTAGAGCACACCCATATGAGCTTCATAGGCCATGGGGTGATCCAGCATGACGATTACGACAAAGACGTCGCGTATCTTACGAGGAAAATTGTAACATCCACATCGAATAATTAAGAAATAACAATACATTATAAATATGAGTTTCAATGGACTGTTTAGCAATATTGTTAATTGTTTTGGTAAAGTGAGTGCAAACATCAAGTAATTATTAATTGATGCATGGTGTCGTCCTAACGTACAAATTCTCACTTTGTGACCTAGACCTTCCAGATAAAATAAAATGAAATGAAATTAATTGAATGAATGAGAATACATATATAAAAATTAAAATTAGGATGGCCCCTACATACACTCATAAATTCAACTAGACTATACAACCAATAATTGTTGGCAACAAATTATTTAAATATTCCTCATAAACGAGCATTGGATTCCATACATTTATAAAAAGAAAAAGTAAATAAAACAAGTCACTTCCAAAATTGATTGGAAGTAATTTATGCAAGTGAAACTATATGTTCCTAAGTAATAAATATCGTTTTCATCAATCTAAAATTTGGCATTGCATTGTGAAGGCTATTTATGATTTTTTTTTTTTTAGGTGTAATATTAGATATGGTACATGTGGACATGATTTCTCAAAGGAAAAAAAATCAACATATTTAATGTTTTTTGCCCTAATTTTATGTGATAAAGATTATATATAGGGTTAGTATAATAATTATGCCTTATATAATTCATTATATAGAATATGAAAATGAGATAATATATCAATCATTCATCTTTAATTCAATGACTATGATTTTTTATATAAATTAACCTCTATATTTATATAATAATGAAATTATTTATATTGAATTAAATCAATATAATAATTAATTCTAACCAAATAATTTATTTATTGTAACAACCTAATCCATATCCTTAATTTATATAGGAATGTTAGGCTTATTATTGACATTCATAAATGGTATTTATTGCTTGTGAACATCTTTAAAAATCTCAGCCATATAAAATAAATATATCATGTTACTTTGTACTTTTTTGCAAATGAAATTAATTCAACAAAATCCAAAAGATCATGTCACGCACTTCTAGTGAAATCTTTGGTCATGGAATGCCACTATTTACCAACATGTCACATTCAACTATCAATTGATTTTTTTTCTTTTTACAAATATTTTTTAAAGCAACAAAAATTTCAATTATTGCACTCATTTATATTGAAAAAAAGCAACAATAAATACTACAAAAAATGAAAGAAATTATTCGAGTGGCAAATCGAGTTGGGTGCCTTTTTAATATACATGAAATTAACAAATAATTTTTGTAAAAAATACTCTTTTTTCATTATGTAGGTGGCCATGTTATAAGATTTTTTTATTGATAAAATTATGTAAATGCTTCAAATGTGTATACATTAAATGCTAAAATAATTTATTATCTTTCACATAATTTAAAAGCATCTTCAATTTATATCACTATCTATAGAATTGCCATTTGTTTCCATATGCAGACACTGAAAATAACATTTAGTATCAAAGCAGAAAACATTTGTATTCTTTTTATGCTTTGTTATTTTTTCAAGAAAATAAAAAGAAATAAGAATAATGGAATAAAAATGGGTTTAAAATAAAATTATTTATTTAGCACGGGAAAAATTATGAATTTAATTACAAAATTAATACATTCAGTGAATAAAAATTTGATAGAAATAAATAATAATTACTGTATATATTATAAGGAACAATGCACCGTTATTCACAACGAAAGTTGTAACTGTCGGTACGTGGGATATTATACTCTACGTCGCACCATATATTTCTTCCCCATGCACCCTAATCTATCTCCGTCTTACAATCCTGGCGGTGCAGAGAAAGCTGCCCTTTGGTGCTACGATGAGGCGCGAGGCAGAGAATCGCAACTCTTTCACTACACAAGCTGGAAAGAGCTCGTTGATACGCAGATTGAGCTGTCGTTTTAAGGGACACAGTTCAGCCACAAAAAATATATTACCAATTCTCTCCATCATCGTTCCTCTTCTTCTTCTTCCTATTCCTCACATAGTGGAGAATTTCCTTTGCCTCTTTTGCTTTATTCGCCACCACAGTTCCAGAGAGAGGGAGAGAGACTCTGTGTGCACATATATATATATATATATATCCATACTTGTAGAAATGGCAGCAGCAACAGTAGAAGCGCCGGAAGAAGTTGTTCTGAAGAAGCCAGAAGCGGAGGAGCCACCACCAGCTGCGGCGGAGATGGTGAAGCCCAACGACCTCGTTCACGATAAGCATTCTGCGCCCCCACCTCACGATGATTCCAAAGCTCTTGCAAGTAAGTTCACTCTCCATTTTCAATAAACATTTATTTTAATTTTGAATTCATTAGTCATTACCTAACCATTTGCTCTATTGGAATTGAATTAGTTTACTTTGTAGTAGCTATATTTTTCGTAGGCTGTGCTGAAGAAGAAAAGGAGAATCTTTTGTATTCATAGCTTCTTAGAATAGATCGAGAGGCATTAATTATGGCTTTTTTTTATAGATTTTATTTATTTATTTGCAATGTTGTGTATGATTTTGATTCTTGAAGTACAAATTTTGCTGTTAAAAGCAAGTTCTTGTAGGTTTTGTATGCTAATATTGAGGAAATGCTTATCTTGAAATATCAGCAACAGAGGTTGTCTGCTTATGAATTGTTTGTTAAGATTGAATGTTTTGAACACATTAGTATTAGTAATATCTCATAAAACATTTGGTATTCCTCTGCTTCTGTCCAAAAATTGTTGCCATTAATTTTATCATTTTGCGACTGATTTTGGATGCTGCAGAGATCCCTGAACCTGTAGTCAAGAAAAGCTCGAAAGGATCGCTTGATCGAGGTTAGTTTATCGTTCACTACATAAGCTCTAATTCGACTAATTCGGTAGCCCTCTAATTGGGATTCCAAGATTGCTTGTTATGTGTATTGCTATGAGTTGAGTAGGTTAGAATATGAAAGAGGGGAGTTCTTAGAATCTTGTCTGAATTTTGTAGATGTTGCTCTTGCAAAGCTTGAAGATGACAAGAGGTTGTCTTATATCAAGGCATGGGAAGAAAGTGAAAAAACCAAAGTTGAAAACAAGTAGGCCTATCTATCACTTCACTTTCGTGTAGACATTGTCTTGAAACGTTACTTTTAGTGCGTGTTCTTGTACGAAGTCGGATGAAGTTCGTAGCGATTTTTCAAATATTGTTAGAAGTCAAGATATGATAGCAACTATATCCTATGAATCTATGATGGCATTGCAGGGCGCAGAAGAAGCTCTCCGACGTTGCATCATGGGAGAACACGAAGAAGGCAGCTCTCGAAAGTGAGCTAAAGAGCATTGAGGTAACTCAACTTGCATTATTGAGTTATTGAACTTCGATTGATTTACGAACGAACACGAGATCATCGGCGTGTGCTACTGCTTACTTGCAGGAAAAGATGCAGAAGAAGAAGGGAGAATACGCTGAGAAAGTACGGAACAAGGTGGCAGCGATACACAAGCAGGCGGAAGAGAAGAGAGCCTTGGTCGAAGCCAAGCGTGGAGAAGACATGCTGAAAGCAGAGGAGACGGCTGCGAAACTCCGTGCAACGAAGCAAGCTCCGCCCAAGGCCTGCGGATGCCTCGGTGGCTAAGAACACGAGTGAATTGTGAATCATTTACAGCATCAAAGTTTGAATCTTGATTGTAGATTTTTGCTTTTCCTTCTTCATTCTGTATAGTTTCTTCCTTCGTGTGATTTTCTCTTTTATCACCTTCTTGGATTGTAACAAGATTAAAATTTCTTTAATAAATCCTTTGCAGTGTTGCTTCTCATTATCCATTTATAAGAAATGTTCTTACATTTAGATCCTATGTTAAAGTTTTCCATTACAAAAAGCAACCGATTATTATGGTTCTAAAGCTACTCGGAGCTATTCATGACTCAATTTGGAAAAAAGCTCATTCGAACCTCGACTACAAAGTAAACGAGCCGAGTACGAGTCTGACAAAAATCAGTTTATTGAGTTCACGAATAAGTTAGCATTCGTTTGTTCACGAGCATGTTATCGAACCTTCAATCAAGCCTTTGAACGAACATTTAGTCACGTTTAAAGCTAAAATAGCTAATTTTATAAAACAAAAATTTATACTAGCTTGGAGTAGAGCCGAGTCCAAACTCGAGTTAAAAAGCCACTAATATTAATATCAAACAAGTCGAGCTAGAGATTAAACTCGAAAATAATATTATCAAGCATCTCACGAGCATAGATCGAATTTGATAATTACATTCGAGCCGAGCTCAGATAGATGTAAAAGTTCAAGTCGAGCTCGAGCTGAGTTCAAAGACCCTAATATTCTAAACGAGTCGAGCCGAGCCAAGTAGTATGCGACTCTGCTCGTTTGCGCCCGTCCTGATCACACATAATAGAAAGCTAATGAAGGAAATGAAAGACAATAGAAAGCTAATGAAGGAAATGAAAGACAATAGCTAAACTACAACTGCTGCAAACCATCCTTAAAGCTCAAAACACACAAACAGAGCCAAAATCACTGAAGTTTTGAGGTTTTCTGAGCTAAACAAAGCCACCATTTTGTTCTTGAAACAAACTGCCAGTACTAATACTAGGATACAAGCTGTAGCAATCAGTACTTCCCAAGAAACTCATATCATTGTTGTTTGGGAAATCAAAGAGAAGCTGCAACGTAGATTCTTCGGAAGAATCTTCCATCTCGTTCGAGCTGCACGAATCCGTTGCTGCTGCTGCTGCTGCTGCTGCTGTCTGAACACACTCATTGCATTTGCTGCTCGGATCATCAGCCAAAGAGGCAGCTACCTTGAACTCGATCTCAGTAGTCGTGCCCGAGAACGAGCAGCACTTTGTCGAAGTAGCAGAAGACGCCTTATCATCATCATCATCATCATCATCTCCGTTCTTGATCTTCCTAAAAGTCTCTCCAACCTCAGAGTTCCACAGGCGGAGGAAGTGGTCGACGTCCGAGTTTGGCGTGGGGGTCGGAGCAGAGAGCATTAGGGACGATTCCCGGGAAAGCCGGGCCTCGGCCTCGAGCCTAGCCCCCTCCCACTGCGCCATGTGGCGCGTGGAGGGAGACGAGGGAGCCCGGGCTAGCAAGGCTGAGGAGGGCTCGTGCGTGTGAGGATCAATCCCCATCAGCACCAACTTCTTCTTGAGGTGTGTGTTCCAGAGGTTCTTGATCTCGTTGTCCGTTCTTCCGGGCAGTTGGGAGGCGATCGCGGCCCACCTGAGGAGGGGTAAAGTGGACATTTCTCAACATCAATATCAAGATCTAGATCAACATGTTACACAAGATTGTAATAGTAATACTAATGAGGGTGGTGATGAACTCTACCTATTGCCAAGAATGGCATGGAGTTGGATGACGAGCTTCTCTTCGTCGGCCGTGAACGGTCCCCGTTTAATGTCGGGACGAAGGTAGTTCGTCCAGCGCAGTCGACAGCTCTTCCCGCAACGGAGGAGACCTAAAAAATGTGCAAGTGAAGAGTATGTTATGATTTGTAACTAATGTCATCTACTCATTGTAGATGAAATAGCAAGATGCAGAGCAAAATGATCAAATTATAAGGTAATTATCGCGAGACGAGTATCATATGTTTAAGTAGCAGTATAGTATAAAGTAAAGAAAGAGTTCTAAGTCTAACACCAAACTAGGACTGTTACTTCAATGCAACTGTCAAGTGAAGTGTCCAAATTCTTACAACTAAATCCAAAGAAGCTAAATTCTAACACAAACTATGGCTGCTATTATATCAAACTATGGCAATCTTGATTCAAGAAAAAAAAAAAGGACCTTTAACAGTAGAGCTAAATCAGATCAAGTCGGTCACCATTAAAATGCCAAAAGAAAGATTACTCTCTCTCCCTCTCTCTTTCATACATACTGACCTGCAAGTTTGGGGAGGGATCTCCAACTTCCATGGCCATGCTTGTCGATGTAGGCAACCAACTTCTCATCTTCCTCAGGAGTCCAAGGCCCCTTCTTCAACCCCTTCTTCTCACAGCATGGTGCTCTCCCCATCAAGAAAAACACACTCACCAGTCACCAACAAAGTAAAAAATGCAATCTTTCAAGCTTATCACACCAACACAACACTCACAAGGAGAAATGGAGGTACTGATCTCTCACTCACTCCCTTTTTCAAGAAAAAAAAGAAAAAGGAAGTGATGGGGTGTAGTGAGGGAGAAGGTAGAGAGATGAGAGAGCGGCGGCTACACCGCCGGAAAAAGCATTGAATGCTTGGACTTAGACTGTGGTGTTGGTGTGTGTGTGTATAGATAGATATATGCAGAGATACACTGTTTACTAGAGATTTTCTCTCCTTTGCTAATCTATAAATGGAGCAATATAGTTCAACAACATGGACGAGGATGTTATTGAATGATTCATGATGAATGGAATATATTAATTCTTTTATTTATTGCACTCTTCTTGGCCTCACACACACATATATACACACAGATATAAAGTCAGACCCTCAATTATTTAGAATTGAATTTAACTATATGCTTAAATATTCAAAGCCCACAAAAAAATCATAAGTTAGGTGCTAAGACTTCACACACACACATAGATATAAAGTCAGCCCCACAAATATTTACAAAGACTTGCTTACATTGAATTTCAGCAAGTTTTGATCTTTATTAACTAATATGCTTAAATCTTCAAAGCCCACAAAAAAAAAGCCAATTGTATAATAACTAATAAGTTCTTTTTCTGATATGAGCAAACCATTGATTTAGGTGCTAAAATGATGCTATTATAATAGTAAGAAGGAAAGAAAGAGAAGAGAGGGGCTTTTGGCGTTGAATGCTTTGGGCAGTAAAAATTAAGCTGCAAAAGGCAAAAGGAAATTGAACTTTCAAGATTTGTGCCAACAAGTAGTACTGTTTCTAACTGTGTGTGTCTTCACCGTGGAGTGCGTGTAGTAAATGCAAGATAACAGAAGAAATGGGATGAGAGAGAGATGAAGATGAAAAGCATTTAATGAGCTTTCTTCAATGGTGAAAGGACATACTCTGCATTCAATGAAAAATCCCATTCTCTCTCCCCTCTCTCTCTTTCACATCCCACCTATACAGCAAAGCACATGACTACACATTTAGAGAGAAATGAAGCATTAAAGGCTGGGGCACAGATTCATGCAGGAGAAGAGGGGAAAATGTCATTAAAGAGACATCTTTTTTTCCTTGTGAAATGTCATAAATTAGAAGAAAGAAGGAAAGAAATGAATCTTGTTTCGGACAGAAGTTTCAAGTTTGAAACTTTGAAAGTCTATTCCTTTGTTTCCCAATTACTGAAATTGTAAAGATTTTCTTGTTTTTGAGTGTGGGGAAAAAACAAAGAACATCTATGGGTGTTATTGAGAAATTTCGAAAGAATTAAGATTTTAAGACAAACTTGTCGTTTCTTGGAGTGTGTGATGAACAGCATTTCTATTCATGCACATGCGTGTCCTCTCTTTCATTTGGAAAACCCTTTTTCTTTCCTTTCTTGTGTAATTTATTACTCCCTCCACTAATTTTTTTCACCCCTTAAAGTGATGGTCTATTTAATTCAAGAAATGTGCTTTTTGTTTTATTTTATTTTATTTTCCCGCAATATATAATTAATGATCTCCAAAGATGCAGTATTGTTAATTTCTCAAATATATAAATTTTCACAGCAAGATGAGATCCAATATTCCATGTTTCTATCTCATAATTCATGTTTTTCAATTAAATTTAACATTTAAATTAAATAATGCATATAAATAGAAAGAAAATTTTATTTGAACTAATGAGATACTTATGAATATTAATGTTTAATAAAATATAATTACTAATATGAATAAATTCACAGAAATTGTGATCGATGAGGTTTCCACTTTTGTCTTACAATGTCGACTACGCAAATTTAATAATCTTTTTTTATTTTTTTCATCAATTTTAATTTATTATAATCATTTTAATTTTATATTTAATATTATGAATTTATCCCACACAATTAGAATGTATATTTATTTTATAATATTAAATTAATAAATTCAAAAAAAAATATAATTATAATTTTTATATAAATATGAATTTCAATTTATTATATTATGATAAATTATTTATCTAAAAAATATTAGTTGAAATGACAAAAAACTTTCATAATTACTACCGGCCATTCTTGATATTACCAATGTCTGACACTGCCTATAAGACCATAACATGCCTTACAATAAAATAAAATAAAAAGTAAGAACGAATCCTTCATTTTGACTATGTCAGAATCAGAAGTATGTTCATTTCTTAAAACTATGGCCAGTTTTAGGTGTAAAATACAAACATTATTTTAAACGCTCAATATGAACACAAACGGAAATTAAAAGAGATAATCCAACTCACCAACATAAAGAAGGAAAACAAGAAAATCCCAATTTCATCTGAGTAGGAAAGTAACCTTAGAAATTTTGTTATTAGAGACTAAGCAAATTTTTTTATTTGAATTGAGTCATACAGAAAAGGTGATCCGACTTTAGAGCTCAAACTTTTAGGCAACACGAAAATAGCAAATAAGCAAGGCTCAAATCAAATGAGTAGGCTTAGTTCATTGAACGCATGCATCCACTGCCAATATCATTCCAAATCAGACGCATAGTTCATGGGAAGTATCTCTTGCATCATCTGCCTCATCAACTCAAGGACAAGATTGTGACTGAACCCCCGGCCGACCTCCCGAGGCGGAGTAAATGTTGCTGCCACAGAAATTGGAGCCGATAAGTTCGCTGTTAGACAAATCTATAAAGGTGATGATCGTATGATTGTGATTTCGATGAAATAGAGTGAAAAATCAATGTGTTTACGAGAAAATGGCAACCCTTGTACACAAAGGATGCATATTTTGAGGGCAATTCTAGGCTAATTCTTCCCATGTGCACAAATAATATCCTTGAACTATTGAGTGCTACCATTCCGACTTCTTAAACAGTTGTTGAAGTGCATGCTTTTGTGAACAAAACGGTACCAACTGTTGCTAATTAGGTTAAGATATTTAATTTTCGTAACTCACCAGCTTTACAACCTTCAACCATGAAACGGATGCCGCCGCCACCACATATCACTGGCAGTATATACCTTGATCTATATGTGGAGGGATCTGCTTAATCTCTGTACCTAGTTCTTGTTCAATTCTATACCTGAAAGATGAGAGAGCATTTCAGTAAGAAACATATAAGAACATTACCTGGTAAACTTGTTTAACGAAATGGAGAAATGAAATCATACAGATTGAACCGGTCCTCGTATGTGATCAGATTCACCGCTAAACCAAGGTGCCCAAACCTTCCAGATCGACCAACCTGACATGCAGTACACATAATGATAAGAGAATCAACAAAGACCAGATTAGGAAAATCATAGGTAAAAAGCACCGTACCCTGTGTAAATATGTTTCTGAATTCTTAGGGAAGTCAAAATTGATGACGACATTAACTGCTTGAATATCTATACCTCTTGTAAATAAGTCTACATAAAACAGGAAAATAATTAAATCATCTAAGCACAGGTGATATTATCTCGTTTAAAAAAAGAATATTGCATGAGCAATGAGAATAAACAGAGAAGATGAAAGATAGTTGCAGGCATAATGTTTAGTAACTTCACATGATCAGCAGCAGAATCCACAAAGGTAAATACAATCACAGCCAAAACAATATTCATGGGGAACTAGACTCCACAATAATGTGACAAGAAGGTCTAGGAAACAAACCAGTGCAGACTAGATTTCTGCAGGCACCATTACGGAAGTCGTGAAATACTCTGTTGCGATGATCTTGGAGCATTTTGGCATGAATATAGAAGCATGAATAGCCAAGTTCTGTGATCTTCTTAGCAAGTAGCTCAACTCGATTCACAGAATTGCAGAAAATAATTGATTGGTTAATTTGAAGCTGTTCGCAAAAATAAGATATGTTATTAATGTGTCAATATAATTATATAAGATATACGCATGTAGTAATTACTAAAAGTAGAACTACATCCTGCAAGTTGATGAGATGAGAACCTTTGAAAAGAGTGTGTTGAGGCAATGGACCTTCTGCCTTTCTTCCACAAAAGCATAAAACTGGGTTATACCCTTCAGTGTAAGCTCATCCATGAGGTTGATGATATAGGGCCTTCGCAGGTATCGATCTTTGAAGTTTTTCACAGTAACGGGGAATGTGGCAGAGAACATAAGGATTTGCCGATTTGTAGGCAAGAAGCTAATTAACTGCTCGATAGAAGGTTGAAACTCTGGAGACAAAAGTTTATCTGCCTGAAAGACATTAGCACAAGGGTATGAGCAACCCACTTTGACTTTGCACATGTTGATAATCATACAGTTTGATATATTACAATGACAGAACAGCTAGGAAAAAAAGTAAAGATTCAGTATCAACAGTACTACTATGATCCTCCTCTGGCAGTTCTAAGGTCAATGTATTAATGTATCTCAGTACCAATAAGATGGTACAAAATAACAGTACAAAATACGTCCAGAACACTTGCCTCATCCATTATAAGCATAGAGCATTCATTCAAGTGGCAGACCCCCTTTCTCGCAAGATCAAGAATTCTTCCAGGTGTCCCCACAAGTAAATGAACTGGCTGATACAGACGCATTATGTCATCCTTTAAGCTAGTTCCACCGGTTGTAGCCATGACTTCAATTTTTAGGTGCTTCCCAAGTTCTTTACAAACTTGTGACGTTTGAAGAGCCAATTCTCTGGTCGGGACCAGAATAACAGCTGTGACATGCACATAGTCAGATACAAAGCTAAGAATCAATTATTGAGAAAAATTACTAAAGCTAACAACAGATTGCTACTTTTGTGCCTATGGAAACTGGTATGCCTGAATGAAGATAGTATGAGCATGCCAAAAGGTATTAAGCACGGAATAATTGATAAGGACATCAAGTAATTATGTGGACCAAGCTCCACCAAAATCCTCATGCATTTAACACTACTTTTGTCCCAACTTATACATCATAGGGAAAAATCTTGTTATATAAAAACCACATTTCGCTTGTCCTCTATTATAGGCCCATAAACCAATAGGTATGGTATGACCATGAGGAAAGACCTATTTCCAAGAAAGTACAGAACATATAGATTTAGAGGAACCTATAACAGTTTCAGTCAAACCTTGAATAAAGTTTTTATCTTGATCAATTTTCTCCAAAGCAGGAATGCAAAAGGCAGCAGTTTTCCCGGTTCCATTTTTGGCCCTGGCTAAGATATCGCTTCCTGTGAGAACAATTGGGATACTCTCCTCTTGGATAGGGGATGGCCTTTCAAAACCCTTCTCATATATTCCCATGAGCAGCTCACGCTTCAAAAAGTAGTCTTCGAATTCATTCCCTTTTGTGGCCGTAACATCCTGAAAGACAAAAAACAAACAGCAATGAGGATATGAGTTACGATGCAGCAGCATGTAACATATAGAAAATCACATGTATGATAATCACAGCCACCTATAAACTCTAAACGACAAAATTCATCTCAACAGTAACTGTGGAAGTCCCAGTTCTTTGGAACAATGCAGCTAAAACCATAATCAAGAGCAGTGACATGATAACTTAGTTAAAGATATCTAACCTCGTACAGCCAAGTGCCAACATATAAAATACTTATATCTTTAATTGACGCCAAATTAAGCTCTAAGTGGCACTAAGTGATATCTCCTGTAAACCTAGATGCATTTTGGTAATGTGCTACATCAACACCCCCATAGAAAAGATAGCACCACAAAGTAGATTATGTAAAAGAGGGCAAACATGGTAACGGTGATGTCAGTGATGTATCCTCTTATGTTACTATTACCTCGCGTCATGAGTCATGACCTAACCCATAATTGACCTAAGCCTTTCAGACAGACTTATTATTAAACAACAATAAGCATTGCACAGCTGATTGATGAATCTGGCAACTTCATATGGGAGAAAGGTAACCAATTCCAACAATAGACAACAAATTGCAATGCAAGTCCACAAAACCTTACCTCAGTCCTATATCTGGTATCTGGTGGCGGTAGCTTTAATCGTTCCTTCCAATCTTGCGAACTAATTCAGAAAAAGGAAAGCAGGAATGCTGTATATTTTAAAAGTCGTGCATAAATAATAGTAAAATACTAGCAAAAGAATGCGGGAAAGGAAGAAAGAAAACCAGGCCACGAGTATTAAACATAAATTTGGCGCTAAGTTACCACCACACAAGTACAAAGATATAGGTAATACAAATCTTCCCTTTAACCAATGTGCATAGAGGAGTTTAAACAATGAAGTTCTCCCTTCTCGAATGTCATAAAAGACAAAAAAATCCAGACTTTATCGAACATAAATCTAATTATCTGAGTGAATTCATATTCCACATTTATTCAGAAATATCAAATAGGACCGTAAATAGTTGTAGTAGAGATGGCATTTTAAAATATCACTTGCTTAGGTCACAAAATTCTACCAGCTTTGAGATTTCTTTTGCTTGAATTATGATGCCTAATTTCCTATATATCATCGCAGAGTGAACGACCTTAATCCCTCATCACTGCCATCCATTCAACATCGTCTTTTAAGACCTTTCAAACTTATTCTTCGGAAGGAACGCAAAAGGACATCCATTTAAGTAAAACTACTAAACAAATATTCTGCATTTAAAAAATCCGAAAAAGAAAATGCAATCCATTCCATTACAAGGAGCAGCTGATTGAAGAGCTCCAATAAAGCATATAAAAGCAAAATCTGACCTCGAATCACCGGCCTCTGATTGTACAGTCTTCTCAACCTCATCAGCTGAGTCCGCTGGCCCCGTTCTGCGCAGCCATTGCTGCGGCTGAGGGTTCTGCATCAACTGATTACTCTGGAAGTTCGGCGCTTGACCCCTCTGCACGTACTGCTGATTAGCGTATCTAGGTTGGAAATTAGGGTTGGCACCGCCGTAGGCGTTCATTCCACCTCCACCTCCGCCTCCTCCTCCTCGGCCTCCACCCATCCCCGGCGGCGGATATCTCGCTCGCGAGCTCATCACAGACCTAACGGCAGCTAATTGGTAGAAATCTAAGCACACAACAAGAATGCGCTGATTTTACTTACAAATCTACAAATTACAAAGAAATTTGTACAAATTCTAGAGCTACGGAATGATTTCGTTAGTGAAATTCCAACAAATGGTATCAGAATGCAAATTATAGAATAAAATGAGAAGCAAATCTTGAGATTCTTTGAAGCAGATAGCGAAAGTGAGCGTTGAAACAGAGTAATTGGAAGTCTACATAGATGCGACCATTTTAGGGCGTGAAAGATATTCATCAATTTGCTGATAGAGGCCTATATTTTCATATTATTCTACACGAGCCCCTAAAGTTCATATTCATTAAAAAAAATGAAAATACAAATTATACAAAAAATTATTATTTCTACTAAAATACTCTCACAATTCGAATACCCTAATATTCGAATTTGATACTTTTGAAACTGTTCCGAGATTGAGACTTTTAGGATTTTTTAGTTTTAAAAATATATAAATAACCCGACCGTACTCCAAATACTCAAAGATTTGAAAATAATTATAAGCACTCATGTAATTTTCAAAATATCTTAATCGAATTAAATAGCTGAATTTATAACTCAAAATTATATTATCGACATAAACATTTTAGAATTCACGACATTTTAATTAAAATATTCGATTCAATCCGAATAATAAACTATAGCATATCTATTGCAAACACAACCAAAGAGAAACATAACATAATAAGGTAAACCATTGTTCAAATTAAACAAAATTTTCCCAAGAAAAAGGCAACATCAAACAAAACGACACACTAACACACGAATCTCACGAACAAATCTTAGCAAACAAAGCATTATACACGAAAGCCCTACAAAGGTTGATTCGTGCTTTTCCGCTCTAGTACTCGGCTCGACACGACTATATCGACCTTCCGTTATCCACACGAGCATTTTCTTGCACGTTTCGTGTATCGGATGACTCATCCCGCACGGACCTTAGGCTCGACACGAGGGAATGCTCACCACGTGCTTCCGTTATCCACGTGGACGTTTTCTTGCACGTCTCGTGTATCGGATGGCGACCCGTCCTGCACCACCATCAACCTCTTGAGCCTCTCCTTAAGAGGGCTGCCACTAAGAGCATCACTAATCACTCCCTTTATCTCTGCTTCGAGTCTCTTCACCTTATCTGAGTTGGGATCCTTCACAGCCTCCTCTCTCAACTCCTCAATCTTCAAACCAAGCCCCTTCTCCTCTATCACACTCATGATCTCCTCATTGATTTCTCTGTTGATCTTCACCACCTCCTCTCTCACCTCAGCTGGTGCAATGTTTAGGCCAAGTCCCTCCCTTTTGGCAGTGCCCACGAGCTCCAAATCTGCTGATCTCAAGGCCTCCTCGAGCTCCTCCTTCGTTTCTTGAACCTCGAGCGCAAGATCCTCGTCCAACGGTTCTCCTCTCGCTAAATTCTCCCGAGCCTTCTTGAGAGCTTTGAGCCTTCGTTGTATGTCCGGTGAGAGCTTCTGGTTAAGCTCATTCTTCAACCTCTCACTGTTCTCCTTGAGTGAGAGGAGCTTGCTAGCCATGCTGAGTGTCTGCAGCTTCTTCTTTAGGCCTAAGTAGGCGCCGGGGCGCGACAGATTCCTCTTGATCTCCTGCACTATGTTGTCTGCCTTTTCCTTCAAGCTCTGATCCATGGCCTTGTCTGGATTAGGAGTCTTTGTCAGCTCAAGATTCAGTGACTCAATCCGATCAATCAATCCCATTGAAATAAATGCCTTGGTCATTTCTTGATCAAGATCCTCCTCAAGCTTCTCCACCTTCTCATGTGTGATTGCAGTAGCAGGAGTCTTAGCCTCGAGTATCGCCTTCTTGATCTCATCGAGCTCCGTTTCTATGTCTTCAAGCTTCAACGCGTTCACCTCGGACGCCTTCATGTTCCGTTTCCTCTCCGGCTCTGCCTCAGAGCCCTCCTTGAACCCCCCTAGCCCGATGGCACGGAACTTGAGCCTCCGGTGCTCCAGAAGCTCCTCGGTAGTCATCCTCGTGAGCTCCTGCATCGATAGAAGGGAAGAATAACGGGGAATCGGGACGTTTTGAGCACGAAAAGACGTGGTTTCTTACCTCCATTTGCTGGAGAATGGCATCTTTGATCCTCAGAGATGACCACAGAGGGTCAGCATGTGCACCACCTAGAGGCTCCTAAAGGGTTGTTTTTGGTTGCTTAGTAAACTATACTTTACTCTTACATAGGAATCCGGATCTTTCTATTACCTAATGGTGTGATGTCTGACGTCTGCTATTGCATTAATAAGACTGTGACACGTGACATAATTAATAGTGTAAGATATAAATTATATATTTTTCTTATATATACCCCCTAAATCTTGAACCCTAATCATGTTAAGTGTCGTAATCTTATTAATGCAATAGAGTATGTCACACCATTATGCAATAGGTGATCTCATTCGAGAGAAAATGCAAAGATGTGTGCTTACTGGAATTATCCCATCTGCTATCTTCAGCTTGTAATGTTCTTGAGCAGTGATCCTCAGCTTCTCAGCTGCCTAATCCATTGAGAAATCTTGTATTGTTAAAGATTTGTGAAAAACACAACTTTAGCCTCACTTTGTGGCAGTCATGAAGTGACTTACGAGGCTAAAATTGTATTTTCCCCCATGATTTTGTTCCAAGAAGTGTACATAGCCATTTACAGCAACATATATATACCTTAGGAGCTGCCTTTGAAGACTTCCATAGTATAGCTGCACAAGCCTCAGGACTAACAAGAGAAAGAGAAGATGATTCAGAGTGATAAATAAATAATATATAATTACGGGTTTGGATTTAAAGTCGGGCCGAACAGTTAGTTAAACAAGGCTACCAAACGCATGTTTGGACATGTTAATTTATCCTAACCTGCCGAAACATGGCTACTAAACAGTTACGCATTTATTGATATGATCACATGAGCATATATAACTAACTCCCTTTCGGTTTCGGGTCCCGATTCTCACCTTGCAACGTAGAATGCTGCGTTCTCGAGCATCAACAGCTTGTTGGCACACGCGATTGCAAGAGCACCGCCCGAGCCACCTTCACCGGTTACTATCGTGATGATCGGAACTTTAAGGCCGAACATTGTCCTCAGATTGTGGGCTATTGCTTCACCCTGCAAGAATATGATCACTAGCTAAGGCTAAAGACGTTGTGAGCCTATGCAACGAGGGGTCCAACGCCTACGTACCTGCCCTAGCTCCTCGGATTTGAGATCAGCAAAGGCCCCCGGTGTGTCCACGAACGTAACGATGGGGAATCCATGATGATCTGCATATTTCATCATCCTCAAGGCCTTTCTGTAACTGCAAAGAGGATGCAATAACTCAGCAGAGGCAAGTTTTTTAAGGCAAAACGCACTCGGGTACGGTACGTACCCATGGGGAGTTGGCATTGCAAAGTTGCGCATGATGTTCTCCTTGGTGTTCCGTCCCTTCTGATGCCCGATGAACATGTAGCTCCGGCCCTCTATGCTTCCTATGCCGGTTACGATGGCTGGATCGTCGTAGCCTGCACGATCTCCATGGAGTTCCACCCACTTTTTCAAGAACATAGACAGTAAGTGTGTGGCTATTACATCGTTCATACACAAACCAGAGATGGAATGCTGCAAGCAAATAGAGGTAAAGAAGAAGGCACCTTCTCTGTGATGTTCAAGATATGATCGAGCACTGTGGGCCGGTTGGGATGTCGAGCGATGTTTAGGCGTTGGATCGGAGTCAAATGCGTGTACAGATCCTTCAAAGCCTGCAAGAATGGTACAAATACTCAAAACTATACAAAGAATGGGACAAAACCACACACACACACTTTCTTGATTCCAAGAGAAGCCAACACCACACTTACCTGTTCATACTTCCTTTCCAAAGCATTGATTTGGTCAGTGAAGTCTAGTCCAGTATCATCAGCCATTCTTTGAACCTACAAACAAACCAAAAACATCTCAAAACATGGACTAAAAGTCTAAAACAAAAGAAGTTTAAAAGTGTTTCTTCTAAAATGCAATAACCTCAATGATCTTCTGCTCCAAATCAACCAATGGCTTCTCAAAGGCAAGTGTGACTGGCTTAGGCTTCTCCTCCAAAGGCTTGAAGTAGGAGAGATACGCCAACGGCGCATTGCTGTTCGGATCAATGTCATCGGGCCACGGATAGTCGTGCTTCTTCCCCTTCCTAACACCAGCCACGACTCGAAAACTTCTCCCACGCCCTTCAAAATACTTCACATTTCGAAGCAAGGACCTCCCATGAACAACATCACCAGCCAAGAACTCATTTGAGAAATGCCAAGGTAATCCAAACCCTATGCCATTGTTATCCTCTCCTCTTCCTCTTCCCCTCCCACAATTCCCAGATATTAGAGATAGGGTTGCCATGCTAAATTTTCACCATACATTCACATCTGCTGATAAAAATAGAAAGGGGTGGTCTGTGTTTAGGGAAAATGCAAGAGAATTTCAACATCTATAAAAAACATGAATGTTTTATATTTCTTGCACTGGTTTAGACCTCAAGATTTCATCTTTTCCCATTCACCTCAAACAACACATTGTTCGTTATCTCAAATTACAGCACCCCAGTTGTGACCATGTGCAAAATTCAAGAAACTAAGCAAAGTTGCCCACTAAAACAATTCAAGCTTTTACACAATAGTGTTTAAAAAACCAGTCTTTAAAAATGGAGAAAAATAAATCAACCAAGACTTCTATCACAAGAAGAAAATAATCATGGCGAACTCACCTGAGCGGACCAACAAAATCCAGAATTTCTGCAAAATCAAAGAAAATAAGTACTCCAATAACTTAAATTTATCTCCTTTTCTTGATTTTTGCAGAAGCTGCTATAGCAAGAAGCCAAAACAAGGCAAGAACAGAGCAGGGTAGTTTGAGAGCACAGAAACCAATTTTGATATCTCACACTGCAAAAAGAACAAAGAAAATGAAATGTCTGAAACTGCACAGTATTATTTTATACTTGATTGATTGGTGTATTTTCTTTTGGATAAAGTTAAGCTTTTTGTACCCTTCCACATAATTCTCCTATTAATGTGCAGAGGAGTTTATCAAATTATTAGTTTGGATTGACTGCTAAAAGTCGTATACCAAATAATTAAAGCAACGTCATGCATATCTTAATAGATATTTATAAAAAATTGAGTTTTATTACGAATTTATTAGTGAAAAAACATGATAATATAGGTGAAATTTCTGTTAGAAGTTAAGGTAGTTATGGATAACCATAACCCACCGACAAATCTTGCTGACGTGGCTAGTCAAGCTTTTGTAAAATGGGTTTATCCACATTCTGCACGATGATTGGTCCACGTAATTGTGCTCCTCTTTTTTTTTTTCCTTCTCTCTTCTTATCTTTCTCATTTTCTTTTCACTCCTCCACAATTTGTCGAGATATTAAATTTTCGATGTTGTTTTTTTTTTCTATTCGGTTTTGTTTGATTTTAATTTTTTAAAATGAACGGAAATGGTTTTATTCGATTTATTTATGTATTTTCACAAAATTTTATTCATTTTTTATTTTGAATAATTATAAACTTTATTTTTTTCGATATTATATTTCCTCCGTCTTATTAATGATTCATTTTATTTCTTTACATACAAATTAAAGAACACTTAATAATTATATATTACATAAAAATTAATAAACAATCGTATATTAATTTTTAGTTAAAAACAAATGTATCGTTATTAGTTGTAGGATCTAAAAAGGAATATGAGTATTAATTACGATTGATTGATCTAATAAGAATTTATGGTTAATCCAAGCCCAAATTGAAACACAACGAGATAAGGCCCAGTAAAGTTCTATTTGGGCCCTAAACTGGGTCGACTAGTTTATAAGAAGGTGATGATCTGCTGCGCCGCCTGTATATGTAAAAAGTTATGCAACCGATTACGTGGCGTAATTTCATTCGTTGATTGACGAACTATAAATATTTCTCCTGCTGTTCTCAGTCACCCACAGAAACCGTCTCAGATGCTGAGCTCAAAAAGAAGGGCCGATTTTCATCGTGACCGGAAACTGGGGAACGAATTTGTGGTAATTTCAATCTCAGATGAACATGTGTATATGTTTTTAATTTGTTATTCACTTTCGTAGAATTTGATGATCACTCCTGCAATCTAGTGATTCAATGTATGTTCGAACTTGAAGGCGGTAAACTGCAGCTTGAGAGCATCGATGTATATGTTTTTTTAATATAAGAGTTTTGAGTATTTATTTTCCAAATTGCGTATCTCATTGCCTGTTGTACAATTAATTAATGCTGCACGTTGCACGTAATCTGCAATTTGATATAGTTTACTTTTATATAGTATAGAACTGGTAAATCAATTCAAAACCGATGTGTTTTTTTTTTTTTTTTCAAGAGATGGAGCATTGGAGATATGCTGACTCGTTTATTGATTCTAAAAGCATTATAAATCTAAATATTCACTGTTTGTTCTTATTTAGTGATTGATGTATTTTGAAATTTCTGTATGTAGTAACGCAGCAAAGATAGTTTAAATATGGTAAGACGATTTCTGGATGGCCTTGTGATATGCTCGTGCCTACTACCTGAGGATTGGTTCTGATTATATGCTCAATGAATTGTCAGTCGAGATCTCTTCAATTCCCACTCATTCCTGACCGTTGTGTTGTTAGGCATCTGTGCCTGCACAAATGTGAAGATGCAGTTCCCTGCCTGCAATTCTAGAACAGAGAACTGGGTAAGTATTTTTCACGTTGTTGATAAAGGTAAAAAATGTGCAGAACTTTGGTTTTCTGTAAAACGGTTTATGATTTCTCTAAGATTGTCAGAAGTATGGACAGGCTAGATGGGTTTAGCTTCAAAAGGTCTACTTTTGAAATTTTGATTTAGTTGTTGCTCCATGCCTACTTCTTGGTGATCATTGACATTTCTGTGTTGTTAAATGTTAATCCCCGGTTGAACGTCTGACCGTTTTTTTTTTTATTATTAGTTTTATATAGTAAATGACAAGTGAGGGAATTGTCATTATCTTGTTTTGAATCTGGTTCTCCATCTCTTGGACCTTTTATGTGATGAACATTCTTTCTGATTGTATATTCGGACTGGTTCTATCACGACCTTCATAAACATGAGTCCAATTCCATATTTGTCATAACTTGAGATATTAGTGATGCTTGTCAAATATATTCAAGACTCTGACCTAGTGATAATGGATCCTCTTGACAGGTGAGAGGCTCAGTCCTTGGGTGGCCATCGGGTGCTTTTCGATGGGGGTCTCAATAATTTTCTTCTGAGCAGATATATCTGCTTGTTAGATGTAGGCATCAAAACCTTATTGCAGATTATGTCAAGGTTATACCAACAATGCTTTTACCCCTCTTTATAAATACATGAGTTGGTGTTTTCATATTCTTTCCTTGGTTGGTTTGCTGAGCGTCGGCCTAACCTTCTTCATCCTCTGATTCATTGGGTGTTCTGCTTAACGGTTCCTCTCTTATAGTTGGAGAAGCTTTCAGATAAAGAAAGCGCACACAGTCCAACTAGATTAATAGTTCCCTTATGAGAATACACAGCATACTAACACACGCGTATATAATTTGCTGGCCTGGAAATGCTCTTTGAATTTGTTTGATTATAACCATCTCCTTTACATCTTCTGCAAAAGAACAACTCTCCATTTTTTTATATACATAAGAGTATCAACATCATATATAAAAAAATCAGCTGCTTCAGTAAAAAGATTCATTCTAACTGAAAATATATCACTGCAGTAGGAACTTTGAACCGACAGGCACACAGTTAACTACATAAACAGTGATCTTATGCTTGAGCCTTCTGAAAATGAGGACTCTCTCCTCTCCCCAGCGAACAACTGCAAGAACCATCTTCGTAATTGGTTTTTTTCCATTTCTTCTATTCCTGTCTTTTTGCAGGTTCTTCTTTGCTGCAGCTTCAACACTTCCTTCAGCTTCAGATTCCACGCCCCAGTGAAGCGGATAACTCCGCAGGAATACCCTTCTAGTACTGTAATCTTCATCCCTGAAACTCTTTGCTCTCAACCCATCTCCCTCCATGCCTTTAATATCTTTTTCTATCACTGCCAGTACCAACCGTCGAGCATCCTCTCTTTTATAGGTGTGTTGGCACTTCGACTCTACGTGAATATGTGTGTACGTGATGTAATTCTTTTGGGGTGGGGACAAAAGCTCGCAAATAGTAAAATATGCAATGCGTTTGAGTATCGAAATTGTGTAAGCTATGTTGCTTTTCGTCTTCTGCATTTATCGTATCTATTATCCGCAGCAGAATCGGTTTGTTATAAAATACTTTAAGCTTATTTTGTTTTGTGGCAGAGCATGACAAGCAAGGATGGCACATTCTATGATCTGCTGCACTTCCTAGGTAATATGTATTATATATATATATTGTTTGGTTTTCGTTACTGATAAATAACTATGATTGTGCTATTCTTGGAATCTAGGGCCCTGTCCAATTTATTGATCTTGTGCAGTAAACTAAAGTGCTTTGATTATTTTCAAGGCTATTATAATTAGATGCCTCCATTTCCATTTTCAAGAAACATTATTTGGGGCAAAATTAAGATCTTCATAATAAAATACACAAACTATTATACAAGATTCTCAACTTTAACACCCCCCCCCCCCCACACACCACCCACCCACCCCATCATCCCTGCATAAGCATGCAATAAAGTCAGTGATGTGTTTCTCTAAAGTAAAATTATACTAGTATATGGAGTATATAATTATAATGGAAGAAATCTCGATTATTGAATATAGGATAAATGTTGTCCCTCTCAACGTGCCATGCCCATCTTTACATGTGGCACTGTTATTTGTGCCGTCAATGGCAAGCTGTTTACACTACTGCCTTTGTTCATCAAACCAGATAACGAAATCTTTATATATTATATATATAGTATCCTGTCTCATTTATATTATTGATATGTTTTTTATTTAATTAAGTCTATTATAAATAAAATATTTCAATATAAACTATAAGTTAGGAGTATGATTTAGAATATTTGTAATGATTTAATTAGTTGGTCTTATTTACGTTAATTAATAATTCGCAGAAGAGAGACAATGGGCAGAGGAGAATCTGCATGCATATAACTTAGAAGGGATATTAACTTAATAAAAATTAATCACATGTTTCTATTAGTTGAAATTAAGTTCTTAATAATATATAACTAAACTAAAAAAATATATGAAAATATTGAAAGTGAGTTGAAAAAAAATCCCCAAACAAATAAATCAAAGTGTGGTCTCGTTACAATAATAGTAAGGAAACAACATAACTTGAAAGCATTAACAAATTAACAAGTAACTCAGGAAAAATCTTGCTGTATTAATTATCCCAAAAATTTATAAATAAATATTTTTCATAAATGAACGATCAACTCTCTCTCTAGGACTGATCTTCATCCTTCTCCTCAGATTCCGGCGCATCGGAACCATCCGGCTTGGGCTCCTCCTCACCCTCGGCGTCCCCACCTCCCTCCGTCGCCGCCGTCTCGTCGGAGTGAACGGCGTCTGCGTCGTTCTCGGCCGTGCTCTTTCTCGCGGCCTCAATGACGTGCTGGTAATTCCCCTTCTCCATGAATAGCTGCTGAAAATGGTGCTTGCAGTAGAGAATCCCGTCGAGCGCGGCGTAGGAAGAGTGCGTCAGCGCGCAACCTCCGTGGGCGCATTTGAAGCATGATTTGTGGAAGGATTCCCCCTCCATCGTCACCTGCACTCCGCAGGTCAGTTCCATTTTGCACAAATTAGGGTTTTCGGAAAGGGGGAAAACTCAATACAGATTCAATTTGTGCCGCGTCTATTATCATTTGAATCGGAATAAATAAATAAATAAAATTAAAGAAAATGCGTGACCTTCTCCAATGGATACACAGTTTTGCCGCAAGCAGGGCATTTATCTTGGGTCCCACAGAACACAGAGGAGAGCTTGCTTGGTGCCCTATTCTGCATGCATGCAGATACATAAATTAATATTCTATATATATATCTCTCAATATTTCCTCAAATGAAAAACTAAACAGTGTTTTTTTTTTGTGCTGAGGTACCTACCAGATTATTATCCTTCTCGTGCCTTCCTGTTAATTTTTGCATTTATTTGAGCATAAAAAAAGCTCAATCACCATCAGAGAATAACAAATAAGAAATTAATTAATTTTAAGAAATGAATAATATATATGTATATGATTGGATCATCACCAGTTTGAAAATTCTTGCTGAAATTTCCAGACTCCTTAAAAAGCTGTTCAAAATGAGTCTTGCAGTAGAGAACTCCATCCATGGATGAGTAGTTGCTCATCTGCCATCAAACATTCAAATAATTCATATTAATTTCAACTATTTTTCTAATATTAATCCATATTAGTTTAAACTTTTTTAATATAAATACATAAACTTTTAGCAGATTTAGTTTTTCTCATAATCTATTGCGAAATATAAACTTTCACACATTTTTGTTTTTCCATAATTTATTAAAGTTTGTTGTAAAAACATAAACTGATTCCATAAAAAAAAAGATCATATTGTGACAGAACTCATGATATATACGACATGAATATTAAATTATAAAATTTTGAACAAATAATTTAGACTTAAGTAGCATTAATAACATTTGCTAAAATTTGATTTTGTTGGGAAAAAAAGCTAAAGTTTCGTAACAATATAAACTTTGATAAATTATAAGAAAACCCCAAATTTTATATATTTATCAACTATATCAAATCAACCCAATAAGAAAAAATCCCATCTTGAGTGCAAATTTCCAAACATGAACAAAATTAAACTGAAACCCCAATCTCAAATTTTGCCAGCAATAACATAAAACAACAGACACATCCATTTTTTAAGGCTTAAATTTTTATATCAAGAGATAAAAAGAAGAAGAAAGAAAAGATAATTACCACAAGAGTGCCTTTGCAGTGGCTGCATTTGAAGCAAGATTTATGATAAGTTGCTTCATCAGCAGACAACAAATCCACAAAATATACAGTCTTATCACAAGCCTTGCATTTATCAAGAGTTCCTGTGAATGATGCCATTTTCTTCTTTACCTTAAAATCCCAGAACAAATAATCACACAATCAACAATATCACAGTCAAAAAGGAAAATTAAAATCTCTCTCCAACTTATAAATATGGGTTGATTTTCTTCCCCTCTTCTATTTGTGTCATCTCTCAAGAAGAGAAATTTGCCTCTCTTTTTTTCTCCTGCAGTAAAATTAAATGGAATTTTTTAAAATCCTATTATTGAGCTGACACGTGATTGGATATCCCATTATTTTGAAATTAATGGGGGATTAAAATTGTTGCCAAAAAATTATGGAAAATCCGAATAAATTGGAGAGACAATAGGCTCATGTTTTTTTCTGGCTTATTCTATTATTTTTGGATAGAAGAGTATTTTCTTTCCTTGAATGTAGTAGTTAAGTTAGTTATAAAATAGCTTTTTACTATATTTTTTATTTCCACCTCTTTTTCGTGTGCAAAGTGCAAATCGGGGATGGTTATATTTAATTAGTAATTACAACAACTACAAATATTTAATATCTACTTGCAGTAATTTGAAATGACTTTGTAATTGTGAAATGGGACAAATGTGGTGAAATAATTTTAATTTAAACTATATAACATATATATATATGTATATAATAAGTGTTAATGGGCTTGGGCCTAGTTTCCCTTGTACCGTTATACCAGAAGCTTGAAACATTGGGCCTGTGAAATAGGCCCATTTTATATTTACAATTAAACAAAGTTGCATATTTATATTTATATTTATATTTCCACTTGTCACTAAATAATTCCTATAGCAAAAAACACTTGTTTTCGGTTGTTGAGTTTTTTTCTTATATATATTATTAGTTCATTAGAGAATTTGGATATTATATTGACAAATTGATAAATAACTGCATATGAAAATAATAAACAAAAGAAAGAACAATTTTAGCTGCTTGGAGGAATATACTCTTTTTAGGAAGATGTTTTGGATTTGCTTGAGAGTTCACTCTGTTCACACAATTTCACTTTCATATAAATTGACAGCACCATCTTCATTATTCTAAGATATTTTCCTTCTTCTATGAAAAAATATACTTATTTTTGGGATTAATCCACTTTGAATGATTTATAATTCAAATAAATGTTTAAACATATTAAATATGTCCATTAACAAATAAATGGGTATAAACTATAAACATAAAGATTCGATTGGTTTAAGGAGCAAACTGATTTGACCCGAAATAACTTCAAGTACGATAGACTCGAACAATTCGATACAACTCGATCATTATTCACTAAACATTACATTTTTGACCAAATTAAACTGCGAAAATAATAATTTAATTAATTTTCGAACTGATCCAACCCGATTTCCACTAATGACTTAACGGTCTTGAGTCTAGTCAGTTCGGCCGAGTTTACAACCCTCCATGAAGGGCAAAGGGCAATCAACATACATGAAAAAGTTTAATTACTAAAGCAACAATTTCACGGGCTCCACGCATTTTTTAAAATTTATTTATTCATCATCAAATACAAATATTTCTATAATCAAATTACTACAATGTCTGAACTTATGTATATTTTCTAAATTTATAGTTAACATCCGTTAACGGAAAAAACCAGAGAGGACGGTAAGCATATCTGCCGTCAAAACTGGTCGTTCTGAATCCACTTCCGTTATCACTTCCGTCACTTTCCCCGCCCCCCTTAATATTTCCGCCTCCGTTCTTTCGCCATTTCCAAGCACCAATTTCCGCTCTTCTCGCCTTTCCTCCGCTGGTCAGTTACACCTCTATCTCTCTCTCTCTCTCATGTCTAGTCTCGGTTGAGTAGTTGACTATGCCTCGTAATTTGTGGACTTCCTGGAGATTGATGATTATGATTTATAATTGGAATTAGCTGCGAGCTACCTACGTTTGATTTTATTATTCATGACTGATTTTCGATAATTTTTTTGTTTGGAGTGCGAGGTGTGTGGTGGTGTGAGGTCGATGAGAGAGCAGTGACTTGAGCGAGCGTTCAGCTATGTTTGACTGGGATTATTGTAATATTATGCAGCTGAATGGTCGTAGCATTTTGCGTTGTTTTCATGATGAAGCATGAATGCGTTTTAGTTTATCTACGCAGAAAATGAACATGAATTGCTGTTTATGCTCAGTGGAAGGAATGCTTATGCTTTTATTTAAGCTGCATAGGATTATCACATATTTTTCACTTTTCAGATTGATCTGAAGCTAAATTAGTTTTCAGAAATGTAACTAGAATTTGTGAATATTTGCTGTTCCTGTAATAGGAGTGATGGATGCCGCATGTAGTTTGCCTCGGTCGAATGTGTTTTGTGGAGGTGAAACCGCTCGTTGCAGGGCGCTGGAACAGTTGAATTTGGCTACTAGCTTGAAGCATAGGCAAGTTTCCCATAACTTTTTGGGGGATTTAAGACTTTATTCGGAAGTTATGGGACCGAAGAAGTTGAAGAGAAATTGTGCGCGTAATGTTAGTTCAGCCAGTCGTCGAACTTTCAATGAGGGCAGTCCCTGGCAGTGGTGTTACAGTTCTAGCGGTTCTTCCTTATACAACTCCGGAAATCTTGTTAGTATTTCAAAGCACGTGGGTCGGACACAGTGTCAGGGAAGTGAATCAGTGGCTTATCTAAATGGAAATGGCAGAGATGCGGAAGTCGTTAAAACTGATGCAGGTGATGCCGGCCTTGAATCTAACGATTCTGGGAATAATGCTGAGGAAGAAGGACTCGAGGTTCCTACTTTGGATGAATTGAGGGAAGCTTTGCAGAAGGCATTGAAAGATTTAGAAGTTGCAAGACTGAGGAGTACAATGTTTGAGGAGAAAGCTCAGATGTTATCAGAAACAGCTATAGCACTCAAGGATAAAGCAACAAATGCATGGGAGGATGTAAACAGATCCCTTGGTAACATCGAAGATATCATAAAGGAAGAGATTATCGCCAAAGAAGAAGTTCAGATAGCCGAGGCAAGATTCAATGTAGCTGTTGATTCATTGAGAATTGCAAAAGAAAACAATGGATATCCAAATGCTTCTAAAGAAAATGGTCCCGAGGATGTCAATGGGAAGGAAGACGAAGTACTCTTGGATTATCTAGAGGATGTAAAAAAATGTCAAGACCATCTAGAAATATGTGAGGCTACACTAAGGAGGGTGCAAAGCACAAATTCAGAATTACAAAAGGAAGTAGACCGCTTGAATGTAGCTGCAGAGCAAGCACAGATTATGGCTGCAAAAGCAGAGGAAGATGTGGCAAACATTATGCTTTTAGCGGAGCAAGCTGTAGCCAATGAACTTGAGGCTGCTCAGCGCGCTGACGATGCTGATATTGCATTACAGAGGGCAGAAAAAAATCTTGCCCTGTCTAGCATTGAGAATGCGGACTCTGCTGTTGAGGGAACCATCAGTTTAAAGGTGTCTGAAGGAAGTCCAGCAGACGGTGTTGTAGAAGAGGCAGAGTCATCTGGTCACCTACTAGATGGACAGCCTGAGGAGTCTAGTTTGTCAAATGAGAGTGACAAAGAGAATGGAAAAATAATTGTGGAGGTACTCAAGGACGCGGAGGCAGATAAGGAGAAGTTAAAATCTATTCAAAGCAAGGTTAACGAGATGCAGAAGGAATCCACAAAAGAGAGTTCTCCTTTAAGTGCTCCAAAAGCATTACTGAAGAAATCATCTCGGTTCTTTTCTGCATCTTTCTTCTCTTCTGCAACAGATGAGGAAGAGTTCACACCAGGTTCAGTTTTCCATGAGCTTGTGGAGTCTGCTAAACAGCAATTGCCTAAGCTGGTTTTAGGGTCACTACTTGTAGGAGCAGGGTATGATATAATATTATGTTGGATAGTTCTGGTACCTTCTTCCTCTAAAATATCACTTGCATGTATAATTTGAATTTATGAAGGAAGTTTAAAATAATTCAACCAACATGCAAGCCATGCTTCTTCAACTTTACATGTTTAAGAGAAGATATGATATTTCAAATGCTGTTGAATTAATTGCAGAATTATCTTCTACGTCAATCGTGGTGAAAGGATTAAGCAGCTATTTCAACAGCCGGACATCATCACCACTGGGATTGATGAAGTTTCAACTACCGCAAAGCCTCTAGTACGAGAAATAAGAAAATTTCCACTGAAACTGAAGAAACTAATGGAGATGATTCCGCATCAAGAGGCATGGCTCCATTTCATAATCCTTAGTCTTAATTCTGCTGTCTTTAATTTGAAATGGGCTATGTTTGAGTTTTCAACTAAATGCCGTGCCCTATTCCTTTTCTACTTTTTACCAGATAAACGAGGAAGAAGCTTCTCTATTTGACATGGTGTGGTTACTACTTGCAAGTGTCATATTTGTGCCTCTTTTCCAGAAAATCCCTGGAGGTACGACTAATAAGTGCTTATTCAATCAAGCATTTATGGATCTCTTAAAATGGTGGAAGGGTCCTAGCAGCATGTCTTACCTTCTTGTAATCAATCGATTCCATCTTATGCAAAATCTTTTTTCTATTGCAGTGTGTAGTGTTGTTGATATTGTTTCTCTCTCTCTCTCTTTTTATCCAACCAGCTCTTGTAGTAGTTCTGTATCATGATAGCAGTTACTGAATTTTACATTTTTCTGCTGGAAAGTGTAGGCAGTCCCGTTCTTGGATACTTGGCTGCTGGAATCTTAATTGGACCTTATGGCCTCTCTATTATTCGCAATGTACATGCGACTAAGGCAATTGCTGAGTTTGGGGTTGTTTTCTTGCTATTTAATATTGGCCTTGAGGTAGAGCAGTGTCCAATTTGGTTTTTCGTGAGATATCAATTTTTACCTTCCAGCTGCGTGCACATTTTGTAACATTTAATCTATTATTATTTTGACAGCTCTCCGTTGAAAGACTAAGTTCCATGAAGAAATATGTTTTTGGATTGGGCTCAGCTCAGGTGACTATCATGTTAATATTTCAATACTATACAACATTGTGATGATCACAGGCAAGGGTTAAGATCCTTATATATGTTTCACTTGTTTGTTGAAATTTAGGTGCTGGTGACAGCTGTAGTTGTTGGTCTACTTGCACATCATGCTGCGGGTCTGGCTGGTCCAGCAGCAATTGTCATTGGTAACGGCCTTGCATTATCCTCAACTGCTGTTGTTCTTCAGGTGAACATTTTTCTTGTCTGTTAGGGATTTGGGGTTCTTATGTTAATTTTTCTCTCTCCATCATTCAAACTTTACTTTCTAAGTGATTAATTTTCTTTGTCCCTTTTTAGCTTCATCAGTAATGAACAAGAAATAATTTGTTAGCACTACAAATTCATCTACTATAATACATGTGGTGCCTGTAGGTATTGCAAGAGCGTGGTGAGAGCACATCACGCCATGGACGAGCTACATTCTCCGTGTTACTTTTCCAGGTATCTGTGTACAGGATATTGCTTTTGTTTTTGTCCTACCCCTTCCTTACCAAGGACGCCTTTAATTGGATGACCTCCATTTATAAATTATCTTGTGTTTGTTACAGGACTTGGCTGTGGTGGTTTTGCTTATACTGATACCCCTTGTTTCACCTAGTTCATCGAAAGGAGGGGTAATGATTTTGTTTTTTAATTTTTGGCACTAGGCTGTAGGAAAATATATGTCGGACATGATAACCTATGTCTTACCTTGTATATTCATTTTATCAATGATGCTAATTTGAGATGGGTTGTAACATGGAAGCTTGCTATATGGATATCTGAATACTACTTTTACTGTCAAGCAAAAGATTAATTTGTGGAACTTTGGTTGGTACTCTTTTAGTTACCACTATTTCAATGTTTTCTACAGATTGGTTTCCAAGCAATTGCTGAAGCTCTTGGATTGGCTGCCGTGAAGGCAGTTGTTGCCATCTCGGCCATCATTGCTGGAGGGCGCTTGGTAAGCATTCAATTCTTTAAGGCATTTCCTGACATTCACTCCTCAATAGAGGCACTTGACAATTATATTTTTTCAAGAATTTATGCGCACTCATAATCAGGTAATGGATCTGTGCTGTTAGTTTAACTCTTTCCAAAGAAATTGATTTGGTCTTTCTCTCTTTTGCAGCTGCTTCGCCCAATTTATAAGCAAATTGCTGAGAATAAAAATGCAGAAATATTCTCCGCATGCACCCTGCTTGTTATCTTAGGTACTAGTCTCCTGACTGCCAGAGTAAGTGAATTCATCTCATGGTTGTTATTTGTTATTCACATGTCTGGTAGTAGTAGCTCTTTTCTGTTGCAAAAGTGTTGATATTTCTCATTCTTTGTCTCAAAACAGGCTGGCCTTTCCATGGCCTTAGGAGCATTTTTGGCTGGATTGCTTCTGGCAGAAACTGAATTCTCGTTGCAGGTTGAATCTGATATTGCTCCCTACCGTGGGCTTCTGTTGGGGCTTTTCTTCATGACGGTATGATCATATAAGAATGACACTCTAGACCTGTTGTTGAATTGAAATTCGAATTCATTACACCATGAGTTTCATAAAGAATATTCCTAATCAAAGTTTGGACTATTTATTCCTTAGATTCACAGTTCTTCATTGCGTTAACTGCATCTTTCCAGCATGTGATCCTGTTGATTGATTTGTTCCTTCAAAATGCTTTGATCTTCTGGATTAAATTTATTGCCAACTCTCTAGTGATTTTTTTAACATTTTCTATCGAATTTCCCTTATGGAATGTGCTATTTGTTCACAGGTTGGAATGTCCATTGATCCGAAACTTCTAGCTTCAAATTTCCCACTTATTACAGGAACATTAGCGCTTCTAATTGCTGGCAAGACCATATTGGTTGCTCTTATTGGTAAACTTTTTGGCGTTTCAATAGTATCAGCGATAAGAGTTGGTCTTTTACTTGCACCGGGCGGAGAATTTGCTTTTGTGGCCTTTGGTGAAGCTGTTAACCAGGTATAACTGACAAATTATGCCTGTTGGCATCATTATGACTGCTTGCCATTACATGTTGCATGCCCAAGTCCCTGGAAGCTAATATGCATATAGCCATGCTGGAATTTTACAAAACAAAACATTATGTTCGCTCTAAATCCAAGAGAGTAATACTTGTGGATGTAAGCTCAACTGATTAGTTGAACCAAACTTGAGTTTCTGCTTTGTGACTTTAGTAATAGTATTTGTTCTAAAGATACAAATTTCTCCACTTCCACACTGCTCTATGGCAGTGAAGATTTAGATGTCCACTGCCCTTTTAATTTTGTTGGCATGCATTTTTTATTTTAGTACTTCCGTGTAAAAAAAGTGCAGTTTCAAAGTGTTATTCAAGATTATCATTCTTTGCAGGGTATAATGTCCTCACGGATGTCATCATTACTTTTTCTCGTGGTTGGTATTTCAATGGCACTCACCCCATGGTTAGCCGCGGGAGGCCAATTGATAGCATCTCGGTTCGAGCTTCATGATGTTCGAAATCTGTTGCCTGATGAAAGTGAGGTTAGTTTATATGGACTAAATTCTAATGCATATAACGTGTTCCCAAGACCATTATGTGCTCCGTTTTCATGTCTTAGTTTCTAGTTATGTGCTCAATAATAATTTGTGAAGTCAGTTAATACTTATCGATTATCTGACGTCTGTCTGAAAGGTTATAATATTGTTTCCTTGGGTTTCTTCAGACGGATGATTTGCAAGATCATATAATTATATGCGGTTTTGGACGCGTTGGCCAGGTATATTCAACTTTCAAGTATACACTAGTACAATTCTGGTTACCGTCAACCTAGTCTATGATATAAAAGCCTTTTTATCTGATTGTCATTTCAATCATACAGATTATTGCTCAGCTTCTCTCTGAGCGATTAATTCCCTTCGTTGCGCTTGATGTCAGGAGGTACTACTGCTTTTTTTTACATTTGTGGCATTTATCTGTCGTTATTCTGAAGACACGATTGCGAAACTTTACCTGATTCAAGTACTGTGTAAAACATCTGCAGTTTCTGTCCTCACTCTCACTTAATATATCTATGATCAGTAGAGGGTTTTTAGAAAAGAAGAGCTCAGGTTTCTGTTTGGGCAGTGATATGCTGACCTTTCATAATCATATTTTCAGCGACCGAGTTGCCGTTGGACGTGCACTTGACCTTCCAGTATACTTTGGTGATGCGGGTAGTCGAGAGGTAACAAAACAATCAAAGTCTGCTCATGGAGTTCTAATAAAAGGCATTTACCTATTCCTTTAACTGGTGGTTCTCAGGTCCTCCATAAAGTCGGCGCGAAAAGAGCATGTGCAGCAGCAATAACCTTGGATAGTCCCGGAGCTAATTACCGAACTGTTTGGGCTCTGAGCAAGTACTTTCCTAATGTCAAGACGTTCGTCCGTGCTCACGATGTCGATCATGGCCTCAATCTAGAAAAAGCTGGTGCAACAGCGGTATACTTCTATTATCACTTCTCCTTCCAATTTTACTGAGGCTTCTCCATAGCAAAGTAATCCCTGCTTCGAGTTGTTTCGTTCTTGTCACTTACCGCCTATAAATCGCAACGGAAACTGTTACAGGTGGTCCCCGAGACCTTGGAGCCCAGTTTGCAACTAGCAGCAGCTGTCCTTGCACAAGTAAGTAAAAATAATACTCCCTCTGTCCCGACTAAGATGAAGCGTTTTTTTTGGGCACGATAATTAAAAAATGTTATGTTTAGAATTGAAAAGAGTACCAAGTGATGATAGAAACATATATTATTTCAACTTGTATGTAATAAAGATATCATAAAAAGGAAACACCTCAATTTAGTTGGAACGACCTAAAATGGTATTCGCCCCCATCTTAGTTCAGGCCGAGGGAGTATGAAGTTATCTCACTTACTAAACACCTCTAAAAAGTTTATATTATATGCTTATTGACTAAAGTGCCTTGGGTTTACAGGCTAAATTGCCCATGTCGGAGATAGTTACTACGATTAACGAGTTCAGATCCCGCCACCTCTCTGAGCTGACAGAGGTATGCCAATTTAGATCTAGTCGAAATTTTCCACGTACGTAAAGAATAACCTCTTAGAACACGGATCAATAACACGAGTTCTGGCACAACCCGTCTCGCTATGCAGATGTCGGAGACCAGTGGAAGCTCACTTGGCTATGGATATTCTCAGACGATGAGTAAACCGAAACCACAGCCCGATGCTCCAGACGAGAACCAGTTACCCGAAGGAGCTCTGGCAATATGATTAGTAAGGTACATACACCAACAGAAGGTAGAAAACAATGGAAGGAAAGCATGGACGTTTGTATAGCGTTTTCACCCATTTGGTAAAAGAGTTTGTATATAAAAAATTGCAGCAGCTGCATTGAACCTCATGAAGACTATGATGAATTTTCATTCTTTCTGTTCCATCAAATTTTGGTGCTTTCCTTTGGCCTTATACTTGTGCTTTATGCAGCAGAAACCGGCTAATTTTGGATGAGGAACTTTTTTTTTTTCGAATGAGATAATCTATTATCTAACAGTGTAATATTTTTTATTATATTAATAAATATATTAATATATGATATGATTATGATTTAATATTTAAAATATATATAAAGAAAATATATATTTTATATTTTAAATTATTAATTTACAATGTGTGACGATCTTGGTAGATGTCACAAGATTAATTAATTCAAATTAATTGAGTTAAATTCACATAGTTATTAGTTAATTAATTTAAATTGGGATTTGAATTGATCAATTAATTGAATAAGAAAATATTTAAGATAATGTTGAACTCGGTTTTATACTTGTATTTTATTATACATGACTTTGTATTTTTATTTTATATTATTTTAATTGTAGTTTATTACCATATATTGATGAAATATGGTGGAAAAAGAAAATCAGTATTATAGTAATCCAGTCTATATATTTGTAGGTTAATTATAATTTTTTAAAAGAACTTTATAATTCAGAATGCAACTCGCTATCTTTTGCTCTAGTTTTTCAAGCATATGAATTTTGTAATTAAAGATATTATATTATACAAATAGTATTATATTATCATGTTCACATAATGATAATATGATTAAGTAAATATAATTATAATTCATTTAATACAATATCATGTTATATTTTAAATATATAAATAATAAATATATTGATATATAATTTTAGAATATTTATATATAATATATTATTTTTATCAAATCTAAGTAACACATTGAAATTAAGAAAATGCCCACGCGAAGTTCAAGTTGAAACGGCGTCGTTCATGAGAAAATCTTCTTCGTTGAAACCAGAAACTTTGAAATCCTCAGAAACACAGCATTAGTAGTAATATTACCCTACTTTTGCCTTTTTTTCGATTTACCTTCAATTCTAAAGCCCTAATTCACGTTCACATATCGAAGCAGGAGCAGAAGAGCAAGCATAGGGCTGAGAGTCCGGCTCCGATTCATCAGTCACGATATGGCATCCACCGCCGCCGCTACCTCATCCGCCGCCGCCATGTTCAGCACCGCCGCCGCCTCCGATGGCTGCTCGCGCCGAGTTTTCGTTACCAACATCGTCCAGGTGCGCTCCGCGCGGAGCTCACCCGCCTTCCTGAGGACGAGTGGTATAGCTATCAGAACTCGCACCTCATGCCGCAACTCGTCCATTGTTAACAGTGCGCACGCCTATTTCACTATTTGCTAAAGTTTCACTTTTACGCACTGGTCTAAATTGTTTGTGTTTGGTTGGATTAGAGTGTGAGTGTGGATGAGCATTATGCATGGCCAAATTATGATCACTAGTATGATTTCTCATACTTAAAACTAGGCACTGAATTGTTGGTTCTGTTCGATTGTGTGTGATTAGAATTGTAGTGTGCGTATGGATGAGCTCTATGCGTGTACGAGTCAGGAAGTTTTCTTATGACCAATTCATGATCAGTTATAGAATGTTTTTACTGCTGAAAAACTAAGTCCTAAATGTCTGTTTTCTTTGGGGTGGTGAGAGAATGGTTTGAGAGATTAGGCGCTATGGGCAGAGGGTGCTGGATTGAGCCATAATCTATGTTCGGAGCCTCTGGTTGGCTTTCATGAAGTTTCATTCTTCTTGCTGTATTTTAGAATGGAGGATAGTAGTTGCTCTTCTGAGAATCTGAATAAGTTTTTATTACACATGTGATGTTATGCAGCTGCCTTGAGCACTGAGGCTTCTGCTAAGATTATTGATGGAAAAGCTATTGCCAAAGAGGTTAGAGAGGAAATAGCTGTTGAAATATCAAAAATGAAGGAGTCTAGTGGGTTTATTCCTGGACTAGCTGTTATTCTTGTTGGGGAGAGGAAGGATTCTGCAACATATGTACGCAACAAGAAAAAAGCATGTGAGTCTGTCGGGATCAAGTCCTATGAAGTACACTTAGCTGAAGACTCCTCAGAACAGGAAGTACTCAAGCATATTTCGTGCTTCAACAATGATCCTGCAGTCAATGGCATCCTTGTTCAGCTGCCTCTGCCTTCAGTAAGCCTCCAAATCTTCATGCATATACATGTAATTTGTTAACCATATCTAGACATCCCTGTCATCCTGTCATACAGGATAGGTTCTGTATCACTAGTTATACTAAAACCACTTGGATAGCACTTCATCCAGAAAAGTTTATAGTTTTGCTATACTAACAGTCCCTTGAATATTTTGCCAGCATATGAATGAGCAGACTATCCTGAATGCTGTTTGTATTGAGAAAGATGTTGATGGATTCAGCCCTCTGAACATTGGCCGCCTCGCCATGAGAGATCGAGAACCACTTTTTGTTCCATGCACACCGAAAGGATGTCTAGAGTTGTTGCACAGATATGATGTCCCGATAAAGGGAAAGAGGGCTGTTGTAATCGGAAGGAGTAATATTGTTGGCATGCCAGCTGCCCTTCTCTTGCAAGTAAGATAATACTCTAATATTCATCTAACCAAAGTTCTTTAAACACATAATAATTTACCTCAATCTAATGCTTCTTGCTTTGTAGAGGGAAGATGCTACTGTTAGTATCATCCATTCAAGAACAAAGAATCCGGAGGAGATCACCAGAGAAGCAGATATCATAATAGCTGCTGTGGGGAAGCCAAACATGGTTAGAGGTAGCTGGCTCAAGCCCGGTGCTGTTGTCATCGATGTCGGAATCAATCCTGTTGAGGTACGGGGAACATAGTTCGCTCTATACTCCCGAAACCCCTCCCCCGTTTCTAAATTTTCATTTTAACATATGACAGGATCCGAGCTGCCCCCGTGGATATCGACTCGTTGGGGATGTGTGCTACGAGGAGGCTAGCAAGATCGCTTCAGCCATCACCCCAGTTCCTGGAGGTGTTGGGCCTATGACCATAGCAATGCTTCTCTCCAATACTCTCACCGCAGCAAAGCGAGCCATCAATTTTGAATGACATTTTCCTCTCATTTTTATGATGAATAACTGTAGAAATTTTGTGTTGATATGTGAGAATTAGGAGAGTAACTTTTTTGGTTATGCATCTCTTAATGAAATGTTGGTTTCCAGCAAGAAAAACAGTAATTCAAATTTTGTACCCTGCAAAACTATATATTGTTATCTCAACTCCATAAACAATCTCTATAATTTCTGAGTATCAATATGGATTTAGTAGATTTCTCTCATAATTCAAAAGAGATTAGCATTATAATTCCTAGCACTTCAATCTCTTCTATTTTTTTGTTTGTTTAAACCGAAGTGTGTAACCATTACTTATCAGGGAATTATGGGAGTAAAATTTGCATCTTCATCATTCACAAATTATAATGACAAATTCATTCTACAAAAGATGAGACTTTCTTCTCAACAAAGAAGAAACCAGAAGGGCCATCTTGAGGCAACAATGCAGCCATAACTGCACATTCTGCACCTTCTTCCACTGTCAACTCCCCTGTGCTGTAGTTGAGATCAGTTCTCACATATCCAGGGCACACACTATTTACCCGAAAACTCGGGTTTTTCTTTGCAAGAAGCCTGGTGTAGGCATTCATGGCTGCTTTAGAGACAATGTATGCAGCAAGAGGTTTTTTTGGCCACCCTTTGGCCTCTAAAGACCCCTCCTTGAAATCTTTCAGAAACTCACTCACCACCTCGTCGATTCTCTCTTCTGTGAGATTCTCCACGTCGTTGAGCACCCGTTTTGCCCACTCATTGCCTATGTTCTGAATCAAGAAACTCCCATCACGACTCAAGAAGCAATCAACAAGAACCTTTTGACACGATGCTCGTAATGAAACTAAACGAGAGTACGTACCTTGAGCCTCCCCATTGCGGAGGAGACATTCACTATTGTTGGTGAGGAAGAGAGACGTAGAGAGGGAAGCAGTGCTTCAGTGGTGAGTTTAGCGCCGCAATAGTTTGTGTTAACACACGAGACTGCTAACTCGTAGGTCTCAGTCAACAACTCTCCCCAATTTATCTTAGCCTTTGCACCTGCAGTCTGTTTCCACACGAAAACAAGAATGGCTACCAACGATCAGTCGAAAAAGAAAACCACATTGAGTCAGAAGTTCGTGAATATGGAGGATGATCGGGCTTACACCACTGGCAGCCGCAGACGAAGCTTTGGCAGCATCCAAAGCTTCAAAATCGACTAGTGTTCCACCTATCCCAGCATTGTTAATCTACAATGTAAGCCCAACTCAGTCACTTACTAAGATTATATTGTAACAATGCACCAATTTAAGTGAGTAAAGAATGTTTAAGTAGTTGATTTGTGCTCTTAATGGAACTCTTCCCACAAAATGGGACAGAGTGAGTACTCAGCAATACAAACACAAGAAAAGTGAAAGCATATCTAATTTAGCAAGAAAAAAGAACCAAAACAGGAATTATGATCTACTATTGAAAAATACTACTCCATCAGTTTTCGTCCACATATTCGTTACTTATTTTATCATTGTTATTCAATTCTCTTTTGATAGGTGATCTCTTTATTTTATCGTGTAGATCCAAACTCCACTCCACCTAATATAAAATACACGTTCAGTTAAACTATTTTCCTAAAACATGCTTTGGATCAAAGTGGACAACAAATTCGTGGATGGATGGAGCAGCTAATTTCAAATCATGCTATTGAAAAAAATAATGTATTAAGCCAGACCCAAAAAAGGCACACCAAGTGTTCGATAAAATGCTTATCTCGAAACAGAATATTATAAAGAAGAAGAAAAGCAAAATAATGAGTTTGGATGAGAGTTAGTGATATTGATAGGTACCAATATGTCGAGCTTCCCGATGCGAGATTGAAGGAATTGAGCAAAGGAAGCGATACTTGGTGGATTGGTAACATCGAGCTGGTGAAAGAGGACGGAATCGGAAAGGCCAGATCCTTTGAGTTTTTCAAGAGCTTCTAGACCTCTTTTCTCTTCTCTAGCAGTCAACACCACCGTTACGCCTTGTGACGCCAACTGCCTGCAGATCTCGAACCCTATCCCTTTGTTTGATCCTGTCACCACAGCATACCTACACCACAAAGAGAGCTGATAGTCGATTTTGAGTATGCATGAGATAGCGGCGAAAGAGATCAATGGTAAGTACTGTAGGAGTAGGAGTGAAGTGATTACTTACTTGCTTCCTCTTTCCGTTTCCGCCATGGATGAAAGCTCAAAGTTGTCTTTGTTGTGATCTTATTTAATCTTTGCTAATTTTTCATATTAATATTACTTTTATGGTGTGATTAAGGACACCATATTTCACATCCTTCACTCATTTTGTATGGTTCTTGTTCGACACAAAATGTCTTCACTAGTGACTATTTTTCGCTAATTTAAATGCGTTTCACATTATTTATTAATTACGTATGTATATATAAACTAAAGAAAAATGAGTGATTGGTTAATTTATTTAAATATATTATGAGTAGATAATATTTCACATTATTTATAATTAAATAATTAATTAGATAATATATAATATAAATGATTAAAAATTTAATAATTAGTACAATAATATGAACATAATTATTAAAATAAAAGTATACAAGATTTTTTCAAATTACACACACTACTCTTTTAAAATGAAAAAAAAAAAAATAGTACACTGCATTGAATTCGTGTATTTTTTTTGTTTTCCTAATCGCTCAAAATATATATGGATTTAAATATGATGTGTAATGGTCACTACTTGACATAAACTCTCTCATTGAACAGTATACTCTCCATTTCATTATAAATGGCCATGTATGTTTTGTACACGTAAATTAAGGTGAATATATTGAAGCAAAATATAGGGAATTGATGAAATAAGAGCAAGTTTTTTGATATAAATTAGAATTAATTTGTACTGTTGAATTTTATACATAAAGTATGGATCAAATTTGTATATATATTTGTATGTATAATTAATTTGGATCATATATTACACAAAAATTAATAATTCAAATTGGTTTTTCGTTCGTACCTAACATTTAGTTAACACTTAATTCTTACCGGATCATACCCCTACATACTTATGTTATTAAATAATTAGGCTGCTCGTAATAAGTATTATATGCTATAAATATAAATGTCTTGTTTATATATATGCCTTCTCCATGTATTCGTTTATCTTAGGACACTAATAATACGTAGTCTAGAAAGACATTTTTGCTAAAGTAGACTGCAGAAATTTAGAATAATTTCTACACAAATAATAAGCTAAACAAAAAGAAAAAGATTAGAGCATCACTTCTCATGCACAAGAGGGCTGTAAACAGGGAACCACATGTTGTTCTTCACATACTGTATGCTTTCTTCCTGCATTATTTCATTATCAAATTCCACATTAGATTATATTAAATTACTCTCAACTCAATTGGTACCATTTTTAATCTGAGTAAGTCTTCATATCATACCTTTGACATGTGCGACAGTTCTCTGGGCCCCACCTCGCCGTGTCCTTCGGCAACGTCTTGAGTGACGGCTTCCCTCAAAACGGCAGCTCCGACCTCCGCCGTGATATCCCGTATACTGGCCCCACACGCGAACAACAAATTCAGCAACACGTGAAAAGAGGCAGGAGAATATGCAAGATATATAGACCTTGATAAACTTACCTATCTATGTCAGGATAGAGGATTCCCCCTCGAATTTCTTCATCCGTGATGTATGAAGCAAGGCTGCAAATAAACAACCTCAAATAAGATCTTCAGTTGAAGTCATGAATAAAGATCAACACCAGCACGTAGTATTTCATGCAACATCTATCTAGTTATCAAAATCTGTTCAAGATGAAAATATTCTTGAAATATATGAGAGGTCAAGTCCACAGAAAATGAAGTTTCCTAGTCTTACCATTCGGATGCTGCTTGCAGCATTTCATCGGTTATAATACGAGCGCCGCATAGAAGACTTCCCAAGCCGATTCTATATTCGCAGAGCCACAAGCTTAGTAAATCATGAAAAGTAGAAGATGAAGCATAGATCATGGCATAATCTATGAATAACGTACCCAGGAAAGAGGTACATGTTATTTGCTTGATTCACATGGCCCGTCTTCCCATTCCCTGCAAAAACGAAACAAATCGGCACTGTAAATAACACTGCTCAATAGTGATTACTAGAGGTTATCAGGTTAAGTATATTTCAAACTAAGTACCTAGATCAACGTTATCGAAAGGGCTTCCACTTGCAAAGACAATATCTTCACCAGCATGTTTGAAAGCCTCAGCAGCAGTGCATTCAGCTGTGTTTTCCATAAAGCAGATGCAGACATTCATCTCTTTATGCCAATGCAGGTATTATATATGAGAGTGGAATGAATTAAGGTGTCGGAGACAAACCATTTGCTGTAGGATTAGACATTGCAAAGATAGCAGGTTTGATGGAGTCTGATTCTCTCATGGCCGTTAGAACCTGATTCCAAGATCAACGAATAAGAAAAGAATTCCAGATTGACCGAGTGGTCTTTTGAGGACATTGATAAGCAATCCAAGGTGGTGCATGAAGAGAGTTCTAGGAATTGAGATTCAACCTACCTCTTCACTAAAGACACCACCAACTCCAGATAAACCAAGAAGCACATGTGGCTTCACTTTTTTAACCTGCAACGTCGTTAGAATACTGCAATTATAATCTAGATGCAAAATTTTCCACTGGCGTAACAAGCCATCAGTTCCTCCAAAGACAGGTAAAAAGGTTAGAGAGCTTTCAGTACCACTTCAAGCAGACTGGAACCCTCGCGAAGTCCGAGTTTTAAAGTCTCGTCTTGACATTTAGCAAATGGCGCAGCTGCAGGATCAATGCATGTTCTCTCTTTTGTTATGAGACCCTGCAGATGTACATAATGAAATATGATACTATATTTTAATGAAAAGGGAACCATTGAACAAGGCTTTGCGGGAGGATATTCATTCTCTCCCTCTTTCTTTGTATTAACTTCCCTAACCAGCAACCACTACTTTACCAGTCAATTCATAAAACAGATATCTATAGCCATTCCCTAAGACACTTGAACTGATACTGCCACAGTGGGAAAAAAATCAATCATATCTTAAAGATCCGAGTCAATACATCTTTGTCAAGAAGGAAAAAATGAGGATCTGCATCTGGACTGGTCATTCTACAAACAGCCTTTAATGCCATGTTAAGAACACCAAGTCCTGCACTGCAATACCGAGTTTGGAATAAGAAAATAAGGTTAAACCTGCCAAACTGTTTCCAACAGATGATCTATTAAACCAAAGACAATAGGCTACCTTCCAGCCCCAACCACAACGATTTTTTGGTTTGCAAAGTCTGTCAAAGGCCGTCCCTGTGCCCTAACCGCACCAAGTAGCCCAGCCAAAGCAACACCAGCTGTTCCCTGTACATTTTGAAGCCACGCATAAGGACATTGGTTCAAGCTTCACTTTAAGGAACATCTTCTTTACGTGTACTGTTGTTGACGTTATATAAATGGACTTGGTAGCAGTTTACCTGTACATCGTCATTGAACATGCAAAACCTCTTGCGGTAACGTTCTAGTGTCTCAAAAGCCCACTTCATTTGAAAATCCTCAAACTGTGAAGGCAGTTCAGGCATGAATGGTAAGTAATGTATATGGACCAGAATATCTTTAGCGAAAAAGTTTCAGAATTAAAGGACCTGCACAATAGCCTTTGGCCAACGTGCATGAACAGCTTCCATGAATTCATCAACAATCGCCAAATATTCTTCTCCTTCCAGCCTATGTTGTCTGAGTCCTAAATCTGTCAAGTATCTTCAGGTAAACTTAAATGAAACCCGAGGTATTGCAGAACTTGTACTTGTCTTGACACATCTTTTCTTAAAATGAGTTTTAATCATATGGAAGCATGGTAAGGAACTCAGGTTTTAGACATGGAGCACAATGAAGATAAAATTGCTCCCGACCAAAAAAAAGGAAAATCATTTAGCCAAAACACATCTTCATCCCAAAAAGAAATTTATGAAATAGGAGAAAGCGAGAATAAGAAACAAAAAGAGAGAAACAGGATTGGGATGACGGAATGAGAAATCAAGTGAAACACTAAATGAATCAGATATAGAAGTAAGCTTGCAATAAGTCAACTCACAAAGTCTGTCTCCAAGTAGCTTCTCGTTGTTTGTACCCACGTCAAGCATAACTGGCAATATCTGAACAGCAATAAGTAAACCATGGAGATCAGCACACATATATATAAGTAAAATCTAAGATTACAAATAACAGAAGATATAGTGAAAAGGCTTCTAGCCTCCAACGCCATATTGCCAACGATATATCTCTCGTTTGTTCTTAACTTTGCGTTGACTTTGTAACACGCACAGTATATTGATAGTTAAAAGGTACCTGCAGATCCCCAAATGTACATGCAGGTAGACACTGACCTCTAACACGTATAAAAAGGTTACTGTATAATAGATGTTTACTAAGGGTTTGGTGTCTCTGGATACCTAATGAGTAGTTGATGTAAACTGAACACGATGATTTTGCGAAGCAGCAAAATATATGCACTAAGTTTCCTTTTCATAGCCACTGTCTATGCGTGTGAACACTAGAGGGAGTCATCCATTTGAAATATTGAAAAAAGAAGCCAGTTGGACATACTCTTTGTGGATTGATACCAGCAGCGGCAACATACATGTCAAGTTTCCCAACTGGAATACCTATCCCCTGAACTCCAAGATCACCAAGGCCAAGAATACGACTACCATCCGTCAGCACAATCATATCAACCTGCATAAGATATAGTTCAACAAAAGACATCAGTTTTAAGTGTGGGGAAAACAAAAATTTCCTTCACAATACGCCTTAGTAATAATGTTGATATGTTCTATAAACAGAAACTGTACTGTAGAAAAAGGAATAGTTTTTAAATGGGAATCAAGGTTGCCAAGCGGCATACACAGATAGAGGCTTTTACTTCTGAAAACTACACTCCACATCTTCTGGACCAAAATATCTATAAATTATTGAGTGGTACCTATACACATGACTTCCCATTAAATAACTCTGTACTGACTAATAACCCTATCAATATTGCAACGAAGTTTGACATAATACCTGCTGGGCAGGCCAATTATAGATCATCGACATCATCTCCCCCTTATCTTTGGCACTGAAATACATTCCACGTGGACGCCGAAACAACCCTGAATAATTTTGGCATACCAATCCTACCGTTGGAGTATATATAGTGGGAGCAAAGTTCTTGATGTTATCAATCAGTACCTGCAAGGTAGGACAAAGACCAGCCAGTTGATAATTGACCAAATATTTATTATCCGTAGAAGCAATGAATCAGTAAGCTTACTCGGTAGTATAATGTTTCATTTCTGTCATGGAGTCTGTTCAAAATTCTCCATTTTGCAAGGGAAACAACATTATTTGGTTGACCTTCAGTATTTTTTTCCAGAGATCTGTATGATTCCACTAACAATACCAAGAAAAGCAGAAAAGGAAGAGTTTCAAAAGTCAAAACCCCTGCAAAATTAACCAGAGACGAAATCCAATCGCCCCAAACTTCATACACTAAATAAAGATGACCTATAAAGATTCATTTAACTTATAAACAAGAAAACCCTAATTAAATCCATCTACTTGATTTAGTAAGAATCTATTCCAGCTCTGATTTATTATCCCAAATTATATGGTTGGACATATAATTATATTCTATCAAGATAAATCTACTTGTGAGTGTATAGAACTTACTGAAACGGTCATATTGCTGCTCAAATGATATCACTCGTGGTGGAAGCAGACCTCGTAGTCCCAGCCTATCTCTTTCTGTCAAAGGGAAACCTGTATCCTGAATGTTCGAAGTTTCAAAACATATATAGTTCAGTTTAGGTATAAAGTGTAGCTTCTTGATTTTCATTTTTTGCCTCGTCAAAGGATATCACATCATCAGGATTATATGATAGATTATGCTCCTAAATCACGAATCAAATTAACTATTTCTACCAGATAGTCGTATCTATGGGTTTTTATCAACTCAGCTGTGTAATATTTGAATAAACCACATCACATTTGCTTATAACATCTATAAACAGCTAGCAATCAACAGAGTTGATAAAGAAACACATGAAACTGCACTCAACTCACAAACAACTCGAAAAGTTGAAAGATAGTCCAAAAGGAACAGATCTCAAAACAGAGCACTCAGCAAAACCTCTCAGAAACAGCAAGTAAGCATGCTAAATTCGACCCCTTCCAATTTAACACCAATCGGATCAAATCACGTCAGCAACCGACAAGCTCAAAAACAAAAATATACTATACTATAAAACAAAATATAAGTATAAAATAGAACTAACCTTGTTGAACCAAGGATCGTGGAGAATATCAGCTCCGCGCTTATGCACAATAGACGGCGCCGGTATCGCCATCGACATCCCCCTCCGCGACTGTCGGAGGCTCGAGGTAGCAGATCGCGCCACCACTCTCCACATCCTGTTGCTCCTGAAATCCAAAAGCGGAGCTACTCAACCAAACTCCAAACGGACTGATTCTCTTCAAACATCTCCAAAAATCGCAACAACACTTTGCGTGAATACATACATACATACATATATATACACACACAGAAGTGACTCAGTCAACTGGTACGAGAATATTGTGTCTGCGTGTATCATATGTATACAAAGAAGCAAGCAAGCACAGCCATATACAAATGCGTATGTAGATGTTTGAATTTAGGAAATTACCTTTAGTAAGTAGAGATTGAGAAAGTGGAGATTGAGAAGGAAAGTTGAAGGCGTTTGTTCGTTGAGACTGAGACGCGAAGAAGAGAAGACAGCATCTGCCCGGATAAAACGGGCAGGAGTGAGAAGGAAGTGAGACAGTGCAGCCAAGGGTATAACCGTTATTTCAATTCGACTTTCCAATTATAATATGGACGTTCGATGGGCCCCACCGCGCATTGAATCATAGGGCACCACTTGGAATTGGGCCAAGTCATTTTGGGTAAAAAAATGAATTAATTTTATGTTAATTTATTTTAAATTAAATCTTCTCTCCCTCTGAAAGTTATTTACATTTTATCATTTTCGTCCGTCCACAAAGTATTTTTACATTTCAAATTTTCATTTTATAGTAATTGGACTCACCTAACTTATACAAACAACTCAATTAAAAATAATAAATTATATGGAACCCAAACTCCACTCAATACACACAATCACTTAAAAATAATAAATATGGTGGGTCCTCCACTCACCTTACACAAAGTCAAAATACATTATTAAAACTCGTGCCGCGTCAAATTGTCAAGATATTTCAAGGGCGGAGGGAGTATAAAAATATACTTCTTCCGTCTCACTAATTACAACTCATTTTTCCATTTTAGGACGTCCTATTAATAATGACTCATTTCTTTATTGAATAAAAATTTGCACATGTGTTATTTCTTATTTTTTGTATATATAGACGAATATTGAGCATTATTTGATAGTCCTGTAAAAGGTAAATGTGTTATTATTAACGGAATGGATGGAGTATTACTTTAAATAATTATGTTATTTATTTATATTAAAAGATGGAAGAATGCAATTTATATGATAATTTCTATTTACAAATAGATATACTAAATTGAAATGTAAAAAATTGAATATTTTGCGGTGGAAGTGAGGGTGTAATATTTTTTATTTTTGTATTCATATATGTCCCTCTACATTAAATAGATTAAATAGATGAAAGATAAGGATTGGACATTTCAGTTGAGTGTTATTTTAATTTTTATTTTATATTATTATAAATAAGACACAAAATATTAAGAAATTAATATATCAAACTATCAAATAAAGAAATTTTTGTTAGGATAAATAAATTGCATGTGTCCCTAATTAGAAATTAATTCACATATAAAATAACGAAGTTAACCTCGAGACTTGTACTCCCTCCGTCCCATTAAATTAGACTCATTTGAAAAGTAGATGAGTGTATTATTTTAATACAAATAGGTCTAATTTAGTGGGACAGAGGGAGTAATTTTTATTGATTTTCGCAGCGTATATTATATACAGAATAAATAAACTCCAAGAGATGGCAACAAAAATTTAGCCACTCTTTTGAAGGATACCAAATCTTTTCCCACTTCAACAAAAAATTCCATACACTAAATTCCACTAATTAATCTTTATTTATTATTCTATCTATCCATCTAATTATATATTTGTTTTTTTCCATACTTTTCATTAGTCCAAATATAACGAAATGGGCTGGGTCTATATATATATTGGGCCGGGTTATACAGTTGTAAAGAAAAGTTTGAATTATTGAAAATTTGCAAATATTGCATGTCCAGAAAAAGAAAACTGTGAATTAAATAACTTAAATAACTAAATTTCCATTTTGAATTAACATAAAAATGACCAAGATGATTACAAAAGTAATAGCTATGCAGTCAGTATATATAATTAAAACATTAATCCAAGTCGATTTAGACTTGACGTGGATTACGCATAAAGAAGATGGAGAATTAGGAGGAACATGGGCGATAGTACGTGGTGATAAAAGAAGAATGATCTTAGCAATGACGAAACATATTCTTCGGGCAAGTAATTCGTTTAGGAGAGGTATGTGCAATTTTATTCGGTATTATGGAGTGTGTTAAGGATGAGATAGCACCTCTTGAGGTTTATTCTGACTCACTTGTAGCGGTTAAATTGTTAGAAGATGATAGGAGGAATACAAGTGTGCTATATGGGGAGGCCATATTTTGGAGGCTAAAGAGATTTGTGTGAAATCTATATTTCATATGAAATGAGAGGCGAATATAGTAGTCCATAAACTAGTTTCGTATGCTCTTTCATGTAATAGTAAGTATGGTTTGATACTGGCCCTGAGTTGCTTCTTAACCTTGTTCATTCGTATCGCTATTTTACGGAAGTCTGCCAAAAGAATAATATTATTGTTGCTAAGCAAGTTTTTTTTATGTGATAAAATTTTGAAAAATCAAAAGAAAAAAAATAGAAGTACTAGAATTACTAGAATATTCCAGACAAAAAAAATATACAATATCCTAGAAATAAAAGAGGATCACTCGACTAAGAATTAAATTAAAGTCTTTGCACCAACTCCACCACCTATTTATAAGTTTGTCAATAGTCTCCACCAAATGTAAAATTAACGATATTTGATTGAGGCCGAAGCCATTTTTTACCGAAGGCTTGTTTCTGTTCTGACCGCCCACTTCTAATTACCGAAACCATTTTTTCGCTAAATTATCGATAACTTCTTAACCTTGTTCGACTTGAGAATGAGAATTAATATATGAAGTTTCCAGTTTAAAAAAAAATACAAAGAGAATCAATATTTTTATAAATTAAGAATTCTGAAGAGTACCTCAATGTCAAAGCGCTAAATTGATGAGTAAGCGTGAATGGTGAGTCAAATTCAAAAGAATCAAAATTAGTAGATTCCTCCTCCTTGCTAGAATATATCGCTATTTTACGTAGTGAGTGGTGAGTCTGCCAAAAGAATAATATTATTGTTGCTAAGCAAGTTTTTTTATCTGATAAAATTTTGAAAAATCAAAATTGGTTGGCGTCAATTTCAGCCGATGCTTCGTCCAAGCTAATGAAGTCTATTTGAGTAGATCAGGCAACTATTAATCTCACTCTTAAAGCTAACATTGTTTCATCGTCTATATGGACATAGAAAAATAACGAGTTGATATAGATTATTTTCCTGCGAACAATGTTGTCACCTCCCAAACTGTAGATCGTATTAAGCACATCAACGAGCTTCATGTCGTTATTACCCATACTACCGACTTGAAAATCATTTGATTCAGGAAAAGTGCGCACAACATAATATAGAAGTCGAGTAAATTGAATTTGTCGCTCAACTACGCAATAGATAATAATTAAAATATATACAATTGAATATTTATGAATATCAAATTAAATATCATAAACTTTTATTTATATTTAAATATCAATCAAATCATAATTTTTTTTTCAAATTCAATTATAAAATATCGAATATGAAATACGACTATTCGAGAACATACGTCGAATCAAATTAAAATTATTTGATTCATTTGCAACCTAGTTACAAATTATATTTATTTTATTGAGATATAATTATGATCACAAAACAATTGTCAATGCAAACACCAAACATAGTTTTCTCCAATAATGTTTCATCAGATGTTATAATACACAATATATATAATATAAATTTATTTTTATTTAAATTTAAAAGGTAACTAAATATAATATACTCTTTAACAAATACTTTTATTTATATATATAAATTTTAACTAAATATAATATATTATTTATTTTTATTATATATATATATATTTATACAATTATTATTTTTATTAATGAAAAATTGATATCTTATATTGTATACATATTTAACAAACGTAAATTAAATTTGCAGCGCCATTACGTAAATATAACACAATTATTACATTTTTATTTTATTTATTATAATCATTAAATGATTTAAGAAATAAATTGCGTATATTATATTTTTAATATTTTATTAAAATATAAAAACAACATTAATGTAAAGCGCGCCCATTTGATTGATCTTCTTTACTTGTTCTCAAATTATAAATTAAGTTACTATATATCTTATCTATCTATCCATATATAATTAACTTCATCAACCCTATATATATTTTTTAACTAGGAAATTAACGATATTGATGATTTACCATGTATGTATGGTCTTACTTAGAGGGTGTTTGGCTAAATTTATTTTAAAAAGCTTATAAGTTCTTGGAACTTATAAGATAAGCTTATAAGTTGTCAATGTGTTTAGATTAACGAGCTTATAAGCTCTTTTAAAGTGATATAAAAGGTTATTTATGTAATTTTGTTGCAACTTATAAGTTCATGGAAAAATAAGTTGGGGTAGAACTACTTATTTTTTGAACAGTTTATAAGATCCAATAGTTTATTTTTACAACTTATAAGCTCTCAAAGAGGTTAATTTGCCAAATACTTTGAAATAGCTGATAAGCTCCTAAACAATTTATAAGTTGTTTTAAGGAGTTTATAAACTCAGCCAAACACCCCCTTAGTTCTTAAATTTTATATATCCATCAAACAAAAACAAAAGGGTAATTTTAAACATAGCCTTTAAATCTCTTTACATAACCTTCAATTTAAAATAATACAATTATGTCCTTATAATCCAAAATTTTATACTATTACAATAAAATATCTATTTTCTTAACCTTGCAATTAGGGACAAAATTTTGTGATCGGGATTTTTGATATTCTCGATCCCCATCTAAATCTTGATGAGATTCACAAGTCTCGAATTAAAAAAGAAATCGAAACATGACAATTACATATCCCGATTTCATTAAATTAATTTTAAGTTCCATTAAAATTTTAATTTTTAATTATAAATAAAAAATTATATTTTAATTTTATAAATTGAAATTTTTTTAGTATATCTGAATATTCAAAAAATAATATTATACTGTAAAATTAAGGACGAAATAGTAAATTATTTTAAATGGAGGCTATAGTTAAGAGTTTTGGGAGTTATGTTTAAAATTACCCAAAACAAAATAATATAAAAATTTATTGGGCCGGATTATAATTTTTAGTTCAAGAGGAAAATAAAAGTTTGAAATATTAAAAATTTGCACATATTGCTTGTCCAAAAAAGACAACTATGAGTTGATGGAACGTACTACACATGGTATTGGTATGTCGTCGTCCAAAATAAGTGAGATTTGGGTCGTAAAGCTTCAAATAATTAATGTTAATACCACATTCATCTAGTTGTTTTATTTTAATTAATAATATTTATAAATTATAAAATAATTATTATAAAAAATGACTCTTTATAATATAAGAAATAAATTAAATTTAATAATAAAATTGTGATACGGTTCTAAATTGATGGTTACGATTCCGAATCGCCGGTTCATGGTTCTAAAATTTTGGAACCGTAACTGAACCGTCGTCTACACAGTTACGGTTCAAAATCGAACTGTCGGGTACGGTTATGGTTCGGTTCCGGCGGTTCCGGTTCCTTTGAACACCTCTATTAATACTACTACTTTTTCTATTTTTAATTAAAATAATAATGTGTATGTTCAATTTAAAAGGTAAATGCTCTTTAAATTCCCATAACCATAAATGTAGTGACATAAAAATATATCTTTTAATTATGAATTTTGTTATTTTTTTATGGTAAATTCCCCTTTTTCAATTTACCAATAATTTTAAGATAAATGTATAATAGTAGTAATAATATTTACGTATGGTACTATAATTGGTGTTAAAAAAATTTAATCCATCTATTTTGTTTTTCAGCAAAATAATGTTAAATCCAATTTTAATTACTTAATTTGAAAATGTAAAATTAATCCTTCTACTTTTAGATTTACATACATATACTTTCAAATTAAATTTTAAAATCGAACAAATTATTAAAAAGAAAGAAAGAAGAAAAGTTTGGAAGAAGTTGGAATATTCCTTCTATTTAAGAACTGACGCCACGCGCTGAGCTATGAATACAAGAATTCCCAACGCAGCCATCGATCGAATCTTCCCCCAATTCCAGCTCACGCAGCTGAAAGTCTACAATTCTGTTAACCTAATTGGCCCCTTCTCGATCTAATTAACTTATTGTTAGCTTTTCTTGTCCGAAAGGAAATAAAGAAGGTAGTGGAACCGGATAATTCCTCGTTTCCTGGCACGCCATCATTGTGGTAAAGAAACGGCATAACTGCTTTCAAGACAAATTCAGTGATCGTTGTAGATTTCTGGGTTTTTTTCGCTTTGTCATATTACTATTTCGGTAGTGTTCTGTGATTCTTGGGCTGTTCAGGTTTCTTGTTCGATTTTGTGTACTTGTGCATATATTATGATACTGTTTTTGGATGGTGTTGAAAAAAGTTTAACCTTTTTTGTGGGTATTGGAGTTGATGAAAGTTTGAGCATAGTTTCTTCTTTGTTGTGTTGATGGTTGGGGCCTTTGAATTAGTGATGTGTGTTGGAATCATGCTTCAATTTGGTTGGGTGGCGAAGTTGGATTACGATCATGTTTTGTTTTGGATGAAATTTGATGTTTGGTGTTTATTTATGAAAGAAACTTTTTGAATTTATATGTAATTTGAGTGATGAACTTGCATGAAGCTTCATTGGGTGTATATATGAAGTGGTGAATGGTAATATGTTTCTGTGATCATATGTTGTATGAATGAATTTGATTATATTTAGTCGATGGCTTTGGACTCCAGGTGATATTGTGGATAGAACATAGTTATGGGATCTTCGAAAGATTGATTTAATATCGAACTTGATTATTTTATCGTATAATTGCAGATAGGGCATTGTTAGGTCTTGTGTCGAAGTCAGCTTTTCCAGTTTTACGTGGGATATTGGAGCTGAATCTCATAAATGCATGGATAAGAAGCAACATATTGCAATTTTTACTACGGCAAGCCTTCCATGGCTGACCGGGACTTCTGTCAACCCTCTGTTTCGTGCAGCATATCTTGCAAAAGATGGCGAGAGGAAAGTCACTCTGGTCATTCCATGGTTGAAGTTGGAGGACCAAGAACATGTCTATTCCAACAAAATCACATTTAATTCAACTTCAGAACAAGAAACTTATGTGCGTCAGTGGCTAGAAGAAAGGATTGGGTTCAGCTCATGTTTTGCAATACGTTTCTACCCAGGAAGAGTAAGTCAAGCCGTAATACAGCTAGAAAGATTATTGTATGGTTTCCCTTCTTGAAAATGTGTGAATTTTTGCAGTCTTATTGTCTTTCAATTTTTCACTGCATTGTTTGTGGCCAACTAAACTGATCAACCTCCATCTGTGAAGTCTTATTCTTACCAACTTTAATCTCGTGCTGCAGTTTTCCTTACATAAAAGGAGCATTATTGCTCTAGGAGACATTACTGAAGTCATTCCTGATGAAGAGGCAGATATTGCTGTTCTTGAGGAGCCCGAGCACCTCACATGGTATCATCACGGAAAGAGATGGAAATTAAAATTTCGACTGGTGGTAGGAGTTGTACACACAAATTATCTTGAATATGTGAAGAGGGAGAAGAATGGGCAACTCCAAGCTTTTCTATTGAAATACGTAAACAGTTGGGTTGTCAACATATATTGCCACCGCGTAAGCCTCTCAAAAACTCCTTTTTAATGTCGGTATGCTTTATATACTCGATTGCTAGTTCTAATTTGTCGCGTTCACAATTGTAGGTGATCAGACTGTCTGCTGCTACTCAAGAGCTTCCTAGATCCGTTATTTGCAATGTTCATGGAGTAAACCCGAAATTTCTTGAAATCGGCATGAAAAAAAGAGAGCAACAACAGAATGATAGCCAACCCTTTACTAAAGGTGCATATTACATTGGGAAAATGGTGTGGCACAAAGGCTACAAGGAGCTGCTCAAACTCCTTGGTGATAACCAGAAAGAGTTAACTGGTCTTGAAGTCGATTTATATGGAAGCGGGGAGGATTCCGATCAAGTTGAAGAAGCTGCCAAGAAATTGGAAATAACTGTCAGGGTTAGCCCTGGACGTGATCATGCTGATCCCTTGTTTCATGAGTAAGTACTTTCACTATTTCAATATAAAATTGCAGAATGTATGATCAAGTGAAGTTGCATCGCATAGGTTATCTGATTCGGATAGTCACGGATATCCTTTAACTTTTCCCCGTGCAGCTATAAGGTGTTCCTAAATCCCAGCACAACCGATGTAGTCTGCACTACGACAGCTGAAGCGCTGGCTATGGGCAAAATCGTTGTGTGTGCGAATCACCCCTCAAACGATTTCTTCAAGCAGTTTCCCAATTGCAGAATGTACGATGATTGCGAGGGGTTCGTTTCCGAAACATGCAAAGCATTGCAAGACCAGCCTGCTCCACTGACAGATGCTCAGAAACACGAGCTTTCTTGGGAGGCAGCTACAGAGAGGTTCTTAGAATCTGCACAGCTCGAAAACTCGGTAAAGAAACTCTTGAAGAGATCCTCCAAACTTTACATGTCAACATCCTTCAATTTGAAGAACAATCTTGAAGACGCATCTGCGTTGCTTCATTACGTGGGAACTGCGCTCGTGAGTAAGGAACCAGACGAAGAGCAGAGTAAACAGGTTGGCTTGTCTGTCCCTTCAAAGGAAAAGTCATACCCTTCAAGAAAATGGGCTTTCTGAGTGTTGCAGATTGCCTGCATATGTCGAAGCTCGTCATGCTGCTTCGTCGACCCGTGTAGTGTTTCTAGTTTCGACTTCTGTCAAAATAATCTCTATATGATTGCATAGCCTAGGCTTAGTTGACAGAACTGATTTTTTGTATATGGCTCTTATGCTATTTCCTTTTCTCAATGTTAGTTTCTTGTTCTTGTAAGATGTTCCACTTTGATGTCTGAAAATACAGTTGTAAAAAAGTGCCAATATGTAAAATATCTATTTCCTTATCAACATGAGAAAATGCATCAAATCATGACCAAAACATGACCTAAACAACTCAAATGAACTGAATAACACTATAAGAGGAACTAATACATTTGTTCTACTAAAATTTGAGGTCTGATAAAAGCTCTAAAAGCAGTGCAGTTACACGATAAACGCAGAGCCGTCTCCTTGTCGAAAAACATCAATCCATTGCTTCCGACGACTTCCATCCTCCCAGATCTTCACCAGAAAACCCTCTGCTTCGTACTTTCTGCAGCAACAGACGAACGTCGGTACCACTCAAGATTCAAGAAAGGTAATATAACTCGAAGAATCATACTATATGAAAATTCAAGATTCACCTGTTGAGTGAATTTAAGGCTGACATTTAGCCCTCCACATAAAATTTCATCCTTGACAATATTGTACATAGTAACTGGTACTTTCTCCACTTCATAAGCAGGCTCCAGAGGAATTCTGACCATCCATGAAAACATAAACATACTTATCTTGCAATGAATTGAAACTAAATCTTGTTTTGCAGAATATTGAAGTTTCGCGCTCACGTCACTTCGCCAACAAGGTCATCTGCAGAAAGAGTATCTTTATCCATAATCTTGATCTTGAGTTCCTTGACATTCTCAGAGATGGAGAACATGAAGGTCTCGTTCCACGTGGGAGCCGATCCTTCAACTGCACGCACAGATTTGGGGAAGAAACAAAAATTTGTTTTAGATATATGATCACTCAAGATTTAGGCAACAAAAAGTGTTGGATCATGAAAAAATGCACCTGTTGCAACTTTGCTCTTTTTCTCTTGATCTTGGCATGTGACTAGGCAATAAGCATCAGTGCTGGCTGTAAGAAACCAAATCAAGAGATAAAATATTTTGTTTCGAAGATGTTTCTTTTTAAATTATTGGCTATAGCTGTATCTCTTGCCATGCAAAGAAAACAAAGAAAAGATGATCAAGAATAGATCAGCAGAATGAGATTCATATATCAGATCAGATGTTCATATCAAACATATAAAATGAGGGTGTTAATGACAAAAGAGATCATCACATACATAAGAAATCTGTCTTCTCCAAGCCACTTGCGTCGACGATAACGACTTCAAGCGTTCCCTGAGGCATTTCGACACGAAAGAAACTGAAGATTTGTCAGAGAGATCGAGAAGATAATGATGGATATATACAGATGAATGGTTGTTGTGTCTGTGCCGGTTTTGTAACTTATTGGATGATTCTTAAACTACTAAATATGGGATTTTATTATCTTGATTTCCATACAACAATATTATAGTTTTCTCATACATATAGTTGCTATTTTTTCCATAATTAGTAGTGCTAATTTTGAAACATTAAGCCTTCAAAGAATCATCAATCCTAAAAAAAAGCAAAGCTTGAACAAGTTTTCTTACAAAAAAAATTAATTAATAAATTCAAAACCACCGTGGGAGAAGCAGCAGCAATCACTTCTTTCTCTTGCTTGCTTGCTATATCATATTCAAGTCTCATGCATCTCTAAATTCTCTTTCCCACAGATTCAAAGGCTGCAAGCTTCTCAAGCTTTGGGAGAAGAAGGTACAGCTCTGAGCCGGAGCTCGATCATCGCCATCATCAACTCTCGGGGCATCGTTATCGAGTGCAGAAACGCCTTTGTGCAGCAGCTGAATCGCGCGTTTCCTTATGATGGAAGGCACGTTGCGGTAGCTCATAGCCGCGGTCCTCAGTAGGGAAATGGTTCTTCTGTACGAGTCACACGGTTCCTTCGTATCCCGTCTTGATCCTGGCTCGTGTACGTAGCTCTCGGTGCTAGGGAACCTACCCGTTGACAGGAAAAGATTGAGATCTTCCCTCTGGATCGGCTCGTAGCATAAGCCGGTGTATGAACTCCCGAGACTATTATCATCACACACATCAGTACCTCTATCACTGCACCTCTTATCATCTGAAGAGGTCACTGCAGGGGCTGATGAGCAGACAAAACGAGGATCGAGACGTGGATCGCCATCTCCAGCCTTGCTGGAGCTTGATGGCAGTGATCTAAATGAATCAGTGGTTCTTGGAGTTTGGTTCACACCGAAGCCACAGCCCCGATAGCTATAGAGTCTCTTCTTCAAAGAGCAGTTCCAGTGATTCTTAACTGAGTTATCAGTCCTAGCAACAAGACCGCGTTGCAAAACAAAATTCCGAGCATCATCATAACCAAAGGTCGAAACGAAACAAGCTAGTTCATCGAGTTTCTTGAAAAGAAAGTACCTGCCAGGTAGAAGCTTGGCTAGAATGGACCATTTGTTGCCATACTCAGCATGAGCACTGATCAGAATCCTCTCCTCCTCTTCTGTCCACGCCGCCTTGTTTATCTCCGGCTTTAAATGGTTGGACCACCTAACCGGACACGAGAGCAATGCACACTTTCTTGTAAATAAACAGATCACAATCCAACATAACAGATAAAGGGCATAAACTAGATACCTCTCACGGCATTGCTTCCCCATCCGGCCAGGAAGGTGTTCTGCGATTTCGGACCATTTCTTCTCTCCCGACCTCTCGACTAACTCAATGAGAAGGCTGTCTTCCTGCAGAAGTTGGATATAAAGGTAGTTAATGCCACATTCTAAAATATAGCTCCTTTCATGTAGGGAGCTCTTGTTGCATAGAGGATAGGTATGACCTCCTTACTCCATGGCCCTTTAACGAGGTCGGGATTTAGAACCTTCTGCCAGCGATGCAAGCACTGGACATCCGTTCGACCGGGGAGGCAGCCAGCTGCAAAGGAAGATAACTTCTTGCAAAATCAATCTAAGCCAATAACTCTATTCTAGTGAAGTAAAAGTGGTTTTTCTTCTATTGCATACTCAGATTCTTGAGACAAATGAGAGAAAAACCAACAAAGCGAAAAATCTTCATATGTTTAGGCACAAAAAGGGCAGAAACAAATAAGAAGACTTGCCTATCTTCTTCCACGACTTCCCTTCGTATTTTCGAACTGCATCTCGCAAAATGCCATCCTATTATATAAGAGCATAGAGATATATTACAAGAACTTCATGTTTTCCCTAAGAAACAAAGGCCCTCTTTGCTTAACAAGAGTGTCAGCTTAACATCAAAATGGCACCCCTATTTCAAGCACACAACAAGACTTTCTACTCAAAATTTTCCCCTAAAGAGTCACGAATCACTTTACACAACACAAAAGCACATACTAATACATGTTTACTTGTGACAAATTGCAGAACTAGTTGTGATTATCACCTCTTCCTCTGTCCAGTTTGCCTTGGATGACCTTCTGGTGGGACCAGACAATTTTCTTGAGGAACTGCCATGGATATGAAACCAATGAACATAAAGAAAAGGGCAACAACAACTTATACATACAGTACACCAGTAGATATTACTAATAGCACACAGATAAACAACTCCCAAAATCATAAAAAAGATCTTGAAATGAAACAGAAACAGCCCCAACTTGCAAAATTCACTCATCAAATACTCAAAAAGAACTCTAAAGCGCAGAGATCACAAACCCATGAACTGAATTAAGCTTATCATCACCACCACAGTAATTTTTTCCATCCTCTTCTTCCATGTTCAGCCCACAATTTTCAGCACAACCCCACAAAAACAAAACCCACAAGATTAGATCACTCGGAACCAAAAACAGCAAATGAAATTCTCATAAAAATTCGAACTTTTGCTCCCCAACGGTCAAGAAGCTACATATAAGCAAAATCTTGGAAGGGGTTGCAACAACAGTGCATAGTTATGGTAAGATTAGCAAATGCAAGTTCTGTAAATTAAGAAAGTGCTCAACGGCTATAAAGAAGGGGTCGAGAAGAAAGAGAGACTCCAGGGAAGGAAACAGGAGCAGGAGCAAATCCCTCCTTCCTAAATTAGAGTAAGAGTTTGAAAATCAAGAGGGCCTTGTTTGAGTAATGGACAGTAGAGCGAGTGTCCAAGGCGAAGAGGCCTAGAGAGATAAAAGGGCGGTGAATATTTCCCGGGAGAGATTGAAGCGAGAAAGAGAGAAGGAGAGAGAGAGAGATAATCCACGTGGAAGTAGAAGAGTGGCTGTACCAAGATTCTGTGCACTTCTTTTAATTCTATTATAAATCTAACCCTCAACTACAAATAGTTTGCTTTTTTGGGTGAATTATTAAAACCCAAATCATTGTTTGGATACACTTATTAATAATAATAATTATTATATAGTCATTACTATAGATACATACTCATAGCAATCCAGATCTTCTATTACATAATCGTGCAATATATCTTCTATTACATAATCGTGTGACATCTCGTGTTTCATTAGTACGAAAGTAACACATATCTTAATTAATGATATAAGAACTATAATCATAATATTGTATCAATCTCGTATTAATACAGTAACAGATATCAGACCATTAGTCAATATATAATCACATAGTTTAGATTAAGTTCAAAGAAAGAAAAAAACAATAATACTACATAAAAGTGTAATTAATAAATAGACTTGAAAGAAGGTGAAAAACACAGAGAAACCTGAGATTATAAATAGCAATGTGATTTAGAAGTTAGAAAAGTTAACTGCCTCTAATTGAACATCAACTAACGACAAAACTACACATCAGCTACATGCAAGTTTTCCTTTACACGTGCCACGACTTTTAGGAGGTTGACGTCACCCTCTAATTATATTTTACACGTGTATATCATCAATAATATTAACACGTGTATTTATTTCCAATTTTTTAGAATATCATATATAATTATTTTTTAAAATCACTTTAATGTTCATAAATTTAATCTTTTCTGAATAACTATTAATTTAAATAATAAATTTGATGGGGAAATAGGCTGAAATAGCCAACACAAATTTTAACCATCTCTAATTTTATAATGAAATAGTAACCATTTTGTATTTATTTTTCCTTTATTGTCCTTTCATTAATTAATTAAAAAACTATTCTTCCATAATTATTGTTTCTCCTTTAATTATTTTTCATCGGTGTATTGTATTAATAAATTATTATTATAGATTCATGCTTAGGGTTCATATGGTAGGGTATAGTATTTAATTATAAACTAAATTTTATTTTTAAATTCTGTAGTATTTTGAAGGAATTAATTAGATGGAGGGTATTATAGACATAGAAGACTAGATTTATGGTTTTTTATAAGTGTGGCTATTATTTGGATTTACTATAACAAAATGGTTATTATAGAAGTTACCCCAAATTTGATTGTAGTTAAAAAATTAAACGTGTCCTGGAATTTTCAGCCGAAATTAAGTAGAAATTTCCCACTACAAAATTCAAACATAAAAAAAACACTTTCGAAAATTCCCATTATTTTCTTGAATTTCTTCTGTTTACCTTTTATGATTTCCCCGAAATACCCTCCTTGTTTCCCCTACCTTTCTCCCTCCCTTCACTCTCTCCCCACAATAAATGCAGACACACACAACACACACTCAAACCACATTATCCAATCATCACTGCGCGAAGAAAGAAATATATCAAGAATGGCGAAAATGGCGTCTCCGTACGTGATCGAGTTGACGGTTATCTCCGGCGAGGGTTTGCTGCTGAGCAGGAACCAGCCGGTGAAGAAGAACGCCTTCGTGGTGGTGAGATCCGACCCGTTTTGCTCGCGGTCCACGGGTACGGATAGGGAGGGCGGGAGCTACCCTTTCTGGAATGAGAAGATGGTGATGGAGCTTCCCGCCTCCGCCCGTTTTCTAACGGTCGAGGCCCATTCCGGCGCCAAACGGGTCGGGTCGGTCGACATACCCGTGTCCGACTTCGCCGGCGGGTTCTTACCTGTTAATTACTTGAGCTTCTTGAGTTACAGATTGAGGGGTGATAATGGCGCCAAGAATGGGATTCTTAATCTCTCCGTCAGAGTCAAGGCTTCCCCCGGAGGCGGCGGCGGTTGCTCCGGCGAGGCGTGGGCTAGGGTTCCGGCGGTGGAGGGGAAGGTTTTGGAGCATCAACGTCATGGCATTGTTACTGGGATTCCGGTTTCCTATAGATATTAATATTAATTACTATTATAATTACTTAATTAATTAAGTAATTAATTATAATATTATAAGCTAAGTAAGTCATGTAAAATATGTTGTTTATGTAAAATATGACTGTGTGAATGGAATGAGATGTAATGTATATAAGTTAGTATGAGATTGATTTTTCAATATGAAATTTTCATGCAACCCACAAATTTCTTGTTATTTTTAATATCAAATTTAGGTGGATATCAAATAATGTCATTTGGAAATATGAAAATAAATTAAATTGGGAGTTGATTTTGTCATTGGAATTGGATGTAATGTATATAAGTTTGTCGAAAAAATAATTAATTATAGTCGTTTTCTCAATTATATCATGCTTCGCTATCGAAATAATGTATAGGTTAAAAATAGGAATTAACGAAAAATATGATTGATTTATGGATTTCCATGCAACAGAATTTCTTATAATCTATAAATTTATAATATAAATTTACCTGTATATTTGAGTCGGGTTCGAGTATTCAAAATTTTCGAATAGGATATCTAATCCCACGTCACTAGGATATGTAATAGATAAATTAATTTAATAGTTTGATTTAAAAATATTATCTTGTTTTATTACGCATGAATTGGTTGGAAATTTGGAAAATTAGTCGAACAAATGTTTATGAATACAGTATGTAAATTAGTTGTGATTAGTAGATTACCATCATATTTAGACTGCAAGAAGTCTCTAAGAAATTTAACACATGGAAATATATTATTGATTGACTTGTTACAACAATTAGTCTACAAAATATTTATCATAGGAATCTACCCTACTTTTATATATTATGTAAGTATTAGTTATGTTTATTTGTTTAATTTGATGATCAAAATTCCACATGAACTTTATATATATACTCGATTATAAGACTTTTTTTAACATAAAATTATGAATATATAGTTATTAATATACTAATGAACTTATCTTAAAATGAAATTACATAGTAATGAATATTGCATTGATGGAAAGAAAATAAGATATTGCTTCAAAAATAGTACTTTCTCTAAATTGAAACAAGTTCAGTGTATTGAGTGGTTATGCACTATATGTAGTTGGAAAATTCATTGCAAATGTGTTTCGTCTCCTTATTTTACTGTTTTTGGTCTGCCTAATTAATTTAGTTGGTATTATTAGAGTTAGGTTGTCCCAAACAATATTATTGAAGAAAAGACTATTATGTCCATAAAATGATAACTTTGTAATTAATATAAATGTGTATATATATATATATAATATAATAATTTGTAAAAATGGATATTTTAATTCGATAATAAAATATCATAACTCAAGCCTTTAAAGAATATAGCTGCACAATATTTAAATCTCCAAAATGTAAATTAAATCCCCTAATCCCAAAAAATGCGCAATTTACTAGTAATACTATAAAACAAGATTAATTTCAGCATTCAATTTTTGACGTTTGATTTGATAAATAAAAGAGAGATAGTGAGAGCCAAACCTAAATTCAAGTCATTTTACATCAACCAAATTAATTAAATTGCTATCTAACTAAGCAAGAAAAAGATAAAATAAATAATTAAATTAAACTTTTCCTACAATACATTCGAGTGAATAATCATATTCCATGCGCACGTGTATAGAATAACATTGAGTAAAGCATGATAACTTTCTCTTAATTACTCCCTCCGTCCCACGAATGTAGTCCCATTTCATTATTTAATAATACACTCATTTGAATATAATAGGGGACTACATTCGTGGGACGGAGGGAGTAAAAGCAATGCAAAATTTTCATACAAAATTAATATAGGGTTTGTTAATTAAGATATTTTTAATGTTAATTAAATAACATATTATAAATAAATTTAAAATAACAATAATTATGATGACTAATTCAATCATGTCATAATTTTTTTATATTTTTTTATGTGACGAGACGACCAAGTCCAACTACAAACATTAATTACCATACAACCTTATTTGAGTTGTCTACCTCTAACTCTCAACGTCAACATTTCCCAGCTTAATTATATGTATATCACATACTTTTATTTTATTCTGAATAATGATATTTAAAAAATTTAGTTCGAACTTTGATCTAAGTTTCACTCATAAAAATTAAAAAAACATTTTTAATATACAAAATAAATTTAGCTCATAAAAAATAGGTTTTGCAACTAATAATTTTAAATAACGATACTTATGAAATATAAAAGTTTTTTTTATATTCAAATTTGAATTCAAATTTAGGTCGAATTGAAATTACTAGAATATTTGATTCCTTAAGAATCCGAATTTTCTATAACGAGATTATTGAATAAATCAATGTAATGAATTGAAGGGAGTTGAGGTTTCGTCTCATTTTCCTTGATGCCACGTCAGCAGCTTAAGTAGATTTGCAGTAGTTGTGAAGAAACATCACATCACTTTCCGATTCACTTCTTCCCTCCTTCCTTTCAACTCTCAAATAACGGCTTCTTCTTTCTCTTCTTACTTCTTACCTAAATATAAATCAAAATTTAAATAAATATTTCATCTCCTCCTACATGAATCTCAATCTCCAACAAAAAAAATCAATCTAATTAACCTACTGTGTGTGTGTATATATGTGCATAGAATTAGAAAACCCTAATTCCAACAAACAAAGAAACAACCTAATTCGCAGTGATATATATATATATAGTAATTAATGATGGTGGAGAAGGAGAAGGAGAAGCAGGCGTTAATGGCGATCGAGGTCACCGTCATCTCAGCGGAGGGTTTGCTGCTGAGCAGAACCCGGCCCGTGAAGAAGGGCGCATTCGTCGTGGTGAGATCCGACCCGATCAACTCCCGGTCAACGGGCAGGGACGACGAGGGCGGGAGCTACCCTGCATGGAACGAGAAGCTGGCGATGGAGCTGCCCGCGTCTGCCCGTTGCATAACGGCGGAGGCGCGCTCCGGCAGCAAGCTAATCGGGGCGGCGACCATACCCGTGTCCGATTTCGCGGGCGGGTCTCTGCCCGTTGACCGTTTGACTTTCTTGAGTTACAGACTGAGGAGCGCCAATGGGGGGAAGAATGGGATACTGAACCTCTCGGTGAAGGTCAGGGCGGCGGGAGGCGGCGGAGGCGGTTGCTCAGGCGAGATGTGGGCCCGGGGTGGGGTTGTGGATGGCGTGGTGGCTGGTGGTGGGGTCGTGGTTGGGGTTCCTGTTAATTGTAGATATTGATTAATGATTAGTTAATGTTGATGGTTTCTATATTATATTTTCTTTTTAACTATTTGCATGTCTATAAATTAATAGATATGCGAATGCAACTCTTTTCCTACATTTCATGCATTTTGCACAAAAATTAAATCAAAAATGAACCTCTTATAAATTACTAAATATTTTATGGCAAGCAATTTGATTTTTTTATGCACTAAAAAAATATTTGTTGGGTAACTCATCCCTTACCTAAACAAACAAATTCTCCCTTAGTCAACTCAATAAAATATATATTCTCACGCTCGTAAAATTATTATTCACTTTGACTCGACACCGACACGACATACATGTATCAAGATGATAATTTGATTAAGATGATAATTTGATTTAAGATATGTATCAAAGTTTTTCTCAAAGAGCTAAATGTTTCATTCTATTATAACGGTGATAAAGGATTTTGAAGAATTGAGCTCAATATTCAATTTTGATAGATTTTAATGGGATTTTTTTTTATATATTCATGAATTATAGAATCATACTGTGATGTAGAATATGTGGACTCAGTCACTCATCTAATTAAGTGAAATTTATCAGCTTCAATGAAGCAAAAATTACTGGGAATTAAGTAAATTTAACAGAAAATGAAGTTTAAAATCTGCAGATTTCATCAATGTTTCAAGTTTCAACATATGATTTTCAGTTTCTGAAAAGAAAATAAAAATGATTTTCGCATATCTCCATCACAAACTAGTATTACATACATCTGAACTCTAAGAAGATAACAGAATGTTACAAGAAGTAGCTTCGAGTTTCTGTTTCGTTTCTTGCGTGTCGCGAGAAACGAGAAGTTCGCAAGAACTATTTGTAAAGAAAACATATACAAGCAGTGCAATGAAAGCACAAAAGGGCACACAGAATCAATGTTGGTATGACAGCACCATCCAGCATCAAAATTACACGAGCCTCGTGGCCGATTGTTTATAAATGTAGCCTTCTCGATCATGCTTCTTCGATGTCACCAGGACTGCTGTTTTTCAGTATATTGAACTTGCAGAGTGGGCAGATTGCGTTTATGTGCAGCCACTTGTCGATGCAGGCAGAGTGAAAATGGTGGCGGCAGGGGAGTTCGCGCAGTTCGGCTCCATCATCATAGGCACAAAGGCAAATACAACATTCCTATGATAACAGATTGAAATATTTATGTGTCATTCAGCAACTAAATGGAGATAAATGGCTTCCAAAAACTAATACACCCCTATGAGCTATAGCCTACGATCCGTAAGGTAGAGCAACAGAGGAAAAAAATGCATATACATATAGAATAGGTATGATTTATGAAGACTGAAGAGTATAGTTGGACATACAGCATCATCGAGAGGTAGAACATGCTCTGTGGGAGAATCGGTGTCACATTCGGTTATTAATCCTCCAAACGAATCTTGAATTTCACCGTTTTGCTTCTCAAATTCACCAATTTTACGAAACTTGAATTTCGGTAGTCTGTCGATATCTTCCCTAGTAGCTCCTTCCTGTAAAATAATGTCAAATAAATCAGTAAAACTAGCAATGATAAAGAGAAGTTCTTTAACTTCAGATAAGGGTATCCAAAAATCCTCTTCGAGTATTCTCTACATGGAAGCGGGAGTAGTTCATATTTTAGGAGATGCATAATGCAGGTGAATCGGTCATCGGTCATCCCATTGTTATTACAAATTTATCGAAGTTTAAATCAATCAGATAGATAGTATCTTTACTTAACGATGAAACCAAGTGAATATAAAGCCTTTTCAAGCAAGTGAGGAAAACCCAAGTGCATTAACCAGCGAAACAACAAAGCCACGCTTTGTTTCAAGCTTTCAGAGCTGTCTTTGTTTTTATTAAGGTCAAAATCGAATGAAACCACTAGCAATCAAAAGTACACAGTGCAAACACTAGATTTTGTGTAAAATTTACCTGATCTGCAACTGCATATAAGATTGCAATAATACATGGTAGACAGCAGCAAACAGCAATTCCAATGACACACGCAACGGCAACGCAAATCACAACGAAGAACACGTCGAATGCCAAAAATGTAATGCAAAGCCTACAAAAGACATCATTGATAGATAATACATAAAAAGCTCTAGAAAGCATATCATGATTCTAGCAGCATCAACAAAAATAAATTGTTCAAACCAGTAAAGCTGCGGCGATGCAGCAGTCAAATCCGGGCCACCAGAAGATACCCAATAGAACCCAATTATCCACCAAATGAATGAGAACATAGTATTCGCAGACTCCAGATGCTTAACAACGCTGCCAGAAAGAAAGCAGTATATCATCACCATTGTGAATTTCTCATCTCTAAACACAACTTACAGAATAAGATCCCCTTTTCTCCACTATGCATTTGTGATATACAATCTTAGAAGCCGAAGCAAGAGAAAGCATCATAGCAATGATATGAACGAACATTATAAACGTAAGAAATATGATAACATAATGGTAACTTAGATATTTATTTATATTAAAGATGAGATTTTGATCCCTCCTTCTTGAAGTAAGTAACCTGTACAACTATTCAAGACTACAAGCAAAGATATCTATCTTCATCTAGTTAACACCTATGTGAAGCAAAACAAAACTAAGAAACTCACGCTCCATTGATTCCACATTAAGTTCTAATCTCATTTTAATCTATCAGATGCGGAAGAAACATTTGAGCAAGCGATTGAGAAAATTGAGAAAAGGCAGAGAAACAAAAACGTTAACTAAAACCACACCCAAGCAAAGAATTGAAACAGAAAGCTTTAAGTTTACCTAGTTTCATCATCACTGTGTCGGCGCTCGGAAGAATAACCGCCGGAATCCACATCATCACTCCCGGAGCTGGAATTTGAGTAATTCCGGCTATACTCAGCGCGGTCGGAGCTCCGCTGCGAGCACCTCTTCCTGTACTCGACGCTGACGCAGAGCATGTGCAGGAGGCACTGCAGCGCATAGCCGGCAATCCAGAGGCGCAGCGGCAAGGGAGGCCGCTCGTGGCGGCTGACGATGAGGACGGAGATCGAGACGATGACGAAGGCGAGGTTCCAGACGAGGTCCAAAATCACTACGGGCTTCGAGTATGCCCAGTCAGTCTGCCGCTCCTCGATTTGGTCCGCCGCCGCTTCGCGGACGCGAACGGAGGGCTCCCGCATCGAGCGGCCGCGGCTGCCGGCGCGGCGGATGAAGCTCGCGGCGCCGCGGAGGCTGGGCGGGCTGCCGAGGAAGCGGGAACGAGTGCGGTTGTTCTCCTCGCCGAGCAGCGGCGTAGAGTCCACGGCTGCGGCGGTTGGGGAGGGGCTGTCGTTGTTCGACGACATCGTTTTAGGCGAAAGAGGAAGAGGAAGCTCTCCGATGATTGCTTTTTGGTGACTTTCGCAATTTGGGGATTTGATCGAACGGTTGAATTTCAACGGTACTTTGATCGGACGGTGAAATTTTGTTGATGCTTTAAGAGGGTGAAAGAGAGATTAGAATGAGGTGGTGATGATAAATTCCGCTCCTTAAAGATTGTGAATTTAGATTTGATTATATATCTTGAGGAGAAAGTAATGTAAAATATTAATATCTCAATTAAGGATATTTATGAATTTTAAATCTTGAATTTGTAACTCTTATTTATTAATTAATTAATTTCTTAATAAGAGTATTTACATATAATTAGTCTCTTGTTTCTTTATTAATTAAACTACAATTTGAAGGAAATAAAGTTTGTTTTTTTTCTTGATGAATTAGGGTAGTTAACAGCATTACTTTTCCAAGGTGCTTGGTTGAAAAAGAAGAGACAATTCAAGAAAGGTAAATTTCAAAAAGAAGACGTTTTTAGGAATAATAACGATATAATCTTTGAAAACAATGGGCGAATAGAATGTGCATTGGTCAAGAAAAGGTAGCCTTCATCACCATTGAAGCCGACATTAGCATCAAAGCAAGAAGCTGCCACGCTTCCGGCATTGCCTCCCCACAAAACTACCGACATCTCTGAACATCAGTCGCTGTCACTAGGGAAAGAATCTGGTTATGAACAAACTCTTGTCGCCACGTGGGTGCAGGGATTTTTGTAGCGGGAAAGATTCACTCTTTGATTTGAATAAGTACTTAACCGAGCTGTTCAAATGGGGCCGAGTTGATGATGCAAGAAAGCTGTTCGACGAAACGCCTCACAGAGATGAGGTGACGTGGAACACGATGATTGCGGGGTACGGGAATTCCGGGAGGCTCGTGGATGCGCGTAAACTGTTTTGGGAAACTCCTAAACGCAGCGCGATCACTTGGTCGTCGCTTGTTTCTGGTTACTGCAGAATGGGCTGTGAGTACGAGAGTTTTGAGTTGATTTACCAAATGCAGCTTGATGGGTTCAAGCCTCGTCATTTCACTTTAGCGAGCGTGTTGAGGCTGTGCTCTGTGAAGGGACTCATCTCGAGAGGCGAGCAGATTCATGGCTATGCGGTGAAGTCTCGATTCAACATGGATGTCTTCGTTGCGACCGGCCTCCTTGACGTTTACGCCAAGTGTGGGCGCATCGTGGAGGCGGAGAAGCTCTTCGAGAGCATGCCTAGGGAGAGAAATCACGTGACTTGGACTGCGATGATCAACGGGTACTCTCAGAACGGCGATGCTGAGGGGGCAATGCGGTGTTTTAAGGGTATGAGAGGGGAAGGGGTCGAGGCAAACCAGTACACTTTCCCTGGAGTGTTGGTGTCTTGTGCTAATGTTTCTGACCTTAGGTACGGGGTGCAGGTGCATTCCTGCGTTGTTCGTGGTGGATTCGGAGCTAACGTGTTCGTGCAAAGCGCGCTGATTGATATGTACACCAAGTGTGGGGACTTGAGTAGTGCTTGGAGAGTAGTGGAATCAATGGAGGTTGATGATGTGATTTCTTGCAACACGATGATCGTCGGATGCGTGCGACAAGGTTGTCCCGAGCAAGCATTAGCTTTGTTTAGAATCATGCATTCAAGAAGTATGGAGCTTGATGAGTTCACATACCCCTCTGTGTTGAACTCTGTTGTTTCAATGAATGATGTGAGTACTGGTAAGTGTATCCATTCTTTGGTTGTGAAGTCTGGCTTTGAGGCTTATACCCTGGTGAGCAATGCCCTTATCGATATGTACGCGAAGCAGAAGGATTTCGATTCTGCATCGACACTGTTCGATCATTTGGTGGATAAGGATGTGATCTCGTGGACTTCCCTCATCACCGGTTGTGCTCACAACGGTCTGCACGAAGCAGCCCTTACGTTGTTTTGTGATATGCGGAGGGGCGGAACTGTTTCGGACCGTGTCCTCGCCTCCACTGTCATGAGTTCCTGTGCAGAGCTGGCCTTGCTGGATCTAGGGCAGCAAGCTCATGCAAACTCCATTAAATCGGGGTTTGTCGGTTCAGCATCGGTTGATAACTCGCTTGTCTCCTTCTACGCTCACTGTGGCTGCTTGGAGGATGCCAAGAAGGCATTCGACTCGATGGAAACGAGAAACGTGGTTTCTTGGACTGCATTGATCGTTGGTTATGCTCAAAACGGCGAAGAAGTGAAGGCACTCGAGCTCTACGATAAAATGGTGGCTGCTGGCGTGGAACCCGACTACGTGACTTTCATCGGGGTGCTCTTCGCCTGCAGCCACGCTGGGCTGACTGAACGCGGGCAGTGCTACTTCGACTCGATGGTTAAAGATCACGGGATAAAACCCGGGCACGACCACTACGCTTGCATGATCGATCTCTTGGGGAGATCGGGGAAACTCGAAGAAGCCGAGAAGCTGCTAAACGAAATGGATGTGTTGCCAGATTCAACTATATGGAAATCATTGCTTTCTTCCTGCAGAAAGCATGCAAATCTTGATCTTGCAAAGAGAGCAGCAGCAGCTCTAATGGAGTTAGAGCCTCAAGATCCAGTAGCTTATGTTCTCCTCTCAAATACATACTCTGCTGTGGGAAAATGGGACGAGGCTGCCTCCGTGCGAGCCTCGATGAAACTACGAGGCGTCGTGAAGGAACCCGGCCGGAGCTGGGTGGAGATGAACGGCAGAGTCCACACCTTCACATCCGATGACCGGAACCATCTAGAAGCAGACACGGTCTACACAAAGGTCGATGAGGTTTTGGCATCGATCAAGGCAGCGGGGTACGTTCCTGACATGAACTTCGCGCTGCATGACCTCAACGAGGAGGGCAAGGCACACGGCCTCGCCTACCACAGCGAAAAGCTGGCCGTGGCCTTCGCCCTACTTAAGCTGCCGGAAGGCGCGCCCGTTCGGGTTTTTAAGAACGTTCGAGTCTGCGGCGACTGCCACTCTGCAATGAGATTTGTGTCGCAGGTTTATCAACGGCATATTATACTTAGAGATTCAAATAGGTTTCATCATTTTAGAGGAGGGGAGTGTTCTTGCAATGACTATTGGTAAAGATGGATTTGTTCTTCTTTTTATCTTATAATTAAACTTTCGATTTTCGGGTTACATGATTAGTTCCGAACTTCTGATTTTCGAGTTAGATGATTAGGTCAATGAGATCAATCATATATAGATTGTCTAACCCATTCAAGCTAAAAAAATCGAATTATAAATTTTTATCATCTCTCTTCGATTTTGAGTTGGTTTAAACTAACACAACGATTCTGGCTAAATTGACATCTCTAACTCCAACATGAAAAGGATAACAGAAAGTACATAACCAGAGATAGTAATAATTAATAAACACCATTTTTTGCATTAGGAAGGTTAGGAAATGGAAATGAACACATTGGAAAATATGTACCTAAATCTTGTAAAATTTTATCTAGTTTGTAGGGTTCCATTATCAATATGGATACCTGCAAACTAGATATATGTGTTTATATATATCTAATAATCTATCCGTGTGCAAATCCATATACAAGAATCACATGAAAACTTCCATCTTTCACCTCATCCAACATTTCCATCTCGTCGAAAATACTCGTTGCCCGACTCGTCGTCATCAAGAAAGCCCGTATGCACGTCTCGTACGAGAAATTTGTGTAACTTCACTTCTTGGCGTGGTCCGGGATGAGCCGTTTCAGCAGCTCCGGAGGCACGCCGGCCAATTCTAGGGAGAAATGAAATAATGATTACAATTTGCAAGAAACAAATCAAATGATGATAGATAATAATCTCTACTCACCTTCAGTTGAAAAATTGAAGAGAGGGGGCAGCGGTTGGCCGTCGGGTAAGCGCGCGTTCGGATCTCTCAAGTTGTCGAAAAACGGGTGCGCACAAGCCTCCAACTGGAAATTGTAACGTAAAGAAGCTACTAAGAACACGGGAAGGCCGATGAGAAATACGAGAACAATACAAGACGGAACACGTACCGCGGTGTATCGTAGAGTAGGCGAGTACTGAAGCAGCCTTGATATCAGGTCCACTGCTTCAGCTGGAATTTTCCTGTGAAACACCTGCAAAAACAGCTTCGTTTAGCACGCACTCGTCTTCTTTAGAACGTACGACGATGGCAGAAAAAAGAAAAATCGGTACTTCTCGACACACCTTATGCCACGGGTGGGCTTTAATCTGAGGAAATTTGAATTCACTATAATTTGGATTCATGCACTTGATTTCCTCTCTTGTTGGGGTCCCCAAAACCTAATGTTCAAATAAGTCACACACATCAACTACGAAGCGAGTATCGAAACAGTCGAGCATAAGGAAAAAAGAAAGGGATCTGTTCTCTGCACCTTAATGATTTCAACAAGCTGATCAACGCTGCTTTCACCAGGGAATAATGGCTGCATGTGTTTCGAGCCTAATAGTCAGAACTCGATGTACGAACAGTATATTCGACATTTTCCGTTAATCAAGAGTAGTTTTTTGTTTCAAATATTGTTGCAACACGTAAGAACCTACCTGCCCTAGAAGAAGCTCGGCCATAACGCAACCAACGGACCACATATCAATGGCAGTCGTGTACTCGGAAGCTCCGAATATCAGTTCCGGAGCCCTGTAATAACGAGAGCAAATATACGAGATATTTGGCTCACCGCGTACCTGGTGAAGTAAACCAGAAACCTCAGTTGGTTAAAATGTCTTGGGACTCTGATCAAATTTCGAATCTGAGGGGATTTTGAGAGACCTACCAATATCTTCGCACTTCCCATATCACAGATCTTAAGGTGAAGAGTTTGAGTATTGACCTGCACGAAGAGTGATGCGCTCAAACGAGAAGGATCGATTATAAAATGCAGATCACTGTAAGACCTCGTGTTAGGATAACGAAAACACAATCATACCAGTAGATTCTGAGGCTTAATGTCCCGGTGACAAACTCCAACAACTCTATGCATATAATTTAGCGCGCGGCAGATCTGCAGTTAAGCAATGCAAGAACGACATTAAGATGCAACGTGCGAAAGCATGCAGTAAAGAGCATAATCCTATGACTGGAACCGAAGCGTACCTGGTACATGTAAATCTGCACGTTTAAGATGGGCATGTACTGGTTCACTCTACTGTACTGCCTTGTAGCCCGATAAACAGTTTCAGGGACGAATTCGAGAACAAGATTAAGGTAAACCTCGTTCTTGTCAGTAGTAGAATAGAAATAGTGCTTCAGCTGGACAATATTAGGATGGTTAACTAAGCGCATCGTCTGGAGTTCCCTGTTCTTGTATCTCCTATCCTGTAGAACCTTCTTTATGGCAACAGACTCCCCCGTCTCGAGGCATTTTGCCTGCAGCACAAATCATACAAAAGAAATAAGAACGTCAAAGGTAAAAATCGTGTTTTGCAACGAGTAATACACCCTTCACTCGAATGGTACCTGGTAGACAACTCCAAATGAGCCGGTTCCCACCACGCGCTCCGCCATGTAAGACCTCGTCTAAGGATAGAAGAAAGCATATCAAACATAACTTCTTTATCGGGTAAGGCTATCGTAAAATAAACACGAGAATTGGATCAAATGCATGAGTGGACAAGCACAAATTCCGAATCAACAAGTTCACAGAGCAAAATCAATAACCTGTTTCGGTTGTCCATTTCGGCCACCAATTGAAGTCACGATTATCTGACCAGGTTCAGCTCCGTTCCCGCTAACGATAGTTGGCTCCACATCCTGAAAAGAACCAGCAAGATCAATAACATACTCAAGATTGTCATCAAATCCGTTTACTTATAAGTTCTACGTAAGGAGCCTTTACACTGCTATCGGTGTCATCATTCCCCTCCGCTCTAATCTTCATTTCATGCATTTCTTTCGGTAGCTCGTGCACGTCTGGTGCGACCGAAACGCCTTCCATAGAGTTGGATTCAGCGGTGTCTCCACCAACCACATTACAGCCAGCTGTCCGATCGATTTCCTGTTCCACCTTCACCCTTTTAATATTCGAATCTCCGCCCTGCCATAAACAGTCGAGAAAGCATTTACTCAGACAGAAGTTCGTCCCAAACTCGAAAAGAAATCAAGACATGCCACTAAGAAGTACTCCTAAGACTATACGAGGCAAGAAATCGATGCACCTAAACGTTTACAATCAATATGAATTGACACAAATCCCACAAGATGAAGAAGCACCATTCATCACATCAATCTTTTTACATCAAATTATCAATGAAACTATGAATTCTTTAGTATACACCGATCAACAATCAAATGCAGCCCAAAACACAAACTTCATATCTCCATTCCTGAATCAAATCTTGAATGTGAAAGGTCAAGCTTTGCAAATCTTTGCACATATTGCAAGAAATAAGCAAACCATACCAAAAAATCACAACTTGAACTAATTGCCATCATTTGCACACACTATGAAATTCTCATCACCATTACAATAACAAATAATACAATCTTTTCCACATTTCCAAGAAAAATCACCCAAAGTAAATCAAAATTCCCCCATCTTCCCCTCACCTCTCTCACAATCTTTTCTTTCAATATAATTAAAACTTCTAAGATTAATTTCAGCAACTCAAAACTAACCACAGATTAAAACAACACAAAAGGCAGAAGCTAAAGAAAATTACAGGATCTGAAACGGATGAGCGTCCCGAAGCAATGCTCTTCAGCCTTCGCATCATATTCATTTTACCTCCCAAAGATCAAAATCCCAAATGGGAAATCTATTTATTTCACGTAAAAAGGAACAAAAATTCAAAAAAAAAATGTTTTATTTCCCCTTCCTCTCTCTACGCACTCTTCAATCCAAAAAGGAAACGGCGCAGAAAATAAGCGACTGTGAATCTCTCCTCATCCAACAATGAGAAAGAATCCAGATAGAATAAAACAAAGCTGGCTATGTCTTTTCAATTCAATCTCTCTCCCTCACCCTCTTCACTTTTCGGTACGGAAACAAGAAGCGAGAGAGAGAGATGGAAAGAAAGAGGAAAATGCAATTCCGGAAATCACCCCAAAAAGAAAACGCAAGAAATTCCCAAAAAAAGACCGCAAAAATCTCCCCTTTCAGACAAGAAGCCCTCTCCCTCTCCTCTCCTCTCCTCTCTCTTTGAATTTTTCCAAGATTTCAGCTTTCAGTCAAAGCTTCGATGCCTAATCATTATGCGTGTCCACCCACCATTTCCCTTTCCTCCTTGTTTTCGTACTTGGTGTCGTACTTTCATTCTGAGCCGTCCGTGACTCATGAAGGTGATCCGACGGTGGAGATCGGAGGTTGCTTACGTGAATTGACGAAATCATTTAACCAATGGAATATATCAATCAATATAATAATATTCAAACCATTCATTTTGTGCCAAGTCGAAATTGTATTAATCAATAGAATCTAAAAATAATAGTAAGAATTTGCATTTGAATTATACATTTTTGAAATTTTAAATTGAAATTTCGAATTGAATATTTTATTACAATCTTGGGAAGAATTGAATATTTTGGATTGATGTTTGTGTAAAGTTGACTCAGGATTTGCTTTTTATATTTAATTCCCATTTTATTTTATTTTTTGAAAAGACGACTGTCTTTGAATATTTGAATATTGAACAGATCAAAATTTCATTCGTTGCGCGTTCTTTTTATAGGTATGACCATTCTTTTATTTTTTAATTAATTTTATTTATTTTAATGTTTCTTACCTAATTAATAAAATAGATTGATATTTCTTACCTAAATATAACATGTGGTATTATTTGTAGTGACGAGGACATATTTAAGCCATACTATAATATTGCCTAACTTCTCTCTAATCATTTGTTTCAAATTGTTTCTTGATAATGACATAAATAATTAATAGAATGATGGTATTAAATAATTCAATATTTAAGTTTGCTTGTGTTATAATGTTTGAGAAAGGGATGTGGAATTTCATGTCTATTGGTATTTTTACTTTAAAATTTTGTTGATAAATTGTATATTAAATTTAAAAAGATAATTAATTAGGGATTCTTTTGTAGATATGATACCAATAACATTAGGAAACTTAAATAATTGATGATGTTTGTCATTATAATTTCGATCATATTAATTAATTTGTGATTTTCTAGAAGATATTAGGGAAAAAGACGGGCCGGTCCATTATGACCAAATATTGGGCAAAAAAACCATCAAAAAAACTTATTATCATGCGGCCCCAAATTACAAGTGGATAGACCAAAAAACCACTCATATAAATCGCGCCTCTCCACTTCAATTGTCCCCTCCTTCTTCCCCCCCTCTCTCTCTCACTCAGCCACACCCTCTAGAAGAGCCATGGAGACTCCCAGATCACTCAAAAAATTTTGGATCGCTTCTTGCACTATTTTCGTCTTCTGGTATCTCCTTATCTACGCTTCCGATCGCTCGTCTCTGCCATCCCTCGCCGTCGCCAGGATCCAATCTTCCTCTGCTAGTGATAGTAACACCTCCGCCGTCGACGGCAGCGAGGAGAGGAGGAGATTATGCAAGGGCAAATATATATACATCCATGAAAACAGTTCTCGCTGGAGATTATATTTCACAACCGAATGAAAACAGTAATGGTTTTGGATTTCAAACTAGATGGTTCATTACTTATGTGCTGATGGTTCATTACCTCTGTTCTTATGGTTCACAATGTCTGATGTAATGGTTCTCGCTCGTCTCTGCCAAAACCCTCGCGAAACCAGAAACCAGAAACCTAAATTCCTCTTGGTGGTTCTCTTGTTAGCTTATTCTGGTTTTTGCATAATCTGGATAGAATAATAAAGTTAAGTTCCAAACTGCATAAATCAACACACAACCATCAATTGAAGATAACTAAACCATCAGTGAGTACAAAGTAAACCAGTAACATATAAAAAATAAACCATCTCGTATGAAAAACAAATCTAATGGTTTTAAGATTATGTGCATATGGTTCAAAAATTTATCTTGATGGTTCTCTTGTTAGTTTATTCTGGTTTTTGCATAATCTGGATAGAATAATAAAGTTAAGTTCAAAACTGCATAAATCAATAAAAAACCATCAACTGAAGATAACTAAACCATCAGTGAGTAAAAAGTAAACCAGTAACATATACAAAAGAAACCAACGTTGATACCACACCAATTTGATAAAACAGCGGAAATCAGATCATTGAAACTTGAAACTTGTGAATTGTTGACAACCAACGTCTCCTCTCTATACTTAATCAACAATGAGAAACTGCAATCCATTAGGAAACAAAAAATCAGAACAAAGAAGAACCGACGATGAAAACAGAAAAATCAGAAAAAATCA
>JAPKLX010000006.1:779681-802583 GCA_026898415.1 Leonotis leonurus
GAACAAAGAAGAACCGACGATGAAAACAGAAAAATCAGAAAAAATCAAAACAAAGAAGAACCGACGATGAAACCGTCGATACAAAAAAACGAAAATTAGAACAGAAAAAATAGGCAATTGAATCTGAAAAATGTAGTAACAATCAACCCAGCATCAAACGATCAAATATAGAAGAAGAAATCTCTGAAAAAAATGAATAATGGACGGCGAATCATGCAAAATTTCATTCGCAGATGATTTTCTGCAACTAAGGTTAAAAACGTGAAACCACATCAATATTTTGGGTTTAATTGAACAAAAGTGTATTAGAATGGACCTACTTGACAATGAGAAAAAATGGTGGTTTTTTTTTACTACAAGTTCACCCAGGTGGACCTTAGAGACATTAATCCAAGATATTATTAGGACTTTGGAAGCCATAGCAAAGCCCAATATCTACATATATAGAGCCCAAATGTTATGGGTTTAATATTTTGTTACAGCCCAATTTCTAAATTAAGGCCCAATAAAGATTCTGGGATATTTTCCTAATTAAGTAAAAGGAAGATTCCTTTTTTATCTCTTACCATATCCACTTATTGATAAAAATAATAAAAATTCAATATATTTTAACCATATATCCCTTAATTTCAAAAGGTAATATTTTATTAATAAATAATACGCAACTCAATTGATAAGACAGTTTATCTCTTTAAGTAATAATACTACTCCTTATGTTTATCAAAATAATATGCATATTTACTCGATACTTGTTTTAATAATATGCTTTAATTTTACTAAAAATGTGTAGCTATTAGAATTTGGATTATAATTATAGAACAATTATCTTGAGATGAGTATCGTGTCATGAATACCAAACATAGTCTTTATATATTGTTTGAAATTATGTTGTATATAGTGAGTGGAGTTTAGATATCTTTTGAGTGATTTTTATATGGAAAAACTAAGAAGCAGATATCAGGTTGGATTCAAATCCGCAAGAGGAAATATATAGTTTAAGAACGAGATACAATTATCCCTATGCATCGTGGCGTGCTTAGCTTCGTTCGTTAACTACCATAACTTATCACATGAGTGACTCGATCCATGATAAAGGAAGTTGTTCTTCAAAGACAGATTCATAGACTTTAGAAAACCTTTTTCAAGATCATATTCCAAACACTTGGGCAATGGCCCCCACACTCACAATCCAAATTAAATCAACCATGATGACCTTTTCCAAATTATTTCTTGATTCCCAAATTTCCCAAGAAACACTAGTTTGAAAAAAGGCACTCTTGCATGGTCCACTTCAATTAATACAATTAAATGCTACCTATATTTCATATTTGAGTTGCCCTTTAATTGTTCAACACTTCAACTCCTATGTGCCCCTCTACTTTCCAATATATGCATGCATTCATACATTCTCTTCCTATTTAACACTTTCCCATTTCTTTTTATTGAATATGGACAAATTATCACTTTGCACTTGTCATTCCCTTTTATCCTGCACTAATTCCTTTTTCACATCTCAAATTGGGATCACAAGTCACCTTCCAAAGTAGATATTAATTATATACTCATTATGATATTTAGTTATATATGTCATTATCATAATAGCATGATTGATCTTTTTTTATTTAGCAACTATATGTGAGCAACCATAAATGCAACACTCAATATTAAAAAAAAACAAAAAAAAAAAACAATAGTAATATTTTTATCAAGTGGGGTTTTGGCCCTTAATGTAACCTAAACATTCATAATCACATTATTGTGAACTCAATCGACTCGAAAAAAAAACTCTTAATGAATGTTAAAATGTCGCACATTGGTGGATAATTTTGCATTACAAGATATTCAATCATCATAATAAAACATTCTTTAAAAAGAATTAATTAAATTATCCAATTTCAGCATTATTACAACTCTGAATGATCTAAGAAACTCCAAGTTGCTCATGAATCTATAAAATCAAATAGTATTAGTTATTTATTGTTTAGAAATAAAATAAAAATTTGGAGATTGAGATGTAATATTTTTTGTATTTTCCTATGATGTTGGGTGGGGTCCATGATGGATTTTATCAATTTTGTGGGCTCTCTTGCATGTGATGGGTTTGAAAGGATAATATTGCCCATACTTTTTTGCTTCAGCCCAATAACATTTTTTAATCTATTTTTTTTTTCTTTGGGTAGGAAATATATTTAAAAAATATGGATTATAAAGAATCATCTCATTAAAATGTGGGACATTAATAATAATAATAGGGTTTATACCTATATATTTTTCACACAACAAAATAAAAACATGAAACAACTAATTATTAACTTTAATAATTTTTAATCACATAAGGTTGAGTAAAATTTCAATTAACTTATTGATATTCATCACTTTATATTAATTGGATCTGAAAAATAGTTAAAACACGTCAAATCTGTCATATCTTTATAAAAATTGAAATAATTAAACTTTAAAAAAAATAATAAGCAAAATATTGAATAGGCCATGAATTTAATTATTTCGATTGCTACTGCAGTCTCATTATTGGAGATTATTATGTCGGTTCTATTTCCAGTACATTATTATTATTTATAAAAACAAACAAAAACATTAAATAGGAATTTCTTATTCAACAAATTTATTGTAGAATCTAACGTTTGAATTTGATAAACAAAAATTGAAATCAAGAAAATTATTAGGACCGTCGTCAAAGTCAACCAACAGAACGTTGACTCCAATTTATTTCTTGCTTCTAAACTAATTGAAAAAATCAAATGAATAAATAATATGTATATATATATATGTGTGTGTGTTTTTTTAAAAAAAGGAAAAGTTCAACTCATAATTCCAGTATTCACATTTTTGCATGACTAACATCTAAAATAAGAAGAAAAAAAGGCACAAAAAGTGTCCAAATTTGACCTTTTATATACTGCATTACAAAATAAAACAAAAATAGAAAATATAAGTCTTTTTCTTGAGGTTTGAAATTATTTTTGAAATTTTCAAATTTGATAACGAAAGTATTGATCAAGAAAATTCAACAAATTGAATATCGTAATATATTTAAAATTTGATAACGAAAGTAATGATCACATGAAGACCTTTTCATTACTAAAATTTCACGAAAATTATAATTACTCATATAATTATGTGATTGATTAGAAAAAAATTCGCATAAAAAATTAAAATTTATATGGATTGAAAAGATAATACATGTATAAGAAATAAAAAAAAACAAAAAAAACTAACTACCTATATAATTAACACCTTTTTTAAATTTGTGCCAATATTCTTATTTCTCACAATACAATTTCTGTGGGCATAGGGAGTTTAACATATCAATATTTAACCATTTAGTGAATCATGATTCTATAATTTATCAAAAATAAAATTGGTCCCATTCAATTATTTCAATGTGAAATCTTCAATCCATTATCCATTATTGGAGCGATTGATTGATTGAAGGTTTGAAGTATTATTAAAATAGAAGTCACATAGTTCACACACTGATTGATGATACAAAATACCTACATATAGTTATTATGTGAAAAAAAATTAATTAATTAAAATTGATGGTCCCTCATTTTTGAGATAACTATTAATGGAAAAGGAAAGTTCCAAACATATGAACAAATTTGATGTGTTTTTTTAAATATACAAACATAAAAAGGCAAACCTTATCGGACGCCTATTTGTACTTGAATTATATTTTTTGCATTCATATTATCAAATATTAAAAATATTATAATTCGATCACACAAATATAAATAACAAAATACAGTCATTTTTAACCGTGGGAGTGTTTTCTTTTTAATTAATACAACATATATAGCTAGTTAATATAACAAAATATCAATAATTGCTGTTAATTTAATTTTAGAACAAACACCGTCAATTGTTTGGTGTAAATGTTAATATAACATTGATCAAAGTTCAAAATCAGATATGAAAATTCGGAACTTTGTGCTAATGAGGTGAACGAACTCTGTTCATATCGATGATACATATATCATAAAACTCGTCTTAGAATATACGAATGAGACTAACAAGGGCAAGAGGATTTGCTTTAACAACATTTTTCTTAGCAACCTGAAGAACATCCCCTAAATACATACATATATGATGAGAACTTATTCCTCTAGCAAGTCGCTTACAAACATATCAATTTGTTCCGGGGTCATAAATAAATCACATATTGAGGAGAAACCAGCTACAATTACTCACTTGAATTGATGTAGATTATGATCCATTTCTTTGAAATTTGGTTGTTTATCATACCCTTTATTTAAGTATTTAGGCAATGTTTGAAGGTGTATATTCATTTTGTATAATATTTAGTATTTTATATATAAAAGAAGTAGCCCACAAGTTGCAAATACAAATGAAAAACCAAATTTCTATAACAATAGTACAGTGAAATAATGCAACAACAATTTATACTAACTGAAGCACCCAAAAAAGGAAATTTAAAATCCCAATTCACACAAACTCAAGGGTACTATATTCTTGAGTCAATACCCGAACCACCACCCTTGCCGCCGCACCGTCGTAATTGCTCGGGCGTGGTTCGTTCTTGACTCACCCCCTCATTTTCGACCCAAATCGAATAATAAAATAACCGGAAAAAAAAATTGCAAAATTACATCAAACCCTAGTAAATTCTTTCAAAAATTAAGAAATTTATCATCTTAAAATGTACCCAGACAAAAAACAAAAAAAAAAAAATCTCATGCATGATTAGCTCTCACATTGAAGGGCAGCCTTGATCTTCTGCACGGTGCACGAGATGAGATTGTTCACCGTCTCCACCGACTCCACCGTCAGCTTCGCCGTCGGAAGGGTGTTCACCAGAATCTGGAACGCCACCGTCAGCAACGACCCTCCGACCCGATGGCCCGACGCGTTATCGACAGCATGCCCGTTGGCGCCCGGCCCGTCCGGGACGATTGAGAAACCGGACGGCAGCAGCGCCACGTAGGCGGAGTCCCCGCCGTTCATGACCACGTGCATAGCCGGAATGTCGACCGGCGCGTACACCACAAGCGAACCGGCCGAGTCGATGCACGTTTCTTGGAGTATGAGCATGCTGCTCTGGTTCGAGTTAACAGCCTGAATGATGACAGAATTACCAAAATGCCTTGTCAGATTAGTCTCTGGAGTTGGGGTAAAATGGTCAACACGATAAATTGGCTAGTTCGAGGAGATGGTGACGTCATGTGGTTTGGACTTTTGAGCTGACTAACATTGCTGAAAAGTCAATGATTTTGACTTTTGGTAATATTTATAATATCTATAAAAATATTAAATAAATTGGAGGCTGAAAATAGGACAACACCATTTGGGGATTTTATCTTGATGTTGTCCTCATAGATAATTCCAAAATTCCGAAACTGTCCCAGCTAATCATACCCTTTCCTATAAAGCACAAAGTTCTTATTCGCAAATGTCTCGTGGGTACATGCGTCATTTTACCTATTTTAAGCTCTATTATTTCCACGTATGCATTCTTTCTTGAATCTTCACAAATGGACTTCGATTTTTATATTAAGTGTAGAAAGATTGCTATTTTGTGTATTGTAAAACATATTTGATTGTGCAATTAAAACATAGTTTGTGTATTTAGTAGTATCTGATTCATAAATATAAATAAATGATATGAAATGATAATTAAAATAAAGATGAATTAGTGGACTTACACTAGCACGTAGGAGGGAGACACAATTGCCATGGTCTTGGCCCTTGGCAATGTGAGCCATTTCTTGCATGGGCCCACCGTTGGAGAGTATGTCCCACTCGCTCCTCAGACGCTCGTCGCGCAAGAAGTCGAAGAGCCTCTGAGGGGAGACGGGGAGCCACACGGATGTGGCCGCACTTAGCACGATCCCGGGTGGCTCCCCAGGGTCATCGATGCTTTTGCGTGTCATCACTTGTACATCCTCGTCCATGTTCTCCGTGCGGAGCTTGTTCCACTTATGCACCGACGAAGCACACACGCCCGTGCAAAAGTTGTTCGTCATGCGCTGCGCTAGCTTCAGCATACTCCGCCTCCCGCCTGCTGTGATTGCCGCTGATGTGTACGGAAGAAATCAAGTGAGTTTCTAATTAATTACTCTTTCCGTCCACGAAAAATATGATTTTTTTTGCTATTTCGTTTGTCCATATAAAGCGGGACCTCTTTTTTCTCGACACTAACCCTAATTATAACTTTTGTGGCTACCACTCCACTTAAAAAACATAACCAACATTTTATTAAAACACGTGATCTTCACTGAATATCATACTTTTCGTGAACCGATGGAATAATTACTTTCAAAACTAAACACACAAAAAGGAAATTTAGAAAAATACCGGAATGGTCCCGGGCCGGTGTAGTAGACGACATGAGGATGGCAAGGCACTCGCACTGGCGTTGGAGCGTCGCCACCCACCGTTGGGCGCCGAATCCCATCCCGGAGCTCACGAGGGGTCGATAAAGGTGGTGGACGATGCTCTCGTCGTACTCGATGTGCTCCACCCAAGTAACCTAATCATCAACGTGTTACATTTTCCTCATATACCCATCAAATAGTACCTTTACATGATAGAATCCAAAGAAAGTTCAAAGGCCCCATACACACACAAAGATGCAAACCCCACAAATTATTTTTTTTCCTAGTGTATAAGTACAATAATTAGTAACAAATAATACAAGAAATACAAATTTTGTGCAGGATTTGGTGGATGAGGGTGCATTCCCATGTGACGTAAAATGTACTTTTACTATCTGTTTGGGCCGTCTATAAAAAGTGTATTTTTTTTCACTAAAATTATACTTTACAGTTTTTTTTAAAAACTCTCTTTCTTGGAACTTGACTAAAAATATATGCAGTCCTAAATCCTAATTATAATATAATAAATGAAATAAATATAGATATATGTATGGGGAAATTGGAATAGAAACATCAAATGGTTAAGTTTATTCTACCAATGTTTGATTATTACTAAATCATACCAAATTAATGTGTCCCAAGGAGTAAAAATAGGAGTAATAGAGGCTTCCAATCCATTATTTTAATCCCCTCGACTGCCTCAATCTACATTTAATTAGTAATTCCAATATACTCTATCTTTAAATATAAGTTTTGTGGCATCTTCTCCACCATTATTCTACTTAGGAAGGTTCTTTATCAAGTTATATGGTTGCATCGTTGAAACTCTATATTTTTATCTTAAATATTCAGTTTCCACGCTAGTGTATAGGACCAATCAAGATAAAATGTTTACGAAAATGTTATTGATGTATGTATATTTTTTATTATTTCAAAAATCTATTTAAAAAAATAATTAACAATAAAATGTGTGATGATTATTTATATTAAAAATTAATTAATGGTGGAAATTATGAGTGTACATAAAAAATCAAACATATTATAATTTTTTATTCAATTAATCAGATCAACTTGTTTAATTTTGTCTAGTCTTATCCGGTTTAGATTATTTTTTATCCAACTTATTCATACTAAAAAATTATAAATTTTCAATCTTAACTCTTTTCGATTTCGAGTTAATTCGCACAAAATTGACATCTTTAACCCCAGTAGTAGCCATTAATCTTATTGGTAGAGTGGGACAAACTAAGAAGATTCAAGAAAAATGTGAGTGTGTGTTTGTTGTGTGTGTAGGTGGTGCAGTTGGGGAGTGTAGGCTCAATAAATGTACTACTAAGTAACAAGAAAACAAAATAAATCAATTAGTACACACACCTTGGAATAGCCATTAGGCATATCTTGCACAAGGCAGCCGGAGGGGAGCCTCCGGCAGCTGGGGTAGGCGGCACCGCCGTGAGACGACTCCCGGATGGTGTCGACCGAGACGTCGACCACCGCCCACACGCCCTCCGCATGCTGCTTGCAGAACCGCAGAAAATTCACCTCCCTCACCGGTACCAATGGCGATAGAACTTGAAGTGCAGCATTCATCTGTAGATTCAATCATCAAATTCAACATTCAATTCAAATTATTACAAACAAGATACTATGATTTAAAAAGGGTTAATTATGGGTCATGTTTGAAGTGAATTTTATTACCAGTTGAAGTGCACCATTTCTTGTTCCAGCCATGCCAGTGGAGATCACTTCTGTAGTTGAGGTTCTTGCGATCAAACAAGGGAACATCTCTGCCCATTTGTTCTGTGTAAAGATTGATCGCAAACAAAAGCTCGATTACAAAGTCGAAAAATTGAATCTTGATCAAGTTTGAAGTTCAAGAAAGGATTTTTATTGCTTACGGAGTCCATTAAAGTCTCGACGAGGGCTAAGCTGTTGATGATGACGACGCCGGATTCCCTTGAGGCTTCGGTGACGAAACCGTTAGGTTTGAGGCCAATGCAGGGAGAGGATGCTCGCAAGTACTCTTCTTGATTGAGCATCTCCCTCCCGCCTTCCAAGCTCCGAACCCAGAGGGGCTCTTCGCTCTGCGCCATTTTGACGAGCTCGTCCATGGCGGTGAGGGCGAGCTCGAGGTACATGGAGCGCTCGATGGGGTTGACGGCGCTCATCGCGGGCTTATTAGGCTGCTGGGGTATTAGCTGGGTGGTGAAGTCGGAGGAGATGATGGGGAGGGTGAAGGCGCCGCCGTTGAGGGTGTGGTTGTTGTGGTTGCCGACGGCGAGTTCGAGGGTGGAGCTGGGGAGGGAGGAGATGGGGCGGCCGAGGAACTTTCCGGCGAGGGCGCAGACGCGGTCGAGCTCGTCCTTGAGGCGGGCGTTCTCGATGCGGAGGTGCTGCTCCTCGAGGGAGATGTCGCCGATCACGGCGGCTCCGCCGCAGTTGGTGCACATGGGGTTCCGCATCGCCTCCCTTATCGACATGTTCTCCGCCCTTAGCTTGTCGTTTTCTTGTCGCAGTATTGAATTCTCGTGCCTCTCCAGCTGCGTCTGCAATTCATCTTCTTCTTCTTTAGCAAAACACACACAAACACACACACAAAAACACACAGAGAGAGAAGCATACCTTCATCTGGGTTCGTCGATTCTGGAACCAGAATTTGACTTGCCTTGTTTCCAAGCAAAGGCGTTTGCTGAGCTCGAGGCGCTGCTTCTCATCGGGGTGGGGGCACTCCTTGAAGAGTCTTGAATGAGAAACAAACATAACAGATGAGCAGAAACCCATGAATCTATATTCTGCTGATTCTGCTAAAAAGAGAAGAAAAGAGAGGGTTTTGTAGAGAGAGAGAGAGAGGGCGTACGATTCGAGTTCTTGGATTTGCTGAGGAGTGTGTCGGTGGTATCTCTTCTTCCTCGGAGGCTTGCCGGGGGCGTCGTCCCCATCGTCGCCGGAGGCCCCGCCGTCCATGTTGTCACTCCCAGATCTACTGTCGTGGTCCTCTTCTCTGCTCCTCCTCCCACCGATACTGCCCATCTCGTTGTTTCCGTTCTCCGCCATCCTCCCCATCTCCCCTTGCCCCTCCATGCTCGTCTGCTACACACACGCACACACGCAACGACAGAAAGAGAGAGAGAGAGAGAAGCATCAGCAAAAACAGTCATACACCTAGAGAGAGGAAGAGAGATAGAGAGAGAGATTACGAGGGCAAGAGAGAGGCCGGGAGAGGTGAACATGGGCTTAGAGTGAGAGAGGAATCGAGTCTGAGAAACTGCACCAGAAGAAGCCATGTTGTTGTTGCTATTGCTGTAAGGTGCTGCTATGTCTGCAACACAAGAATTGTTCTCAAGAAAATCCCCAAAATTCATCAAATCAAGATTCTCCCTTCCCTTCCTCCCTTCCCTCTATCTCTGCGTTTCTAAAATGTACTCACAATCTTTGCACAAACAAGAGAAAAATGGTACAAAAAAAAGAAAAGCAAAGAGAGGTAGAAGAGACACAAGGCCTAATCCAAATGTCTCAAGCTCCCTCTCCACTGTGCTTAGCGAGAGAAAGAGAGAGAAAGAAGGCAAGCAAAGAAAACAAAAACCCTTAGCTGTTCTTAGATGCTTAGCTCTTCCTTCTCAATCCCTCTCTCCTATTTCAAGAACCCTCCTTTACTCAGATTCCTCACCCCTCAACCACCACACTAACTCAACCTTCTCCAATGTCAATACCAAGAAAATTTCAAAAGAAAACCCTAATAGGAAGAGAGGGGTGTTGACAGTTATCTCAATATATCTGCATGATTGACTTGCAAAAAGCTCATGCCCAACAAAAACACCAAAACAAAAGAGAGAAAAAGGTCTTTGTATTTGTATTTGTATTCTTGGGCTCAGAAAGAGAGAGAAAGAAAGCAAACAAAGTAGGAAGATAACAACAAATTGAAGAGAGATAGATAGAGAGAGAGTGAGTGTATGTGGAGTTTTGGAAGCCCACATATATATGCAGCAGAAGAAGAAGACCTCAAGAAAAAAATACTAAAATATAGAGTTGGTTGACTATCTCTTGATCACACACACACACTGATAAAAATAAATCTATTACATATATCAATTTGTCTTGTCTTGATGTAAAATCTCTTTCCACAAAGTGTGACGGCAGTGAAAATTTTGACTTCCTTTTAACCCTCTTCTCTCTGCTCCTTTTTCCAGAAAAGAGAGAAAAGGAGACAAGTGCCTTTTTCTGTGTATTTTCTTTTGAATCTTTTCCCTTTCCTTGTGTAGTCTGTCTCTATGTTCCATTTTGGATCCTCTTATTGGATTACTTCATTTCACTTTCATTTTCATTGTTCTATTATATGTACTCTCAATAATTTAGGGTTACTTAGTAAATAGTATGCATAATTTCTATTAATCTTATTTTAATATACTCTTTTTTCATCATTAATAATGACTCATTTTTCATTTAAGATGTTCTGATAGTATTTTTTTCTATGGGTGTTTTTTGGGTTTCGTAAAATAGTCTTTATTAAGTGTTTTTTTTTTGTTTCTTGGGTTTCGTATAATATGTATTTATTTGATCTGAAGATAAGTCTAGACTTAATTTAGATTCTTCTGATCATGAGATTGATTTGAATCGAAAAAAGTATAAAAACAATTCATTTTCATAAAGAATGATCCGACCCAACAAACTCACCTAATATAATTGACCGATTATAAGTTAACTGAGTTGGGCCAAGTTAATCCAGTTCATTTGATGACTATAGTTTAAATGTCTCAATGAAAATAAATTGCACACCTTTCATTCTATATATAACAAGGTAAAAATTAAATGACAAGCATATATATGTTATATATATAAGCCTACAATAATATATTTTTAATCTTTGTATTTATGTAAATAACAATTCAATGTGCATGTCTGAATATTTATTAAAAATATATTAAATTATAGTAACATACTTAAAGTTGTTTCACCGTAATTTAATGAACACATCTCATTAACAATTTGTATTAACATTATTGCACAAGTACAATCTTGGAGTAGATTTAATCCATTTGTTATATCTTTCTTTCTTGAATTTTATTTAATTAATTATATAAATTTACAAAATTATAGCATATGTAGGCTTAGCATCTTACCCAACCTATGAATTCCAGCTTCATTAATCTAAACTTGGCCTAACATTTAAACTTAGTCAAACTAATCTCAATAATAAATAATTTGTACTGTGAAATTGGTAGAAAATTTATTTGTCTATCCCTAATCTATATATTGGGGCGTTTATCTGGTCCGGTATTCTATTTGAAATTTTTAGAATCTAAACTCGAAAATTTTATATTTTAACTACTCGGTCCTACTTCAAATTAAAATATAATATTATAAATAAATATTCAGATAATACCCTATCAAATATCACATACTATCCGAGTCCTAGAACTCTATAATTGCAATTCTAAACATGATTTGAAAACTAAAAAGTGAATATTAATTTAGATAAAGTTAATCAGGTATCAGATATTATCAAATTCCGCAATAAATTAATATCCAATGTCTATATAGTTTATAGAATTATATTAGATGGTCCACTAATTAAGATACCTAGCTTACCCAAAGTCACCAAATATGAACAAATAAATTAACAAGAATAAAATACAATGTTAATTAATAATAAAATCCTCCATCACCTAGAGAGATTATTACGACAATATTTTTATATGTATTTAAACATTTAATAAGATTAAAAATAGCTATTAAATTAGCAATAGACTACTCAATTTCAATTAAATCTCAACTCACCTAAACTTATTAATTCTAACAACATTCAATTCAATAAATATTACTACACCATAAGATAAGAGGCAGTAGGTAAACATGGTGGAAAATGATCAAATGCTATTTAATTGTTATTAATACTTATAAATACCACTAATCATAACCAAGGTGTTAAATTATTTATTTCTCCACAGTGAATTAAATAAGTACTTATATAATTTACACAGAATGAGCTATGTTAATTATTATGGTGCAGATGTAATAACTAATTATTTTCCAATAAATGCTATTCATTAAACTCTTTAAAGAGCAATTAAAATGGGGATAAGAGTTTATTTTGTACACATTTAAATTTCAGAATTCATTGATAATTAATATTTGGGAAAATTTAATTGTTGAAGGCAAATATTAACTAAATTTGATATGAGTGGTTGACAAAAGTAATATTCCACTATTTCATTGCACTATTTAATATTTAAAAGTTAATAATTATTGCTTGGATAAGTAACAATCAAAGCCTCTCTGTCTCTATGATTTTGTATATTTGAAAGTTAATTTAACATCTTTATTTAGAGCCTAATGCAAGTAGAAGATTGATCTTTTTCATACATTTTTTTCTTTCTAATTTTTTAGGTTCAATTTTTTTTTTCGAAAACAAAAGAAAATTAATTTATGAATTAATACAATCTTGAATAAAATTTATTTTTTATGAATTAGTTTTAAGCATTTTTTCCATGTTTGTGAGTTTAGTATCGGATAATTTAAAATGAGGTCGAGAATAATCAAATTAATTTTAGAGTTACCAAAATTATATATCAAGCATATTATTTTCACTCTTGTCCCAATATAAAAATTTTCGTTGTTTGGTATTAATTGCAATAATATATTCTAATTAAAAATATGAATTACTATAAAATTAAATTCGCTCACTCTAATATTATATAGTATTTCATATAATCACAATATTAATTAAAAAAAATATTATTATCATATTTATCATTTTTTAATATAAATATACAATTTTATCCTCTTCTTGAGGAGAGAATAAAGGAGCAACCTAAGATACAAAGTGAAATAGAATATGAAAATAGGTCAAATCAAACTTCAATTTAATGTAAGTCATAGTCTGTATAGATGTGCCTCTCAATAACCAATTAACCACTGAGGTGGGGGCTGTGTGCTTTCAATGAGAGAGAGAGAGATTAAAGAACATTAATAGATGATCATAAACATGCATTACATCTAGTGGAGGGGTGTATAGAACCAAATCTTTAGTGAACTGTTCAGAGCTCAGCTCGTTCGCTTGGTAAACGAATCGAACCCGAGCCTCAAATCGAGATCAAACAATTTTTCAAGCCGAACACGAGCCTAATGGTATTGGGTTCGAAAGTTTCGAACTAATTTTAACATTTTGCGTACTTTGTTAACAAGCCTGCTCACAAACATAAGAAAACGAGCCGGACTTTGATTGTTAACAAACTCAAGCCTCGAATTTACTATTAAATCGAGCAATAAACGAACCGAACTTGAGCCTTCAAAATTTAAATGAGTTGGACTTGAGCTTGATAATATTCGGTCAAGTTCAGCTCGATTACACCCCTATATATGATATAACACTTGATGTGAACAAGAACTCGGAGTTTTAAGAGGCAAGCAAACAGGCCCCCCAACCCCATTCACTTCTATTGCAATACTTTAGTATCAAGACATGTAAGAGAGAGTTTATATTGGTATTGACCCATATTTAGTACTCTAGAAGTCAATGTACTTTAATTAAATCATGTAATCTTATTGCCATCTACCTTCTTTCTACTTCTAAGTAGCCCCAATTTTGACTCAAAGTAAAGGACCATTGGAAAATCAAGAATGTGGAGTAGCATTTATGGAAAATCACAAATCTTGAATTTAAAGCCCATCTAATGCTACAAAACTTCAAGATTTAGCTATTTCCAATCACAATAGCAAATTTGAACCATTTTACAGATTTCCTAATATGGAAGGGCAGTCATGGATTCTTTTTCTTTACACATTTTGGATAATGCTATGGTGTGAATAAATATGTGAGTGTTTGACGCGAACCGGGACTGAATTGTGAAATTTGAAAACACGAGATTACCGACCTTACAATGGAGAACACGGTTTTTGTTTCAGTGGGATCCGGGAGGCAGCTTCCACAATTTCTTGGTTGCTACGAGGATTTTCTCCCTCTGATGCGACTCGGGTTCTTTGTCGTGTACGGAGGGCCTCCATCTCATGGCACGAGATATGCGGTCCATTTTGTCGATCACTTCGGGTGAGTCTCTGATAATAACTGTGCCTTCGGGACGCAACATTCTATCGATTTCCACCATCAGATCTATGAGGTTACACCTGCAATTATGAAGGTAACATTGATCATCGAACTGAAATACGATCTCGTATGGAGTCAAGATCATAATGTGTAACAATCATGAAAATACGTCAAGTAGCATCTTAACTGGTAAATTTTCTCGGAGAAATGTTTGATTGTCACAAGTTTTACCAAAAAACGGAAAAAGAATAAAGAAAAATAAAGAAGCATAAAGAACCTATCGTACCTGGTCTTTCCAGAAATGGGATCCTTAACAAGAGACTCGATATCAGCGACATGGATTAAATCGTATGTACGAGGATAAGTGGAGAAAGGCTCACACCTACAAGCATCAGCAAGAAAAGAGAATCTAGTATCAGTCCAGGATAGTAGAAACTAAACATATTGATGAAGGGCTTAGAAGTTATGAGCGCTGTATTATAATCGATTGCGTGCTACAAAAACAATGGTCAACGGAAAATGGAACTTCCATCCACTCACCAATCATGAAAGACTCCTATAAGTCCGCGGTCATAAATGACATCAAGAGTTGAGGGCTTGCGAGCTGGGACGACGTTCATTACCCAAACAGGATCGGATATTATGGCGGCTGCAAAACCTCCAAAGAAGGCATTCATATCCATGACGTTTCGTATTGATGGAGTTCCCAGTTTAATGTTTAAAGAATTCTTGTAGTAAGCAACTCTTCTAGCCCATCTCCGCTTGTCAGCTTCAAACACATCGATTCCATTTTTTATGACTCTGGCCCTCGAAGGAGCTCTTGTCAATCTCTCGGGCCATTTTGGAATTGCTCCAACAGCATACTCTCCCTTAACAGAGGATGTCCTGCTAACACATTTCTTCAATTTGATGTACCTGGAAATTAATAGGGTGTGATCAGCTCTGTAACGAGCATGCATCGATAACATACTGCTAGAGCATAACTCGGTAAATATATGATCAGTTTGAAACTATGATAATCAAAGATGATGCCAATTTGATGAAGTGTTTTTGAAAATATATATAATCACAAACAATTTCTGAAGCATAATTACCACGAAAAAGTTGGATCATCAGATTCATCGCACAAGTTAAGCCCAAATTCATTTTGGTTGGGATGGCAAGAATCCCCAATAGGCTTTTTCCATATGGCCGTGTTCCCATCTACGACAATCAGCTCGTAACACAAAGATCTGGCAACTGCCTGCAGCTCGGCCCATTCCTTATCTTGTTTAGCCCACTGTACCGGAGGTCCAGATATGACGAGGTAGCCTCCTGGCCTAAGTAACCGATCGACTTCAAGAAAATATGTAGCATCTGCATAGGGAGAAGTCATATGTGTTAGCACCATTGTAATATATCTACAAAGTCGCTACAAGGTAGTGGCAAACCATTAAGAAGACTCACTGTACGCAGTGAAAGGTATCAAACATCGAGAACAGTGCACCAAATCAAACGAGAAGCTAGAGAAAGGAAGTCTAAGTGTGCCAAGCATGGCAACAAAAGTTGGTATTCCTCTCTCCAAAGCGAACTGTATCTGTGCTTTATGTGAATCTCTCGGGGCAAACGAAAGAGGCAATATGCCTTCAGATAGCATGTATCCACCGAAACTAGCAACCTAGAAAAGGAGACACAAATCTATCAAGAAATGCATTCGGTAATAAATGTTTTGAGGAAAGAGGGAAAGTATTATTACCCCACATCCCATATCAAGAGCTGTTCTCAGAGCTCCCCCAGCTATCGGGATATACTGTTTAAGCTTTTCAATATACTGTTCGGCTCCATCCGGGAACATCGTGCCACCACCAGGAAATATGAAATACGGGCCTTCCCTCTTCATCCATCCCTGGTGGCCTTTCCTATCGGCTATTTTATTGTAAGGCATGTTATCGTGCCATATCTGCACAAGTAAACATAAAACTACTGATCATGTAAGCCAAAGCATGCCTCCAATTTCTTCTATCAAGCTACTGATTAGAGATTCTATAAGAGATTCCTAAACATGTTGAAAACATAGTGCATATTAAACCACTTCATTACACAAGACGAAACGTCAAACCACAAATGCAGAATACCTCCGGCATCATGTGACTCCAAATGCATATACTAATCAACACTATTACTTGAGCATGCTTAAAGCAATCAATTGAAAGAATCCCTACATATAAAACAACTTTTCGGATTCCCAACAAGCAAGATCAAATATTCAACCAACTACTAAGCATTTCTCATCATGTTAAAGCTCAAAGCCTCAAACATACAAGTTCACCTAACAATACATATTCAGCTAAACAACCCCAAATCCATATCGACGGATATGCTATTGCAAGCACAAGCAAACTTCTTAAACCAATACCAATCTCCCAAATCCATTAATTCCATTAATTCAAACTAACAACATAAGCAATTGAAATATATTCCCCAACTAATTGAGAGAGAGAGAGAGTTGAAATAAGTTGACCTTATGCAAACTCTCCGGCCACTGCACAGGAACCCTATAACCCTCGGGAGGCGGGATCAAGCAGAGGGGCGTCTCCTCGGGCGGAGGGCAATGCCTCTCCCTGTAATAATTCATCTCCCTACTAAGCTGGCTATTAATCCTGGGGTCCTCGCACGGCATGTGATCCACCATATCGGTGGGGCAGGAGTCGATCGCCACCGCCTGCTTCCCGCTCTCCACCAGCGCCACCAACCGCCCCCGGTGGCGCGGATCCGACCTAAGCAGCGTCTGTCGCCCAGACGCCGCCATGGAGTCCCCCAGCGGAGTGAAGACCATGAGGAAGAAGAGGACAACTGCCGCGAAGAAGGCGGCCACGATTACATCCAGCAACCGCCATTGGCGCGCGTGCCGGTTCTTCGAAGACGGGAGATTCAAGAGCCCCATTTGCTACCGATTAAAACTCCCGAATCAGCATAAGATGCTTCAATCAAGATCGCATTTTTCTTCACACCCAATACACAAAGTGGGGAGTGTCAGCGTTGTTTGTGCTTCTCTTGAAGATCTGAAGTCTTGCAGTCCTCTCACTACTCGGTGCTTTACAATACAATATCCTCTCTTTTTCCTTTTGTGATTAATTTGGTGGGGAGAGTGGAGATGGTACAAGTCGCATTGCTTGACGTACAACTGTACAAGCGTGAGATTGAAGTTATTTTTTATTTTTTTTTGGACAAGAGATTGAAGTTTAAATAATTGCCATAACTACAATTCCAATCTTGCATAGATTTTCATGGTCTCTTATTATAAATTTGTAATAAGTAATTGCTTCCATTTTCATATTTCAATGCCCATTTATTGATAAACTTTGGATCTAGTATCAATTGACGTAGTTGAAAAATCCATCCATCACACTAAATAAGTCAATACCTCATTATTTTTTTCTCTCAATCATTGTCACAATACTATAATTTATGTTGTCTCCGGTAGATATTTACCTATATATTCTTATAAATCTATAAGTTATAATCGAATTCAACTTAATCGAATATGGTTAAATTCGAGTTCGGTTTAATTAATAAAAACCAAACTTTAATTCATTTAATTTATCATTTGATTAAATAGTGTATTTGTATCCCAACTCACTCAAATTCTTGTCGAATTCATTAAATATTTGAATTTCATCTCGGTAAAAAGCTTTTTGGTTAAATTAATTGAGTATATATACATATATTAACTGAACAAGTTTGTATATAAAATTCATAAGCTATTCGAAATTCAACTCATTTTTAAATTCGTGAACAGACTCATTAAAATGAAGACCATTTTGATATTTCTCAAGAGAAATCCAGATCAATGTACGAAGCATATGTATATCAGATTATATAGACAGAAATCTACAGAGTTTACAAATCAAACGATCAAACTTGAAGTTGAAAATCTGGGTAGCAAACAAAGAGCCCATATCTTCAAGTATCATGTGGTTTGCATTTGTAGACAAACTCCACATGGCCTTTTAATTCACCTCCAACAGAGATTAAGTTTTGATCGAAGCCATGATCAGTTATAGAAGATTCCGGAGGTTGATACTCCTTCCCCGTAGCCTATGGATCTTCTGAAACATCGGTTTTTCAACCTCCATCAGAGTAGCTACCATTTTCGTAATGAACCTCCACTTAATGTTTGCGGGTTGCCTTAAGGTTGTAATCATGTTTGATGAGGTTTGCTCGCAAAAGCATTGCTCTGAGTTCGCGATCAAATTCGTTGCCAGTTTGAATGACACGTTGGAATGTGCCGTTCCTCTGATCAGCATGCCGAGCATAAAGAATCTTGTTGTGGGAGTCGATACGAGCCTATGAAGATGAGAAATATGTTACTATTATGGATCATGGTGGTTGATATCATGGATGAGAAATATGTTACTATGAAGATGCAGATCAGCTGTCAATGCCCGAGCTAAGGAGTACCTGTATTTGGTCATTGGTGATCAGGGCTTCAAGTTCCTTCTCCAGGCCTGTAACACTTGTATTGAAGGCGTTTGCCATCATATTAAGGTCCACAGAAAGGAACGGAAGTGTGTATTGGATGAGAGCTTTGCAACGTATTTGATTGTACAGAGTCTCCACGTGATCGTGTAAATGGATATCAAGCAACAAGTTTGCCTTGAGATTTCCTAGATATTCCAGACAAGAAGCATAATGGCTGCACAAAAAACATCATATCTCGAGTCAAATAAGGAACTGGATACGCAAGTTTAGACAATTTATTCTTTCTTTTTTCAGTTATCTCATTATTGAGTTACCATAAGGCTAGATAATGTTTCAAACTCTGCTTCTACATCGCTCAATAAAATAAATCTTATTTATATTTCTCTTGAATGAACAAAATTGAGTTACGGTTACCTATACCTAGTATAGAAATCATTAATCAGCTCCCTTATCTCAGGTACCAGTTCCAAAAAATTCCGGAAATTAGCATTATCAATGACTTTGCTCTGCAAAAAATTAAAGAAATAGTTCAGGCATTAAGAGTTTTACAAGTCACAAAATCCTCTGAATCATCAATAAATACCGATCAAGATGAGCAAGGTAAAAATTTGCCTTCAGTTCTGAACGGTCAAAGCTTGCAAGTGCACAGAGGCTGCCGTATGTTGCAACATCTTGTGGTGCAATTACTTCAGTGTAATTATTCCCAAGTTCAGGGACAACTTCCAGAAACTGCAAATATAGAACAGAGTACTCAAGAAAATATGTGAAATAAGATGTTAGAAAACCATATGCAGCAACAGGAATGATACATTCAAAACGTAAGCACAAGGCAGTAAAATGTTTGTTAGTTATTAATTTTATTGAAACATTATGTTTCTTTATTGGAAGAGGATTTTCTAGACAAACCTTTCGAGCAGCAAGCTTATATTTTCTCCCCTCCAGATGAGCTAATCCAGCAGCACAACGGAGTTTTGCAATTATAACAGGATTCAACCCATCTTGGCTTTGCTCAGCCTTACTACCATAACTAGTGACATGAGTGAATTGACCCATCTCAATGCTAACCAAAATTGCATTTAGACACATATGAACTATATGCTTCGAGGATGTGCAGTAGTCCCGTGTACGGATATAATTTTTAAATGCTTCACCTAGCTGACCATGTGCATAGTAAAAATCTCCAGAATCATTGTAGCCCATCCGAATGCTCTCTTTGATCAAATTTGTCTGCGAAAGAGAAACTGGAGTGAGGGGTGCTAATGCTATGCAAACAAAAAAGGTATAGCTCTTTTAGCTTCTATAAATTGAATATATGATGTAATGCCTACTGGATTTACAAACAAGAGTTTAAGATGGTTAGCTTTTTGGGTGTTACATAATCAAAAGTAACCAATTTAATAGCTATCATTACTTTCATAGTAGGTAAAATAATATTGAAACGAGAATGTATATGTATATGAAATAAGAGAACAAGTACTGTTCAACAATGAAAAAACTCAATATATGAGTTAGGAGCAGTTCCAGCAGGCCTCAAACAGATCTCTCAATTTCTTGCAAAATAAGCTACTGAATGTTTCAAAAGAATGTGTCAATTTAATAGAGAATCCACTTAACAATTTCTTCGTCTAACAGATACTAAGCAAATGGAATAGTTATAGCAGAACAAAACAAAAAACGAAAATCAAATACTCACAATGGCAAACATGTGAAGTCCCTTTTCCAAATATGGAAAAAGATCAATTAAGTATAGATATATAAAGTATAGTTAAACCATTTCATAAAACGTAAATAAAATATCACAAAAAAACCAGTTGCAAATTCACATTCCCAAGCCGGCACAGCACGATCTAACCTTTTGATTTTTCCTTTCTAATTTTCCCTATAGCTAATTTTCTAAAAAGAGGCCATAAAATCATCCTAAACCCTAAAAATCAATATTCAACCCATCCTAAACCCTACAAATCAATATTCAATCCATCCTAAACCCTGCAAATCATTAGTCAATCAGCAATCACTGGTTACAGCTTAAAAAATAACAGAAATACCATACGCAATTAACTGAGTTTTATGGAATTCAATTAAGAGAACAGTCGGGAAGCAGAAAAATATATTATTAGTGTATAGGAAGAAAAGGCACTGTACCCTATAGGCATTCAGTTCGCCTTCAAGCTTCTCCTTCCTAATCTCGGCCCGTCGGTCCACAGCATCAGCCCAGGCATCATCAAGCCCATAATTCGGCCCCAGCCGGCCATTGATCTTCCCCACAACCTCTCTGAAAAGCTGCGTGTTCTCCCCCTTCTTTATCTCATCGTACGCCATCCGCAGAGCCTCAAGCTCCATCGTAGGGACGCCGCATTTATCTGCGATGAAGAGCAGGCGCGCAATCTTCGTACGCCCTGTGTACAGCGCGGCGTAGGCCTCTACGTCGAGCTGCTCGCCGCTGATGATGGGGCGATGCCGCATCGATTCTCCTTCTTTCTCTCCATTGGCTTGGATCTCTTCGCCACCGATGATCGTCCCCACAGCATCATCTTCCGCTTCCATTGGTAGTACTTCGAGCAGAAAGTGCTGTAATCTAGGGTTTCTGTTGATCCTCTTCTTCCCTCTCTGGTTAGTTACCGACCGAGTGCTGCTTTTGTGTGTGTGTGTGTGTTTGTGTGCGTGCGGAAGTTAGATAGGGAACTCTAATATTATGGGCTTCGCACGTGTAAATTAGTGGGCTTTTTCAAGCAGGGCCCAAACATAATGCTTTCTTTTGGGCTTTTATATAGATTAAAAATAATTTATCTATATTATAAAAATTACTACTCCCTCCGTCCACGAAAATGCTTTACGTTTTGCCATTTTTGGCCGTCCACGAAAATGCTTTACGTTTCTACTTTCTATTTTTGGCATCCCTATATTTTACAATTTTACCCTTACATACTTACAATAATTACACAAATAACACTAATGGGCCCACAAATTAACTCACCTAATTTGACTACCCAACCCAATTTAACAATTTAATCACACAATTAAAACCCAAATCTTCTCAAAATTAATCTAAAACTAAACCCAACCCAATTAAACATTTTAACACCAAATTAAACCCAACCCATTCCTAAATCTAATAACCCAACCCATTCCCACCTCTCCATTCTCGAGAACCCATCCATATTTAACACTTCTCATCCAACACTCCATCTTTATCACCTAACTCATCCATTATCGAGAAACCCTAGAACTTTCCATCTGCTCTCCTTTCTCGAGAAACCCTAGAACACCAAAGCATTTTTCCCTCTTCTCTTTGCCTCTCCAGCGACTCCCACTCTCAAGAAACCCTACAACTTTCGTCCATCCCCACCACTCTCACTCTCCATCGAGAAACCCTAGCACCAAAAGCTTCACTGTGATGGGTGATTCGCCATCTAGAACACCTCATTCACTCACTGTGATGGGTGATTCTTCACCCCCCCCCCCCGAAGCTGTTTCTTCCCCTCCACACCACTTACTCGCCGACGCTGATTCTTTGAGTTTCAGAACGGCCACGTCGACTCAATCCGTTCTCTGTGAGCTGTGGCAAGAGCCTAGCTTTTTCTTTGGTGATTCAGACACTGTGGTGGAGGAAACTCCATCTCCAAGCCTCCCCGACTCAGATCTGGGCGATTATGGTAAGTGGAAGTGGAATGATGAGAACAAGGCTTGGTTTCGTAAGTTGGTTGGGATTTGGTTCCCTTTGGTGGAGGAATATCTGTTTCTTACTGAAACAGAAGGTATATCTTCCTTCTCATTTACTTTGAGGCGTAGTTGGCCTATGATAGATATTATGTGGGCGTAGTTGGCCCGATATAGCTGATTCTCTGATTGTGGGCGTAGTTGGCATTTGTTCTCTGATTGTGGGCGTAGTTGGCCTATATGTGATGTTGATACCTCTGTGATGCCTCTATTATGGTGTTCTAGGGTTTTCTCGTTGATGGAGTCCTCTGTGATGGTGTTCTCTGTGAGGCCTCTTTGTTGGTGTCCTCTGTGATGCCTCTTTGATGGTGTCCTTTGTGATGCCTC